>JABJVO010000078.1:10178443-10195059 GCA_026770805.1 Boulengeromyrus knoepffleri | reverse complement strand
GGGGGGGGGGGGGGTGGGGGGGGGGGGGGGGGGGGGGGGGGGGGGGGGGGGGGTTGTTGTCTGTGAGGTGATTTTTAGGTTGAGGTAGTATTGGCTTGTCTTGTATTGGTTGATGTACTATACTGAAGTACTTGTTCAAGTTAGTTTATGGATAGTTGGGTTTTTCCAGTAAGGGACTGGGAAAATAATTGGGTTGGTATTGGGAAGTCTTAAGGTGGGTTAGGGAAGGGTTGATTTAGGGCTGGAGCTACACTTATTAGCATTATATGTGGCAACAGAGAACGAGAGGCTACATCAGCCAAAGAGGCACTGCTTCAGATTAGGGCTGCGGTGAGATACAGGCATAGCGGGAAAAACGTCTTATGGCCATCGCAGTCGCAGCACATGCATCCAATAAGTGTTTGGTCATAGGCAGTTCATGACAGGAAGTGCACCATTTCTTGTTCGAGTCATCTGAGCGAAGATTTAGCACATGCCGCATCCGTTAAAGAGGGTTCTTTTAATTTTATTTTCAGCCTTAAAAGGAGAAGCCCGGTGAACTATAATTCAGTTTAGGAGAATCATATAAGAGGCTGGATATCGCTGATGCAATACAAGCACAATACTCCACGTTAGGGTTAGAAAGGCAATTGGAAAAGCAGCTACACTGACTGTTCCCTCTGTAGTAACTAATGACAGGCAGCCAAAACGAGAGAAAACTACTTTCTTACCAATGAAAAGCATGGAATGTTTCCTTGCAAATTTGAGGCCTTCGTTCCTGTCTACTTCGTGGTTTTCCTGAAACAATGACAGAAAAAGGGGCTGTTATTTCTGTCTGTTTTACTT
The DNA here is from genome assembly GCA_026770805.1 of Boulengeromyrus knoepffleri. Taxonomy (NCBI): domain Eukaryota; kingdom Metazoa; phylum Chordata; class Actinopteri; order Osteoglossiformes; family Mormyridae; genus Boulengeromyrus; species Boulengeromyrus knoepffleri. The sequence continues at coordinate 10,194,234 of JABJVO010000078.1, read as the reverse complement.
ATAGCCTTACATTACTTTGTACAAAAAAGGCTGAAGTGAGCTCCCGCTGAAAATTCAAGAAAACAGAAAAAAAATAGAAGGAAAACTATTTATGGTGGGGAAAAGACAGCAAATGATCAAAGTCTATATTTTCTCAACAGTGCAACATCAGAAATCTTCCAAAACAATTCTGAATGAACTGCTTAAAAAAATAGCCTAAAATTAAGGTTAATTTCATTAAGCACTTTGTTACTGTCAGGATAAAGTCAGAGGGCGAAGAAAGATATTTATCTGAGAGGAAAGTTTTACTGAGAGAAAGCCATGCTACTTCTGATTTTCCTGGCAGAAGGTCATTTGCAGAAAATGAGTAAAACATACACAACACACTTGCCTTATCAATTTTGTTTCCAACCAGCATTTTCACGAGGTCATTTCTTGTGCAGTATGTCTCTAACTCATTTAGCCAGTTATCAAGCCTGGTAAATGTATCACGTTTTGTAACATCGTAAACTAAAAAGAGGGAAGAGACAAAAAAATAACATTCTCCATAAACAACGATTATACGACAATTATTAAAATTATTATCATTACTGTTGTTGTTGATAATAAAAAAAACAACAAAACAAACGACAACAATAATCATCATCAGAAATATATACTAAACAATATTTAAAACAGATTTTGGGGAAAAATACTACTGGCGATGACAAGGGTTTTTTATAAATGCGCACACACCCAGGATGACGCCTTGGGCCCCTCGATAGTAGCTTGGCGTCAGAGTTCGGAACCGTTCCTGTCCCGCTGTGTCCTGGAGGAGGAAACCCTTTAATTGGCTAAAGCATACTGCATAAAACAGAGAACCTCCACATGAAGATACTGGCTGAGAGCTACGATTACAATGTCACGAACCCTGAACAGGAAGAATCATTTGGAAAAATTTACGATTTCAACCACAGCTACAAATATGTGCTAAAAACGAGCCTGAAAATAATGCAACAGTACAAGTACACAAAATACTACAACTGCACAAAAATATTTTATAAAATACTCATAAAAATTCGAAATATAACTATAATTAGAAGAAACACATATGGAGGCTGGCCTGACCGCCCCCCCCAACCCCCCCAAACATAACCACACCCCACAGTTACCCTAAAACACTCTTACCCAAATTGCAAGCTTTGCTTTGTTTCCATCGACTGCAATAGTTTTCACTTTGAAATCAACACCTGGATTCAGAAACATGATGGGGAATTAAAGGACAAAAGGGACAATTAAGTGACATACACTAGCGGGCAACATTGTGGAAAACACTTAGTATTTTTGGCATTACGATTTAAAAATCACTACACGAATATTGGCAGTAATGTTTATAAACAATCCGAGAATGTTTACAAATATCATACACTGGACGATTAAATAACTGACTGGAGTAACTGGAAAAAAGTTCAGCGATCTCTAGCCCAGGGGTCACCAACACGGTGCCTGCGGGCACCAGGATGCCCCCAAGGACCACGAGTCGCCTGCGGACCTGTTCTAAAAATAGCACAACTCACTAGTGAGCAGCATCTGAAATTGAATTTTATCCTGTTGCTATTCTTCTTTAATCACATTTGCATTTATATAGATTTGAAAATGACAATATCTAAAAAACACGTTTATTATACATGAAGTTTAGATAAGTTTAGGAGGGCGTTTCAAACTGGTAGCCCTTCGTATGGCTCAGTACCCATGAAGCAGCTCTCAGTTTCAAAAAGATTGGTGACCCCTGCTCTAGACATTGCTGGGATTGGAAGGGTTGGAAGTGTTTCCACAATTTTGGCTGCTAGTGTACATGAGCTATTAAGATGGTACTTGATATCAGTTACTTCTCATAAATATAAAAATGCTATGAAATTTGTGCATATAAATTTGTAACAAGAACAGTTAAGTAGTACTATTAAATCTTGCAGAAATGAAGTTAACCACCAATAAAATCTCATTTTTTTTAGTATTAAGTCATCAGTAGTGAATCTTATCTTCTACATCTATAAAGGAAAAGAATACAATGTTGAAATGCCTGGGCTGGAGTTGAACGACCAGCGACAGGTGATCCACTTCATTAAAAGCACAGACGTTCCACGTTCAGATGCGGTTACTTTTAAATATTCTTTACTATGGACCAATATGCCTGTACAATACTGCCATCTATAGTACTAAACCTGTATTGCAGAATATCAAGTAGCACAAAAAGAACATCCATTTCCTTCCTGGCAAATGTAGGGTACACGCAAACTACCTCACTAGTCTCTCGCATTATTATAGTCACAGAGTGGATTCTGACCACATAGTTGTTTGCAGGCTAAGCAGTTAATGCTGTCACTGGTGCTTGCTGCCCAAAGCCTTTATTTGCCGTTTAAAGGCATACAGGTACATCGGAATGCTTCTCTTCACATACCCCTGAGACATACACACACAAATCACTTTTGCTATTCGATACAGTACCTGGAAGCTCTGCTTCTGTAAAATATAACGATTAGTAGTACAGTGCTGATCTCCATTATCTAAGTTTCCCTTTACGTTCCTGCCTGGGTCAATCTGAGCTTGACCCGACAGCAGAAACCTGCCAACTGTCTAGAAAAGACCAACATTGTATTTGACGACTTACTGAATGGCGTTAGCTTGAGAGGCCTCAAACAAATATTGGCAAATATGACTCAATGGTTTGTCATGAGTCCAGTTACAGCCAAAATAACTAATCATGCACCTCAACCATACTCAGCTACAAAAATTTTCCATGTCTTTTGTGTATACACTTTCATAATACTTTTGAATGTTAATTTCAATAGTCACATTTACATTTTATATATGAATGTACTGATGGCTGTAGACTGTATTTGATGATGTGCTTTTATCTTGCTCTGTTTTAATTGCGTAATATGTGTTGTGTATGTTGGGACGCTGATTTTGGTGGAAGAGGTAGTCAGCAAGGGGCCTATGCTTATTTTTCTAATTAAGAATCGATCAGTGAAACAATCACACAAATGTCATATTAGGGTTTATGGGTGTGTATGCCTGTTTGTGGGGTTGACACACAATGCATGTGTACAAAAACATATATACAGTACTGGGCGGAAGTCTCAGGCAATCAAAGTAAATACGTAATACCATTTATCTATGTAGAAAGTGTATATGTGCTCAGAAAAACAAATTTTTGATAGTATAATATATGCAAACGAACAGAGCTACAATAAAAAACAAGAATTTCCTTTGTTCATCAAAAAGTCACTGATTCCTTGTTGGATAACTACAAGAACACTGCTTCCCCTGCCAAACCCCAGCCATTCCATGTATTCATTAATTATGTGAGCTACCAGTGAAATCTAACTTGAATAATTTGATGAAGTATTTATCAGCCAAACGTGGGATGCTAGTGGTTGATTAAAATACATGTCTATTTTGGATAGTTAGTAAAAAATACTGGGGTGACTTTGAGAGGTTTAAAAAATGGCTACCCTAACACACTTTGACAAGCAAAATCATAGTTCTACCAATATGAAGAACATTTAAACGTATTGTTTTGTTACTCTCCTAGACTTCTGCACAGTACTGTTTTATAAATATTATTTTTTTGATTAGCCACTGTGCTTAGTTAGCCATGAGCAGAGCAAATCAGACATGCGCTCAACTGCACATTGCTGGCAAGAACAAATCAAGCTTGGTGTTTCTCAATCTGGTTCTCGGAGACCAGGAGACAGCCCACGTTTTTAGGAGCTGGGAGGGAGTGAAAATGTGGCCTGTCTGGCAGGGAGCAAAAACATGGCATGTCTGTGGGCCCCCGAGGACTGGGTTGAGAAACACTGAATTCAAGCTTCATCTTGCACTTCTAAGACACCTATATGGAAATGTAGAAATACAACAATACAGTCAGACTAGCCATACTCATCACCACTCACCTATTGTTGCTGCCAGGTCTGGATCAAACATATCATCAGTAAATCTCAACAGCAGACTGAGGTTGGCGGGAGAAAAATAATTTTAGCACAGTTTTTTTTTAATGCCCAAAACTGATCAAATGCCACCCAACTACCAAAAGGAAACATCTAGCTAGCAACCCCCCCCCCCCCCACCAAAAAAAAAAGAAAAACAACTACTACAAAGTCTTTGTTTAATCCAACAGGACAATGCAAGAAAACGAAAAAAACAAAGACAACAGGCATGTGTTTCATGTGTGAAAAATAAGCTACTATGAGTCTCTCCATGCTGCTTAACCCAGAGTTTGAATTTTATTAGTGTGAAAAACAGTTAATCTTCTTTCCCATATCAAAACCGTCAGGCTTTTGACAACAATGGTGTAACAGTTTAAGAGGAACCCTCCCTTGATATGTCCTAATCATTCAACATGCTGTACAGTCTGTGTTGTTTCATGTCAGTCCCCTGAACGAAAATTTCTCATCACACTAAGGAAAGGATATTTTATGTGCAGAAGGTTGCAGGTTCAAACATTTGCATGTTGCGGGACGTGAATTCCCACCACACACCTTACGACACACATATAGCTGACGTGTTCTCTAAAAAAGGCAGGCCAAAACAGGACTCTGAAGGACTCTATTCACCCTTTATTGGACAACAAATCCTACCACAATGAACGCGTTGACACTCTATTATGTATATAACGTATGCACCTCTCGGATACATAAATGCTCAGAGTTTGTCTACATAGGAGTTATTTTCCATTATTTGCTATTTATTGGTAATTACTGTTAGGTGCTGCACTTACCAGTCTTGCATTTAACTGGTATTATAGTTTGTGGAATGCTTGCATGGAAAAATTGCATTGTACTGTACACACAAAAAAAAAAAAAAAACTTTTGAAACATTTTTCTTAAAACACTTGCACAAAGATGTGTCCAATATACTACATACAGTATATACTGCATACATATTTACTAATGCAAAGGTATCACTATGCTATAAATGAAATTAAAATCGGTTACTCCATTAGCGCGTGTTCTGCGGTCTACCACTGGGGTTCGCATAAATAAATACTTTCCAATGACATGCGCAGGGTAATTCTTTAACTTTCAAATAAATGAGGGGGCACCGAAAATAAAATCGAACGGGAAATGTTAACTGTAGAGCCAGCAGAGCATACGCTGAAGTGGCACCTAAAATCGTATGTCTTCCAGTTATTACATTCCTATCGTTTCTTCGATACACTAACACATATAATACAGTGGATTTCATTCTTGATTGTGGTTTATAAACACACACTAAAATAGTTAAATGTCTTTTTTGCTTTATCAGACATAAACTGGACCGATAAGGAAAGACACAGGGAACACATGCAGTACAAATGCCAATATAATAATATTAGAATATAAGTCTTAGATGAATATAGTAATAAACATTTACGTTAAACGCAGCGACCGGTAGCGACCATCAATAACTGCATTTGGACAAAGTACATCTATGATGACAAACACTAAACTCATTCCGATTGCTTTTGTTAACATTAATCGGAGTGAAATTAATAATGTGAAGAACGCAACTGGCAATGCAATCTGAACAAATGCGGCACGACGAATTAAACATTCGTAATAAAAGATACTCAATTATATACAATTATTTAAAGCTATATACATAAGTGGAATCTAAGTAATTTTTATAGTTTTATTTCTTTATAAACAGAAATTCAACTTATGGGCCGGTAACCCTGCAGCGGCTTGAGGCGGCGAATGACGTTTATTTTTACGAAGGGCGCTCGCTAACCTCGACTTTCCGACGCCGCTTTCGCCGATTAACAGTATTTTCAGAGTCGTCAACACTTCGTCGTCCATGTTTCCCGTTTCTGGCCGCAGGTTATTTAACAGGGGAAGCTGTCCGCTTTCGGGCTGGGTGACGCAGTAAGGTTACCGACACACACATACACACGTTACATACGGCCACCGAACCCAGAACAGATCGGGCGCGCGGCTCACTGCAGGAGCAGCGATCCAGCTGCTGATCTCAGGTCAGTTATTCGGTCTATTCGAATCTAATCGCTTCGTTAAGCGCAGTGATGCGCAGGAAGCACATAAACGATTCCACGTTATTTGGTGTAAACATTTCTAAAATGTCACGGATGTTTTAAGCTCTATTAAAAATTGTAAAACCGTTATGATGTTAGGGAGACATCACCCCCAAATTGTAAAATGAATATGCCGATGAAGGCGAACAATGGGCCTCATTCACCAATATTTTCTTAAGAATTCTCTTAAATTTGTTCCTACGAAATTTGTTAAGAACACTCTACGTCGGATTCATGACGCGTTCTTAAGCAGCAGAATTGTTCGCACCTTTGTTCTTAAGAATGATGAATCCCACGTCTTCGTAACTGAAAGCGCGTGCCAGTTTGTCCGAATTAGCATAGGGAAACGCCCTGCAATTTCCCATAAAAGGGCATGAGACTGTTGGGCCGTGTGCAAGGAATGGCGAAGAGGCGTGCAGGCTGTGGGTTGCTTGGCATGAAGAGGAAAAAAACTTAAGTAATGCGCTTTAGTAGAAGTATTAATACAGTAAAATCCCGTTATAGTGGACTCACTTATAATTGAATATAACGGAATAACGGAAGAGGTCCGCTGGTCCAGGACGTGCACCTTTAAGGCATCGGATATAGCGTACTGGCATATAACAGAATTTCGCTTATAAAGGACAGACAATTTGGTCCCCAGGGCCGCTTTTAGCTGTAGTTCTGTTCGGCTATAACGGACATGCAGCTCCGCCTACATGGCGCGTGGCGTGCCGGTGATATAGAGTGCAGATACGTAGTCGGGATTATTAATAGTCACGCATCTGGTCAGGTAAAGTTGGATTACTACATGTACAATATAATAATATATACCACAAGTGTGTCTGCTGAGGTGTGGCATAAGTAAATGGTGTCCTGTAGTTGTGTTCTGGGCAAACAGCAAATCTGGATATAACGGACTGTTTTGCCAGGTCCCTTGAAGTCCGTTATAAGTGGATTTTACTCTACAGGAGGTAAGTGCAAATAGACACGTTATTTAGTAGCGTAACCAGTGGATATAAAGCCCCCAAGAAAGCTGATACATGGAGAGATATCACCTTCTCTGTGAACGCTGTGCCAAATAAATATTAATGATCTTCAAACATGCGTTCCCTTCTCAGAGCACGATTGGCAAGCTCTTCAAGAAGTAACCGAAATGCCATTTTGATAGCAAGGCCAATGCGCTGAAACAGACCTATTTATAATCCGCATGATTGCCGTTACTACCATGAAAATAATTTTTACATTTTAAAATTATTTTTTATATTGTACTTTTATAAATTATTCAAATACTATCATTTTATCAACTGTAGACTGAACAAAACTGCTGTAACCAATTATTTTGAACAAACTATCATTACTCAAATGTGCGTACGAATGGTTTTGAGTGTGCGTAGATTATGTTCTTAGCTAAGAACAAATTCAGACAAAACTTTGGTGATTGTCAGAATCTTCAAAAAAAAAGTGCGTACGTGAGGTTTAAGAACAAATTTGTTCGTAAGAACGGTTGGTGAATGAGGTCCAATAAATTCACTAAAGAAACTTGTATCAGATGCTATATGAGGTAACTAAACGCAGCATTAATGTGCAACAAAGGAGTGATGATACGATTCAACAGCGTTAACCAATGTAACACCAGTTAATTTCTGGACACACACACACTGTACAACCCTTTTAATCAAGTAATTTTCATTTTATTACAATTCAGTATACATATTAAAAACTTGAATATTATAGGTTTAAAATTCACGCAGAAAATGTATAGTAGCAAAAAACAAGACATGATTAAGCACAAGTCATTCAAAAAATGTAAGAAAAAAGGTTATGCTGTATCAACTGTCTACAAAATACAAACAGGGGCTAGTACATATCATGACACCAATTTTGGCCTTTAAAACTTTGCTTTTTTGTTAAAGTGTCATATTTTGCAAAAGAAATTTCAATAATAATTGTTATAAGTTCTCAGGCTGTTGCAGATTTCATTACTGATCAAACTGTGATTATTATGATTAACTGTGATTAACCACTATTCATATTAAATCTGACAGTGTTCTTTGATAAACCATTATTCATTATATAGTGTGTGAAGTGTCACCACAACATATCAAGTGCATCAACAAACTTAAATTCCTAAACCATGAACTACTGCTGAGCAAAATATTCCACACCTCCACCAAAACTATTCCTGTATCTCTGCCTTTTTGTCCCCCATTAAAAGTGAAATTAAAGAACTGATTGTGCCATTTGGGTCAAGGATCACTACAAGAGGAACACGGATTTGTCTTTCCTGATAGATGCGATTCTGCATGGTCATTGCCAGCATTGAGTCAATGCCCAGGGCTGCAAGTGTCATGTCATCTCCGAGTTCCTCCATTTCAATGTTGAAGATTTCACAAAGCAAACATTTGACATAGTCCTCTGAAGTAGTGGGGGGAGTCACATTCAGGTCGATGGGATTGAGATGCTTTGCTTTGTGGAATATTTTTTCCATTAATGGAAGAAAGCGTACACTCATAAAGCTATTGAGGTGCAAGACGCTGCTGAATAGGTTTCTGAAGCTGAATTTGCAAACAATCTGCTGAGCGTTATTCTGGAGCAAACACCTCTCCAGGCTTTCGTGGACCTCTGATACATCCATTACAAGTAGCCCCTTATCTTCCAAAAGCATCTGCAAATGCGCCTTGTCCAACAGGAGACCCAAGTTCAATGGCCCCCAGTTAATGGTCTGCGCAGCAAGGCCAAGTTTTCGCCGATAATGGCAAAACATGTCCATGAAAGAGTTAGCTGCAGCATAGTTTGATTGAGCTGCATTGCCGATGCCTGATGCAACAGAGGAATAGCACACAAAGTAGTCTAACCTGAAATCCCCTGTGGCACGATGCAGGTTCAGCACCCCATTAACCTTGGGTCGCAGAACTTTGAAAAAATCTGACTTATCAAGAGTAGCAATCAGCCCATCATGCAACACAACTGCACTATGGAACACTCCTTTAATTGGACACAAAGGGAATTTCAGGCTGATATCTTGAACTACTGCTGTGACTTCCGAAGCAATTGAAATGTCACACTGTTTACATGTGACAATGGCTCCATAAGCATCCTGTACAGCATCAATCTCCACCTGCATTTCATGTGTAGGTTTCCTTCTAGAAAGGATAACAATGTGACCCCCTCCTCGTTTAGCAAGAAACTTGACAGTTTCGAACCCCAGGCCAGAAAGCCCCCCTGATACTATGTATACAGCTTTCCTAAGAAAACGTACCTTTTCCTTCTCATGCACAGGTATTTCTGAAATTTCCTTCATTTTCTCATCATCTAGAACAATCACAGGCATTGTCTTTGAATTAAAATAGGATTCAGGCTCACTACTTTCAGGGACTGCAGTCTGGAAAGTATTGCATTGAAAATTGAAATCTGTTGAGCTGAAATGAGCTGACATGAGCCACTTGGAGATATTTTCCCTCTGACTTTTGAGGTATGACTTTTGTAAAATCTGTTCCACTTGAAGGATTTCAATGCAAACATTGTCATTCTCATTGTTCAAGATGGTTTGTGAGAGAGCGGTTGGCACTTTTCCACCACAGACTACAACAATGTGTCTGACCTTAGAATCTTTGCAGGCTTGGGCTACAGAACACACATCTACAGGAGATAAAAAGATGAGTGCATCATACATTCCGCTGGCTTCTGTGGCCACAGTCACATTCCATCCTCCTTTTTTCACTGCCGCTGTCAAAACCTGAGCCAGATGCGAGTTATGTTCTGATGAAATTATGCCCAACACTGATCCATTCTGCTTCACTTCAGGCAACATACGCAAGATCTCCCAGGATATCACAAAGTAGGACATGCATGGAACATCTACAGGAAATGAAAGCATGTTTGAACTGTAGCATGCCGATTCTGGAATCCTGAGCTTGGAGGATGCAGCCACTGGGTAGCAAGAAACAATCTGATCGCCAACTTTAAATTTAGTAACATTGCTACCCACAGCTGTAACTGTACCACTGAAGTCAAGAGCTAGTAGCTTGTGGTTCTTAGAGCTATGTTCACTCCAGTAGAACGTCTGACCATAATTCAGGTCTGATAAACTGACCGGAAAAAAATCCGACGAGTGGACACAAATTTTACTGAGCTGAACCTCAACCATTTGCTCTTTAACTTGGGTATCAGGATCACTGAAGGGAATGGCTGACAGGTTTGTGACACGGTAAGGGTCAGCAGTCTGTATTGTGAAACACTCAGACTGAGATTGGCGAACACTTCTCTTGTCAAGAGCTTTGAAAGATGTATTGGAAAGGGTAAGAGAGTAAATCTGACCTTGGCTTACAAGGACCTCTGGGTATTTTGCAGAGGGGTAAGAATGAATCACCTGACTGAGAGCTTGAATGTCATTTTTTGAAAGTGACCCAACATCAATGAACTGGAATGTAATAAGTTCAACCTCTGCTGCAAGTGACCTGGTTAGGCCACTAAGCACAAAACCGGGAGTGATCTGATCTACTGTCTTTTCTGTTGATCTGTAAGTTATTACCCTGATAGAACGGGGGAAATTTTCCTCAGTAAGCTTGAGCAGAATTTGCCGGAAATCCTCACAGCAGTTTACCAAGTGCTCTAGAGTACTTTCTGTATCCAGATCTGTGATGTTTCCGATACCCCACATGAATAAGATGTCTTCAAACTTCTTATTGGGGAAATCAAATCTTAACAGAAAGTCACCAGCATTCCCGTTTGATAATTCTCTCTCATTCCTTGGTAGCACATATGTGGAATCTGGGTGCAAGTGCTGTTTTAACTCATCAGCCAAACCCATGTCATCTGCAAACACAAAAGCTTTGCATTTGTTACTAGTGTTTGGCTTTTCTTCATCAGTCACATCGAATTTGCATTCAAAGAACAAATCTTTGACATCAGAGGGCTCACTGCCAATGTAAGTGATCCTCACATGTTTAAGCTCAGCCAAAACCTGACCCTTCCTGTCTAGGAAGTAACCGCATACATCAAAGAAGTCAGCTTCATTCTGAGTTTTGTGTACATACAAGAACATTTCTTCCTGTAGAGGTTCAGATATCGTTAAAGAACCCACCAATGATGGGAACATTGGTCTTGCCCTTGATCGATCTATTCCAATCACTGCTGCCATTTGCATGAAGTAATCCAACACTACTGGGTGAATGCAGTAATCGTGAAGATGATTCAGAATTGCATCTGGCAGTTTTACAAGGGTGACAACTTCAATAAACTCTTCTCCACGGTACAGATCTCCAATGTTTCTGAAAACAGAGTCATATTGGAATCCCAGCTGATTGACTATGTCATAGAATTCGTCCGACTGCACAACTGAGGTGCATCTCTTGAAAATACCATCCAGTGAAACATCATGTCTCTTCGTTGTTATTGTTGGCCTATGTTTGATGCTCCCTGATGCATAAGTTACTGAGGAAGAATATATTTTAACAGTTTTTTCATTCTCTCCTGCAGCAAGTTGTACTGTTATTGCAGGAGATTTATGGCTCAAAACAAATGGATTTTGAAAACTTATGTTTAGTTCCAATGAATTGAGGGGGACCTTTGGTTTTGAACTTGCAATGAAGGATGCTAGAGCCAATTCAACATAGAAGGCTCCCGGGATGATTGGGACACCATTGTTCTTGTGGTCATAAAGATAGGACGTTGATTCAGAAGACAAGTTACAAAGGAAGCTGTTGGGACCTATGCTGGTGAGCACAGGATGCCCACTTCCATTGCCTGCTTGTGTTTTGGCAGACAGGCTTTTCTTGGTTCGGTCAAATTCATACCTTGGGTAGGGTGTTGGCAATGCCTCGTACCCACGGTAAAACTGTTCCCAGTTTACTGGCACTCCAAGTTCAAATAGTCTGCACACAACATTAAGCATTGCCACGTGGTCTTTTTCTGGCTGTGCAGTGGAAAACACAATAGCGTCTTCTCCCAGAGTCTCTATAATGTTCCTTTGCAAGGCTGGTCTGGGCCCAATCTCAACGAAAATTACATTTTTCCTTCCCTCAGCTGCTGCTTTCAGAGTCTGGTCAAAGACTACAGGCTCTCTTATGTTTCTAGCCCAGTATTTTCCAGTTGAAAATTCCCCTTTGCAAAATGCCTTTCCTGTCACTGTGGAAAAAAGCTCTGCTACTGTTTCATTCTCCTGCAAAGACCCTATGCTCTTTTCTACGTCAGTCAGAATGGGATCCATTATATGACTATGATAAGCTGTAGTGACATTCAAAACACGGATGAACAAGTTTTTGTTTGGGAAAGAGCTTTGGAGCTCCTGTTGAAGGCCGTCTACTGCATCTGCATCACCCGCTAAGGTACAAGACCGAGGGCTGTTCTTGGCAGCCAAGCAAATCCTTCCTGCGTAAGCAGTAAGCAGCTTCTCAATTTCTGACACTTCTATGTTGCCGACAACAAGCATTTTCCCAGAATTCACCCGTCTCTGCAAAGAACTTCGATAATATATTACTTTCACTGTATCCTCCAAGGACAGGAGACCAGAACAATGGGCAGCAGCAACCTCACCAACTGAATGCCCAATAATGGCATCTGGCTTGATACCCCAGTGTGTTAAGAGACAGTTAATTGCAATCTGAATGGCCAAAAGAAGTGGCTGGACCTCATCTGCTTCAGAGAAATTACCATCACTATCCAACATCTCAAAGATACTTGCTTGGCTGTACTTTTGGAGGATGCCGTCTATTTCCTTAATTTTTTCCCTGAAAACAGGCTCTTCCCTCAACAGTTGTTTACACATGCCTTTGTAGGTGACCCCATTTCCACAAAACACAAACACTACCTTAGGATCCGCCTTTGATGGCACAATTTTTTTTTTGAGCGCAGATTTCAGTTGTTCTTCTAAATGGCTAAGAGAAGATGCCAGGAAAGCTTTCCTATATTTGTGTTTTGCATGAGTTCTTCTACATGTTGACGTATATGCTAAATCTGGGAGGGGTACAGTGTCAGAGCTTAGCCGTTGAGCTGTGCTCTCCATCATCAATGTGAGTGACTTTTCATTGCTTCCAGAGAGAGTGACAATTACAGGCAAATGCTTTGACTGGCGACTACAAACAGTTTTGTGCTCCCTCACAACTGCGTGGGCATTTGTTCCCCCAAACCCAAAGCAGTTCACACCTGCAGCCCTTCCAAATGGACCACTCACTTCCCACTTCTCTGCTGACACTGGGACTTTCACACATAATGCCTGGGCATCAATACTTGCACTGTCCTCAGAGTAGAACACTGACGGAACTATGACTTCATGGTGCATCATCAGAAGTACCTTGATAAGTCCTGCCATTCCAGCTGCAGATTCTGTGTGCCCAATGTTACCTTTCACAGAGCCCATACAAAGTGGTGCTGATCCTGCAGATCTGCCTTTGGCAATGACTGTAGAGATGCTTTCTGCTTCAGTGGAATCTCCAACCAGGGTTCCTGTCCCGTGAGCCTCTACATATTGGATATGAGATGGATCAATGTCCGTATAAATCATCTGCAGCAACTCCTTCTGCTGGACCACAGATGGCTTGGTTATTGGAGTGACAGAGTGACCATCCTGGTTCACAGTGCTTGTGGTTATGACACCCCACACATGGTCAAGGTCACTTAGAGCCTGTTATTAAAAAACAAAAAGATAATGAGGATTGCTAACGAGTGCCGTTTGCCACAGTACAGTACTATGTCATAGTCTGCATTTCACTGCTTGGGTTTTGGTTCATATCTTTCTGGATGAAACAAAACATCTTGTGTAGAATGGTAGTTCACCTTTTTGAGTGGCTTCAGTAGGACAATTCCACAACCTTCCCCTCTTCCATAACCATTCGCGTGCTGGGAAAATGGCTTGCTAGTTCCATCCGGAGAGATCATCTTTGCTTTACTCAAAGCAACAAAGGTCCATGGCTCCATTATGCTGCTAACGCCACCACAGAGAGCCATCTCACAGTCCCCTGATGTAAGGAACAAATGAAAGACATGCTGTGTCACCTTATACCCAAAAACTATGAAACATCTCCTACTATATCTACATAGAGGAAATCATTTGTAGAGACTTTGATGTAATGGATTTTCGATTGAGACAAATGCTACAGTACTTAGGTATACTGCAAACGTAATTTGAGATCATTCTAGCACTGAATTTTTTTTTTTTATATACTACGGATAAAAAAAAAACAATTGACTGTAAAACAAAAGTTAGAACTGACTGGGAGTATTTTTGCAGGATTGTATGATGAGTTGTGTGGAAAAACACGAGATATTTGCAAAGCAAAAAAGTTGCAAATGTTCTGCTGCAACTATGCCAACAATCATAGAAATGGCATAAGAGCCTTATTTTTATTACATGATATGAAATACAGTGAAATTAATATTACATTAATAACTCATATATATATAAAACTGAAAGTCCCTTGATTTTTATTTTTTTATGAAGGCATTTTAAATTTCAATTCAATGAATATTTCTCAATACCACACACAACCTCTTCCTTGTTATTTCACTGAATCAAGGGTAAACTGCATTGCACTTTATTATGCATGAAATAAGGCTATTACCGTTTTTTATAGCCTGGATGGCAAGGTGCAGGGCAACAAGCGAGGAGGAGCAGGCAGTATCAATGGCCAGGGAGGGTCCAGTCAAGTCGAAAGTGTAGGATATGCGGTTTGCAGCGATGCTCATTGCTGTTCCTGTACTGTTGCGATGGTTTATTACACTTGGACTGATGGCTGCCATTGATTGCTCATAATCCCGGTTCATGAGACCTTCCAACATCAAGTCAAAACATCAAAAGTGGAAAAACAAAAGTACAGATGTGAGAATTTAATTGATAAGGCACAATGCTGATCAGGTTTTGTGTACAATATTAATGTTACCTATGAACACGCCTGTGCTGGTCCCACTGACTTTCTCCATTGGAATCCCAGCATCCTCTAGGGCTCTGTAGGAACATTCTAAAAGGAGCTTCTGCTGAGGATCCATCAGCCCAGCTTCGTCATCATCGATGCTGAAGAACTTGTGGTCAAATTCATTGAACCTGTAGCAGTATCAGAAATGCTACACTGTTAGCTTTTTGTTTCAGGTGCTCATGTCCTCACAAACCTATCTAGGGTTAAGATCATATTATACATTAGTTTAAATGATCAGGTTGGCAATAAACCAGGATATAGTGGCAATATCAATGCCAGGAAATACAATCCATCAAGAATCAGCTCCTGTGGTAATATTTAATGTACATATTAGTCATCTACAGGATGCCATTGATACTCTAATGCAGGGGTCTCCAACTCCAGTCCTGGAGAGCTACTATCCAGTAGGTTTTCTATCCTACCTGGCTTCAGATGAGCCACACCTGTTCCTGGTATTTACCTGAGAAGAGGTGTGGCTCATCAGAAGCCAGGTAGGATAAAAAACCGACTGGATAGTAGCTCTCCAGGACCGGAGTCGGAGACCCCTGCTCTAATGATAGTCTAGTTCTAACTAGTAACTTTTATAGGTACACTTCATCTCTGCATATGTTCAGTGTTTTTGATTTTTACTGACACTGCAGTGTCAGTAAAAATCGATGAGGAGATCAGAGTCCAGAATTGCACTTTCAAGAGCTCTGCGAGGCCCAGCCTGTATCTTATGTCACAGTTGTAACCTTTCTGATCAAATCCTTTGGGCGCGTCAATGCAAATCATATTACACTGCAAATGGTAAATTAAGACTTCAAGACTTTTTATTGTCATTGTACAGTTGCCTGGACAACGAAATTAGCTGGCAAGACCACAAAGATGCA
>JABJVO010000078.1:10147825-10163469 GCA_026770805.1 Boulengeromyrus knoepffleri | reverse complement strand
CGCTGAGGAAACTGCAGGATAGGAACAGTAGGGTGCTGAGGGAACTGCAGGGTAGGAGCAGGAGGGCGCTGAGGAAACTGCAGGATAGGAACAGTAGGGTGCTGAGGGAACTGCAGGGTAGGAGCAGGAGGGCGCTGAGGAAATTCTCTCCCAGGCCTCAGAGTTGCCCGGGGGGGCAATGTTGGACAGATGACAGTTGGGGTAACAGATAGGGTGCCCTAGTCTCCCCCTCTGCGAGACGGAGACTCAGACAAGCCCACTTCGGGGCCCCTGCCGTTACCACTGACCGCACTAGGACTTACGACCGGGTCAGTGCAGAATCAAATGATCCGAATGGCCCAAAGAGAGCCGCTCATCTAATGTATCTGTAACCTCCTCCACCCAGATCCTTAACAGAGGGACACTGCAGGGCAGTGAGTAAGCCCCAAATCCATCGTAGGAGCAGTGCCAGGACAGCACCCTAACCTTTAACATGACAGAGTGGGACATCAATTCCAGGGAACAGAAACCCATTGTCCTGCTGTCATCTATAGAGGAATTTGTGAGAGGGGAGTAAGTGGGTTTTTTGTGTGTTACTTCACAACAGGAACAATGAAGAAGGAACAATTTCTTTATTTCCTCAATGAAAATTACATATGACACCAATAACTGTCAAACACTTTCTGCAGAACCATCTGACTTGTGGTCAAAGTCACAATAGGGCCTGGAGCCTGTCCAAGGCCGCATTTCGCTGGAGTACATCCTACATGGGAATGTACACGTAAACAATACAATACTATGAGCATTTTCGAAATCCCAATTAGCATAACTGATTGTCTTCACAGAAACAAAACCTGAGAACCTGGAGGAAACCCGGGGAGAACATGTAAACCCAACAACCCCAAAGCAGAAGAGGGATTCAACCTCCACCCCCATCCCTGGAGTTATGAAGCAACAGTTCTCCTTACTGAGCCTCAGTGCTGCCCTTACTTCTGCAGATGCACAATGAAATTCATCCTCAGGGAATGTATTCCATCCTGAAAACCGTCCAGCTCGGGAGCGCAGAGCCCTGCAGAGGGTGGTAAGGTCATTACCAGGACACATCTGCCCTCACTTCAGGACATTCATACAGCGGATGGCCTCGGAAAGGCGGACAGCGTCACGCGTGACTTCAGTCTCCCTACACAGGCCCTGGTCTCCCGCCTCACTGACAGACGGCCTCGGAAAGGCGGACAGCGTCACCAGTGACTTCAGTCTCCCTACACAGGCTCTGGTCTCCCGCCTCGCTGATAGACGGCCCCTGAAAGGCGGACAGCGTCACCAGTGACTTCAGTCTCCCTACACAGGCCTTTTGATAGACCATTTGTTCAACGATTTAATTTTAATAATAATAATAATAATTGATATGTTATTAATCTCTATGGGGAAACTGTCTTTACGCCTCCCTCAACTTGCTCTTTGTAGAGTAAGCTGTGTGTGAAGGGCAGCCACCCGTTGGGGCACCCAGGGAGCTGGGGGTTAAGGGCCTTGCTCAAGGACCCGCAGCCGTGCTGAGGCTGGGTTTGAACCGGCGACCTTCTGATTACAGGCACAGCCCACTGACCTACACGCTGCCCCTTACTCAATAATAAGACTTAATTGCAAACGAAATATAAGCGGTCTATCAGAAACAAGCCTTAAAACACAAGATTTTTAACAAGCTTTATTTGTCATTTTTTTTAATCGATTGTAATAAATGGGAAAGCACGGAAAGCCAATATACAACTCATACATAATCAAAAATACTCATTCAAGCATTTACCTTATTTACAGCATTACTCTTACATGTCTTTATATATCCTAATCTGCGCAACGCCAAATAAAAATATAATGCTATAAATTTAAAACTAGCTTCAGGTAAGTGAAAACATTTGTGCTGGAAACAAATCAGAAAGTGTCAGTATGGGGACTGAGGAAAACTTTAGCATAACCTCTGACAGGACAGGATGTTCTAAAGGTTCTGCAGGACTCCTTTCCAGGAACACTAACCTTCTGAAGACTGATATAAAAATTCTAAACTTCAGTCATTAAAAGCAGGCAAAAAAAATCACACTGACCCTTAATATGGAGGCAAACTTAATTGCATGAATTGATAAGTGTAATTTGCTTTTCTCCACAGTGCCGACTGTCTGAACATTTCCAGCTTTACGAACTACCTTTCTACAGACAGCGTTATTCCTAGCAGATTTTCATATTCCTTCTTCCTCTAAAATACAAGTATCAAGGTCTCATTTTCTGAAGCAACAGAAGTGAAAACAAAAAGGTAATATACACCACTAAAACACCAATGCACATAATTGAATACAACGTTTGAAATGACCGAAGACAGTAAACTAACTTGTTTTCTCAACAAGAATACAAATAAATATGCTTTCCCATCTAATAAAGTGCCAAATGTATTAACATTTCTTAAATTGCTTAGGTCTCCTATACATATACAGAAAAATCACACTTCTGAAAGGACATACCCTCTGGTTAAATTCTCAAACACTGACTAATAATGATTTCACCACATGCGCCCTCTGGTGGCAGCAGCATAAAACACAGATTGCTGAGGAACATTAGATACTATGATATACAGTAGTAGCAGATGAGAGGTATTTGAAATAAAAGGTTCACTTTTTCACGAATTTGAAATGAATAATCGAAGAGTGTATACAAAAGTATTACCGAAACAGGGCTCCATGAGCACCAAGAAACACAAAAGAGCAAAGGAAACAAACAAGCTTAACCCTGAGACAACCTTGGCCTGAAACACCATTTTCCTGTGGGCCAGGAAGACAGCAGGAGAGTGGCGCCAACATGAAGGAGCAGAGGCTGCCACTCGTGAAGCCGCAGGTTCGGATGCGTGGTCTAAGCTGCATGATTGGTGCTTGAAGGCCAAGCAGAGACTCTACCTTCCTGTCCCAGCACGAGGGCCATCATCTGCTGTCGAGGGTCTTCCCCTCCAGGACCATTTGGATCTCTTTGGCGTCCAGCGTTTCGTACATCAGCAGGGCGTCTGCCAGGTTCCTGTGCTCCTTGCCGTGCGTCTTCAGGATGTGCCTGGCTCGCTCGTAGGACTCCTTAACAGAGAGAATCACGCCCCGTTTGTTTGACACAAAGACAGCTTTGCGGAATCCAAACCGTTCTGGCCAAACAGCTGTTTCGGCTTCAGCGGATGATATGCAGGCGGCTCTTGGCGGTAATCCATTCCCCAAACCCTTACGCACGTCACATTTTACGTAAGCCAGATTTACCTTCCCATGTGATTCAGTACACCTTATAGCGAAAACACAAACGCCAAAAATATACTAGCAAAACGTACTAAAGAACACAGAACACATTATACAAATGAAAAGATCAAGTATAACTTTACTTAAAGGCGTATGTCACCTTATTATATTAGAGCTTCTGTAAACTTTATGTATCTTAGATCTTTTTTGTGCAAGTATACATTTACTTGACTCTGTTTCACTTAAGTTGGAAACTGTTAAAGCGGAAGTCTTTCCCTTAACAAACATTCTTCTCTTCACTACACAGAGCATCCTGAAGAAGGCATGGGCGGCTACCTTCAGCAACGTTCTCACTTCCTGCTCGACTGCAGCTTGTATTTCTGGGCTTTGCTTTGACAGGTCAGGGTACGTCATGACCCCCAGCTGGAGAGGAGAAATCGCTAAATTACCAGCATCTATTTTCCAGCAGCAATAAGGCAGCAAAAATTGATGGCACTGAAGAAGAAACTAGACAGGAAGATATATGTCCCTTACTTTTTCACTCATTCCAAACTGGGTCACCATCATTCTTGCTATTTTAGTCGCGTTATCGAAATCACTAGACGCCCCTACCGAAAAGAGCAGACAAACGCGTCAGAATTAAGTCCAGAGGGTCTTCATCCTCACTCTCTTCCTCCCCCGCGTGTGCGGCCGTCCCTACCAGTGGTGACATTCTCGCTCCCGAAGATGAGCTCCTCAGCCACCCTGCCGCCCATGCTGACGTCCATCTGGGCCAGCAGCTGTGAGCGGGTCTCGCTCCAGCGGTCGTTTTCTGGGAGCATGGAGACCTACAGGAGGATGGAAGGACAGTCGCACAGCAAACACCCACTGAGGACGGATTTATACTTGCGCATATGCGTATTAGTAATAAAGTACTAATCAATCAATCAATCAATCAAGTCCTTACAACATATCCACCAGGGGGCAGTGCAAGCAAAACCATCTTGGTTAGTTCCTTCCCCACCAACCACAAGCAGGAAGCAGAATACTGGCACACCAGTGCACGCCCCACAGGGTGGGTTACTCACATGACCCAGAGTCGGCCCACGTGGCATGATGGTGGCTTTGTTGATGGGCATGGCGTCCTTAGTGTAGTATGCCACGATGGCATGGCCGGACTCGTGAAACGCGGTGATAGTTCTGTTCTTCTTGTCGATCTCCACGCTCCTGCGCTCCGGGCCTGGCGGACACAGGAGACGGTGCCGCTGTCATCCCGTGCCACAGAGCTCCGCTTTCCCAGCAGCCCGCGGAAGCTCAGGTCCGCCTCGCTCACCCATGAGGATCTTGTCCTTGGCGAACTCCAGCTCCTTCATGGTCACCATGTCCTTACTGTCCACCGCCGCCTTCAGCGCCGCCTGGTTCACCAGGTTCTCCAGGTCGGCCCCAGAAAAGCCCACCGTCCCCCTGGCGATGATCTCAGGCTCAACAGCTACAGCCAAAAATTCCACAAAGATGAATGTAAGAGTCAGACCACAATCATAAAGCAAACAAGCGCCTACAGGGATAGATTTCAGCACTCTGACTCAAACCAAAAACGTACCAGAATCCACTTTAATTTTCTTGAGATACCACTTAAGGATCTCAGTACGGCCCTTTACGTCTGGTCTGGGGACTGTGACCTGCATGTCAAACCTTCCTGGTCGTATCAGAGCACTGCAAAAAAAAGGATATTAAAGGCCTCTTGTGATCATGGTCAGCTCTGCAGCTCTCCAGTGTTACTGCAGTGCTAGTCAACATGCCTAGTTTAACAGAGGTGGTGATTTCAGGTCCAGAGAGTACAAATCCAGACCAAGATTTTGTGTCAACCAACCAGTTGAGTCCTCTGTGACAGTGACTCTTTATATTCAACTGGTTGGTTGAAACAAAATCTCGGTCTGGGATTTATACTCTCTGGACCTGAAATCTCCACCTCTGTAGTTAACTAACTGAAGTGTTATTAAGTACTATTCTAGTCCGTCCGTCCGTCCCCCCCGCTACCCTGACCAGGATAAGGTGCTGTTTTCCAAGGACCGGGTTGGGACACACAGGGATGAGGGGTTAGAAGATAGCTGGATGGATGCGTGTTAAAATACTTAATAACAATCTTTGTAGCCATAAATATTAATTACATAAATATTCTGCTTAGAGAAAAAACATCAACATACTTATCCAAAGCTTCTGGAAAGTTAGTAGCTCCAATGACGATGACACCCTCGTTTGGTTTAAACCTGCAGGTGTTAGAACATTAACTGGAATGAACACTTTCGGTTAAAATGGGCTCCCTGGGAACTGTTCCTGGGGGGGGGGGTTCTCACCCATCCATCTCCGCCAGCAGCTGGTTTATGGTCTGCCGGGAGTAGGGGTGCATGGGGGACTCGATCCTCTTCCCACCCACGCTGTCCAGCTCGTCAATGAAGACCACGCAGGGCGAGTTGGCCTTCGCCTCCCCTGAGGGTGAAAATGGCAGAACCTGGAACGTGGAACGTGTTCCTACCAGGGACCCTTTCGGAAAGTTCCCCGACGTGTGACGTGGCGCCCGACTCCGCGGTCCGCCGCCCTGGGGAGGGTGACTCACGGAAGAGGTTCCGGATGCGGCTGGCTCCCACGCCCACGAACATCTCGTCGAACTCGGAACCGGAGGCGTAGTAGAAGGGCACGTCGGCTTCCCCCGCCACGGCTCGTGCCAGCAGGGTCTTCCCCGTGCCCGGGGGGCCGACGAGCAGGATGCCTGGCAGAACGCCCGCGCATGTCAGCAGGTTTGCAGCTACACCCGATATTTACACCCACCCATTTCTGCTCAACCGTGTGCGTCTTTCAGTCTGATTTCCCTTCAGCTGCCTGAGCAGCAGAGCCCTACCCTTCCTCATCTATATTTCATATTTTATATATTTTTTACCGTTTTAGGTCAATCTATCTTTGAAATTTCATGCATGATCAGGCTGAGGATAATAACAGTCTCGTTGCTCATAGTGCAAGAAAAAGTAATAAACTGAATTTAAATGTAAGAAATTTAAATAACGTGAAATACGTTAGTGTTTGGTGTTATACCGCTTGGGCGGTGTACTGCTTGATCCCGTATACCACTTTTAATTTCCCGTACGGTATGAATTTTTAATATGCCGCCAAACCATAGCATAGACACCCTGTTAACTGTATGCACCCATCTTACCAACGATTATAATGTTATAACAAAATAATTCTCCGTATTTAATTGTTCAGCATTATATGATTCACAGCTACGGCTTCAGTCTGCGCCTGAAAATTCGGATTTATGAGTAATATAGTTAGGTCTGTAATTAAATGCGTATCAGTAAGGCAATTTAGCATGATAAAAATCAAAACCAGGACGGTGGAGCAAACGTTGGTACCAAGCTAAATATACAGTAATAATGAATAATGCATGTTGTTATCTAGCTAAATATACATTATTATTCTGATAAAGCATGTCAGAGAGACAATGCTTATCGAGCTAAGTACACAGTTATAATCGATAAAGCATGTCGCCATTGAGCTGAATATACTTTAATAATCTAATAAAACATGTCAGTTTCAAGCTACATAAAAGTAAACAGTTTTTTTATAAATGCTCCTTTCTAAGAACATCTGTAAATGTATTATACTGACATAAAGGCTTGCTGCTTGCTGCTGATTTGCGTTGGTGAGTTTGTCCAGCACTAACATACGCCTTGGAGACAGTGGGGACCAGTCCTGCAGCTCTCTGGGAGCCGGGGGAATTCCTTCTTACCCTTGGGCAGCTTCCCACCAAGCACGGTGAACTTCTGAGGGCTCCGGAGGAACTCCACGACCTCCTGGAGCTCGTTTTTCGCCTCCTCCACACCCTTGACGTGCTCGAAGGTGACGTTCTTCATCTGGACGGGGTCCACGCCGGCATCCAGGCCTGACGTGGTTCGGAATCGCACTGTCAGGAACAGCGGGGTCAAAGTTCACACTCCCACAGTGCCATGCATACATCAAACCCAAAGTACGGGATTAATACTTCCTGTGAAATAAAGGTGCAATCAAAGCATCTACACTGTCAATCTCTGTGAATAATAGGAACTTATTAGAGGAAGATCACTCGTATCTGCTGTTAGAATTTAATCTCCAAGACAGAGAGCACAGATATTAATTAGTTGTATTAATTTGTTCACACTTTGATGCACAATGATAAACTGTGACTCCTGTGCAGGATAGGGACAGGGATGGGATGGGATGGGATGGGATGGGATGGGAAGGGATGGGATGGGATGGGAGATTCATTATTTCATCCCCATGAGGAAATTGCATTTTCTCATATCCCACTTTGCTCTTCTATGAGACACACAAACACAAGTAAGAGCAAGTTTTGGGGTCACAGCCCAGGATCGTCCAGCATCCAGCACCCCTGGGACACTTGGGGTTAAGGGCCTTGCACGAGGACCTAACAGTGGCATCACACTGCTGACCACGGGATTAGAACCGACGATCTTCTGAACCCACTGCTTAACCTGCAGGACCCACACCCCACCTACTACGAACATTTACACTGTAGATCAACAGTGTTTCTGCAATGTACAATATGAACAATTCAATCGCTCTCTTTCAGTTCGGTTGTATCAAACAGTTCATGGTTAATGGGAACAACTCGGTCTAGTTCAGTTTCAATTAATAAAAATTACTTGCAAAGCCAGGGTTGTCCGTTTTGAACATAAAGATTGTTAAACATTGTCCATATGGGGCACAACAGATTATCCCCAAGACAGTTTATAAGATGCAATGGGGACACAGACTGTGGCAGAGGAGGGACCATAAGCAGCCGGCGAGGTTCCTGTACCTGATAAAAAGGGTGTTCGGGAGAGTCCATAGATGCCCAGGAGCAGGAGGACCAGCAGAACCAGCCGGGTCCTCCTCAGAGAGTCTGTCAAACAAAGGCAGAGCCACCCAGTGACACTCAGCATCCAGGAAGCAGGCAAATGACCATCTGTTCACATCATAACATTTCATTTCCCCCAAGCCAGAAAGAAATTAAAATCTGTGCAGTACAATACAGGGTCATGAGAAAAGCACGAGTTCTAAATGATTCTCTGTACGGGACTGAATTTTCTCTTGCTTTATAACACGGCAACTCTACATGGGAATCTTGGGAGTCTTAGTTTTCTCTACTCTGTAATCATCTGGCTTTTCTTTCTTTCATTTCTTTCAAAGGCGCTATATAAAAGGAATCGAATTGAATAGAATGTTATAGAATGGGATTTTGAACCAGCAAATCCAAAAACACACGGACACTAGACGTTGATAGCAACACAAGTGCTACAGTAGGTATACGCGATGCAAATCCATCCCCATGGTCAATGCAGACTTGGCGCAGGAACAGCTGGCTGACCAGATTGCTGATGAAAAACAAACACCTGGCTCACTATTCATCATCATAGGAGACATCAACCATACCAACATCAGTGCTGAACTCCATAAATATAAACAATTTATAGAAACTCTACATGGGAAGGCAGAATCTTGGACCCCTGCCAAAGCACCATCAAGGATGTATACCAGGCTGTCATTAGGGTCCTACTGGGAAATTCCGACCATCCCCTGGTCCAGCTCATCCCTTCACACAGTCAGAAACTTGAAGCAAAATCTACAGCTCTGGATAATATTAAGAGACCACTCTATATTTTTAAAAATCTGCATTTGTAATTCCTGGTTCAGGCTACACTCTGTGACTGGCTGCTTCCAGGCTGAAAAAGACAAGAATAAGGTGAAGCAGGAGACACTGGGGAGAACTGGAAACCAGCCAGGTAGAGGGCGGAAGTGACTTTCAAATGCCAGAGATGACTGTCAACCTATTCAACAGTCCCTCATGAAATAAAAGGATGACCTCAAGCGACCTTCAAAAAGAATGGGAAATATTAAGTGGTATGAAGTGCACTGCTAGGACAGTTCATAACAGGCTGCTAGAAGCAGGACTGAAGTCCCATAAAGCAAGGAAGAAGCCCTTCATTAATGAGAGACAGAGAAGAGCCAGGCTGCAGTTTGCAAAAAATTATATTTTACACAGAAGCATAGTCATACACTGAGAAATGAGTGAAACTGAAAATTTTGCTGTGGTCTCTTAATTTTTTCCAGAGCTGTATAATAATGCATTCCACTGTGAGGAGAACCTCGAGCAAATCTACATGGCAAGCAGATCTTCTAAAAATCTCCTAAAAATATCTGTATAATTTACAACTTTGTGCTGTTAAAGGCAAAAGCCACGTGGCTAATGTCACTGATATCTGACTAGGTAATATTTGGGATTTCCAGCTTATACTGAGTATCTGGGAGCGTTTGTATAGATGCCCACCTTGCATTCGCTGGGCGAGCGTCTGAGCCTTGAGAAATCCCTCAGCGAAACCCATCTTGAAGGCATCATGCTGTGCTTCTGGGATATTCTTGGTCTTCAGAAGTTTGTCCAGAGCTTCCAACTCTGATCCTTTGTCTCTCGTGAGGATGCCCTGGGAGATAAAAGTCGCTGGGATTTTGTAGCGAGAAAAAAGGTCACAGAACTCCACAGGGGGTGGCGGGCAGGGGTGGGGGGGCTGACAGAAATGGCATAACCTGACACACGAGGCCGAGCTACATCGCTGGCCTCTCTCACTTGTCGTGATCAAACTATACAATCACAACACTAGAAAATCTGAATGTAGCCAAAAACCTGAAAAAAAAAATCTCATAAATTTCTTCAGAAAATTCTAGAAAAATATATAATATACGTATATTCAAAACATCCTTTTCATACAGAAATTGAGCCTGCTGCCAACCACCTTCCCAAATGAGTTATCATTTTATTGGCGGCTAGTTACAAGTACACTAAAGACAATGAAGCATATAACTACAAAATACAAGTCTCTCAAAAATACTAAGACAATGGACATACAACGACATACAATAAAAACCAATAAAAACTATGAAACAAACAACTACAAGAACACAAGTCTCGCAAACATCATAGCCTAACACACAGGCTAAAAATCAATAACCATAATAATCAAGGGGAGCAATGAGAACGAAATAACACTGGCATGATGAACTGGACCTCTCGTACTATCGCTGTGCATCAGTGAAGTTGTCGTACGACGGCTGCACAGCCACAACCAACCTTCATGAAGGACGGCGTGAAACCATCATTTTCTACGAGGCGCTCTTGACCGGACTGCAGCCGTCGCGTTTTGGATTTCAGCGTCTTAAAGCCTCGACTCTGGGTCCAGACTATCAAAACAGAAAAACTGATAAACTAGTTTTTAATGAGTGTCTTCAATCCCACTGCTTATTCACCATACGCTATTATTTATAAAACGACCTCCATAGTGACATAGAGGCAGAATCAAGGCTCTCTGCTTTACCTGGCCAGTGCTGAAGACCGGCACAGACCAGCTGAAGGGGTGTGGCGCTCGGTCTACAAAACGCGAGAGAGCTGGAAAGGCCCATCGTGCTTCCGGGAAACCCTGAAGGTGACAAAAAGGATACTGTCGGAAAAACGAAAAGGCCGAAGCGATCGTATGCACTCGAACGGCGTTATAAAGGCCTTAACTTGTAATCAGGACTGCGGATCACGGTTAAATGGAAGAAAAAGGGAAGGATCAGGCTTTGACTCACCATACTTGTTCTGAAAGAAAGACGCTGAGGAGATACAGGAAGTCTTCCAGCCGGAGAGCCCGGCGTCCCCCAGCTGCGGGAAGAGGTCTGGCTTCAGGTCCTCCAAGCCCAGGTCCCTCAGACTGACACCCGACTACAGAAACACGTGTAACAGGACGCCACCATGTGGGCAAACACTGACTAGCAGTCACGTAATGCAGGCAAAGTGGATTAGATCACAAAGTGGCCCCTCCCCAAAACTCACTTTTGCCCCCCATAGAAGTTTCAAAATCTAAATAAATAGGTAATGGGTAGAGTCAGAAGATTGTGGGCGGAGATACTGCATCTGCATCTCATGAATAAGGAACGCCTGTTATTTATTATTTGGTGCAGTGACTGCTTGTGGTGAACTGGGGCCCTCAAACCTCAGGGTGGGGGCATACAAATGCATAGTTTGAGTGATGGTAAACACTGCCAATGTCCTCAAACAAGGTAAATTATTAAGGGATAGATGTAAAGGAGCACTGATGAACTCAGGGATAAACATTTAGGAGGCAGGCATGATGGTGGAGACGCTTTACCTCCCGGGGGTGGTGGGCGCTCTCCACACCGGCATCCTTCGGCTGACGCTCCGCTGGCGCGCTGCATAGCGGACTTTTCAGGGAATGGAGGGCATTGATCAGGTGACTCAGGGGGACAGTTACCTGTCAAAGGCAGCGAAGGACTAACCTGACAGATCTGCGAGGCACTTATGGGCTGTACCAAGAAAGCCTTTCGAGTTATTACGTTCTTCGCAGACGAAAAGCTTTGCAAATATACATAATTCACGGGTTGGGCATATAGTTATATATTATCTGGCAAAGAATGGTTGTGCAAGCTTTACATAATTTCAGACGCGCAGCATATAAACTAAAAATAATCTGCAAACGAGCGGTCGTTATTGTGAAATGCACTAAGATCATTAGCTAAGAAAACTGAGGTTTGCCGCATCAGCCGCACCGGTATCTGGTGGATTATTGCATTTGACCGATAGCGCGGTGACATTAAGGATTTTGCAAATATCACGAATCCAGAGGCCGAAGTGGCGAAGCAATCTATCCGGACTGTAGTGTTTATACCCGGGGGTAGGATAGTACCAGCTCCCCTTTTCCCGTCTTACCTGTGGCTGGACCGTAGCAGGCAGAGAAAACATCTCCTTTGCCGGGTAGAAATCGGCGATCGGCGACAACAGGGTACAGATATATACCCGTGTTGGCATCCGCTACTTTGCAGTCCTCGCCGTCCGGACTGCGGCTCCCAGCACGAAACTGCAAATGGCTTCTGTGGGTCACCGGGTTTAACATGATCACTACCGGGTCGGTGCATGTGTGAGCTGCCGATGAGTAACTGTGGAGTTAAGCCTATAACAGTGTGGACCTGTGTTTTACTGCAAATTTATCATCATTTGGGCATATGGCAGTAAAGTCCGCGGGATGAAATATAATATTCAACATTATTATTACCATCGAACCGATCTGAACATTTTAATTGTCGTTTCTTTAACAACAATAGAGGATATGAATAGTAATATTGGGAATATTAATGCGATGCCAAAAGAAATTTAATCACGTTCGACTCGGTTCGGGTTTTACGAGCAAAGCAAGGATTAGTTTGATCCCGAAAGCGTCAAACTCGAAACACTGTTCCAAATCATTTTAAATGCTGTGGTACATTGTTCTGAAGTCTCTATCAAAATGAAAGTCTGTTTGAGGGCTTCATTGAATTAGTTTTCGAAACGTTTCAAATGTTTTGCCTCGTTTCGGTATAGAAAAGAAAAGCTATGAAATGAATGGGATAAGAATCAGGGATCAGAACACATTACTGCAAACAATTTAGCCCATTAAATTATTAGACCATTCATTTTAGAAACACAAAACCCTTTAGACAAACTGTACGTTAAATATTCGCATGATCAGTACAACAAATTAAAGTATATGGACAGCAACACATTTTATCCCCGATTATGATTTATTACACACATACTGCAAATTATACATACTTCATTTAACTTTTGTTTTACTTATTGGTTTTATTGAGCAATATTTGGCCACTAGATGTCACTGCGATACATGTTTCGACCTTTAGAAACGTCCATGCATCCATTTCCTGAGACCGCTTATCCTATTTGGTGTTGAGGGATTTAGAAACGTCTCCAGCTATAAAGTATTAAGGTGTATGGAAAAAAAAACTCCAAATATATAATTTTTATATTTAAAAATGACACCTAAATGAATAAAAACAGAAACAGCATTAGAGCATGGCCATTTTAATTTACAGTGAAATATAGCATACGTTGCAAAAGGACAATTCCTACAATTGCCAAGTTACAAAACATACATATTTTGCCATGGCTGTAAAAGATGCAACGACATAATACATTTTAATTATAATATTACAGATTTTTCTGTGCCATTTGTTTATTCACCAATTTACACAACAGAGATATACGGTACACCAAAACTTTATTTCCATGTGCTGCCTTCAGCCAAAGTTCTCATCATGAAATCCCATTACCACAATCTTCATAAACATTGCATGATTATGATGCACATGTGAGGGAATATAGTGATGCAATGAGTAGCACATTCACCTGATATCTGCACAAGCAGCAGCAGTATGGGATAAAAATTGGTGATAAATCTTGAAACCTACATGACCAAGTCATTATAACAGATTGTCCATAAACACTAACTGACAAAATTTCTATTTGAGCAAGTGGTTCAGCATGATGCATTGTTTTAATCTCATTATAACCAAGCATTTCAGGGGTAGGCTAACTGAATACTCGATATGAAAATCCACAGAATGATTACTGCACATGCATTGCATTTGGGGATTGTTTACTGCTGCCAAACCACATACAAAAATATCCTTAGCAGTGGTTTTCTTTCAGTCTTTTAAAGTTAGGCACGGTGATCTGAGACACCTTAACTCCACAATGAGAAGCAATTTAAGGTCCAATTCCATCTTCAGCAGAAAATTACATTTGTTGGGAGAAGGGGGATTTAAAAAAAAAAAAAAAAGTTTCTGAACCTTTTTAATTATCTGAATTTCTTCGTGAATGTCACCTGATCTTTACATCAAAGTCCATAATAATAATCTTTTTTTTTACCACTGCCATATCTCTATGGAATAGACTGTATACAAGACCAAATTTACGAACCATACACGCAGAAAAAGATAATTCCAAAATGATCAAAGTTCACAAACATTTGTACAGTGGTTATCATTGGAGCAGACTTACAAGGGCCCTCTGATTGTCAAGTCAGTTTTCTGTAAGAGAAATAGGCATTAGTCAAAAGGATATACCGGGTGTCAGAGGTGGAAAGTTTAGGTCCAGAAAGTAAAAATTCAGACCATGGTTTTGTTTCAACCAATCAGTTGAACATTCTCAGACACTGACTCCTAATACGCAACTGATTGGTTAAAACAAAAGTATGGTCTGGATTTTTACTTTCTGGACCTGAACTATCCACCTCTGCCAGATGTGCATAAACAAACCCGACTCTGCACTGAAAGTTGGGCCGACTGGGCTAATTTATGTAAATACAGACGCTCCTCTACTCATGAATGACATACATTCCGAACGGCCGTTCGCAACTTGATATGTTCGTAAGTCGTTATTCAACATCATTTTAAGGGTATACGCAAGTACTAAGAACTAGGATGCTGGGAGTTCGCACGCTACGCTGCTGCGCGGTGGGAGTAGCGGCCAGAAGTCGTACCGGGCAGAATTGGCACGCAGAAAAAAAATTATGTTGCGGACAGGAAACAGGAGTCCAATGAACACAATTTGGACTTACAGTCCTCTTCGTTCGTATGTCTGAAAGTTCGTAAGTTGAAAGTTCGTAAGTAGAGGAGCGTCTGTATTGTTGTCCCTCTGTCCTTCTGTGTCACTGCAGGTAGAGCTGCATCAGCCAATGCGCAATGAAGGGCAAGACCACGATGACTGCAGAGGTGCTTGGAGAGACACCAAGAGGCCACTGGGATGGTTCCTGAGAAATCAAAGCATCCTTTAGGTCAGAGTTTCCAGATCCGCTTCTCAGGGACCTGCAGACAGCCCAAGGTTTTACTCCCTGGGACGGAGCAAAAATGTGGATGGTCTGGCAGGGATATGGGTGAGAGCAAATACCTGGACTATCTGTGGGTCCTTGAGGACCGGATCGGGTAACATCCCGGATACAGAAAATTAATTATTCTCATATAAAGCATTGAGATAGTCAGACCAAATATGGTAATGGCAGTGTAAAACTGTTTATTTGTTATCATTATTTAATGATGGATTCATAGTTTTCTGGTTTCCATGTTGCAAGTATTTGGTTTATTGAGTCTGGTTCCACTACAAAAAAAGGGTCAGAATTTTAAAAATATAATCTGTATATGTTCTCTAACAAGCCCATTAAAAGTTCCTGGTTCTCTGTTCCAACAAACTAATAAACTGAAAATAATGTCTTTCAAACAGTGCACATCTTAGCAAGGGTAAATAATTGACATCATACCTTCTCTGGAAATCATGGATCATTTTGTTGGGATAATAATCTTCCATAAAGTACAGAAATAAAACAAAACATTTGTGGCCTGATAAATCTTGCTATTGGGAATGTAGTGACAGTAAACTAGTAGATACTGGAACTGGGGCAACTGCAGTGACATGGACTCTCACTGGATGCCGGTACTCAGACAGCGATTGGATCCAGCTGCAGTGACATGGACTCTAACTGGATGCCGGTACTCAGACATCGATTGGATCCAGCTGCAGTG
>JABJVO010000078.1:10126822-10147725 GCA_026770805.1 Boulengeromyrus knoepffleri | reverse complement strand
TGCAGTGACATGGACTCTAGCTGGATGCCGGTACTCAGACATCGATTGGATCCAGCTGCAGTGACATGGACTCTAACAGGATGCCAGTACTCAGACAGTGATTGGATCCAGCTGCAGTGACATGGACTCTAGCTGGATGCCGGTACTCAGACAGCGATTGGATCCAGCTGCAGTGACATGGACTCTTACAGGATGCCAGTACTCAGACAGTGATTGGGTCCAGCTGCAGTGACAGGGACTGTAACTGGATGCCAGTACTCAGACAATGACTGGGTCTAGTTACAATGCCACTGAGTGCATTTTAAAAAGCACCACAATCATTATGAGCTCAAGTGAACTGTAATAGAATCAAGGGATTCCAGGCCATTTGGGAAAAGACTTGGATGTTGTCCAGGACCACGACTGCCCTGCTCCTGTGGGTCCCGCCACTCACTGTCAGGGCCTCCAGGGCGTGGAGCCTCTGCGCTGCAGACCTCACGTCCTCCTGTAGCCGAATGAGTGCTGCGCCCCCCTCCCTGTCCAAACAGCACCTGGTCCTGCCGTCCTTTCCGCAGTGCTCACAATCATCCCCTGTGTCCCAGTGACTCAGCGAGCCCAAGCTGAACAACCTGGAGCCTTAAACAGGGTGAAGGTACGGCATATGCTAAGGCTGGAATGCCACAAGGATGAAGACTATTGTACAAGGGGAGGGGGTGGGGGGGGGGGGTTATGACATTAATACATATATTAAGCAAATTATGTCCTGTATTTAAAGTGTGTTTTCATCATAATATTATTTGTATGCAGTTTCATAAAAAAATTATAGCAAATGACAAGTCATATATTATATATGATATAATTTTTTTAATGAATGTAAATAACATGACAAACACACACTTTAAGTTCTGGACATCATTTGCTTAATATATGTATTAATGTTATATATGTATATGTGTATGTACTCCTTTCACTCCTTGTGCCATTGCTAGCTGGGTACAGATATTCACCTTTAAGTTGGACCCCTTTGACTCCCTGAACGTCCTCTTGTCCAGCCTCGTCTTCCAGAATGTTCATCTCTGCTGAAGACACCAGAGGTTTGGTGTCCATGGTCCACTGAAGGGGTTGGTTAGGGAGCTCTTTGGAGCCCTGGGGGATGGAGAAAGTCAAATCGCTATGTGTATACGTACAGATGCATTTTGAGAGCCTGATCTGCAGCCTTCTGTCTGTGGCTGAGGAATCTCCGTACGCTAGCAGTGTAAGGCAAGCTCAGTCTAGCAGGATTTATATGCTGCTTCAAATCACCAAACTGAGAAAGATAAGATTTACCCGCCAATCACTGCCAGACTGGTCCTAATTCTGAAGGATGGGGGTTTTTACGATCAATCCCATCTTTAAATGAATTTGATAAATTATTCAGGTAGTAAATCACCCCATTGAGGTGCCAGTTAAAATTTATTTAGCGTTTCCATGGTCAGATACTTTTATTGACAAGATAAAATCCAACAAAAACACAACAAGAGAGAGCTGATATTTACAGGATTTATCATTTCTGCTGCCTCAGCACTTCAGTGCAAATGAGAAGTCAAATGTTCATTTTATATTGCATTTTTCAGAGCCATGTGTCACACTGCTTCCTTCTGTTACACCGAAAATCCTCTGTTGATGAACAAAACTATTTCATCATTTTTGGAGCAGATTGCCCTTTCATTTGACATTGGATTTAATCCTCCAGAACAATTCACGACAATCGCATCGCAGCACTTATGCTGGAAGAGCAAAGTGGACTTTACCTAGAAATGGAAGACGAGCGTAAGAAAAGCAGTGAGAGGGAATGTAAACAAACGTCAGCTGTTACATGCACAGTAAGGGGAGAAGCACAACAAAGAGAAAGGTCAGACATGAGAGCCTTGGGGCGTTTACTGGGGGAAAGGGAACACAGAAATCAGTCATATGGTGAACGGGAATAAGGAACTGATCAACGGCATGAGTGTAGCCTGCTGGCTCAGGAAACAGCAGAGCTCTGCTATTCAAGTCTGGTCTCAAGTCCGCATAAGAATGGACTCAGTTTTATTATGCCCTCAGGAGAATTCTTACTTGATCTTGACTCCGTCTGAGTCCATAGCGTATGTCTGCAGCCTGCATGCAGTTTTTTTTTTTTATATGAGCTTCATTGATCTTCAACATCACACACGTATCCGCACAGTTGTCTCACGTCCTCATCATGTCTGCCAAGTCAGCAACCACCCGATTCACATACATAAACCATAAGGAGTTTCTGTACGAGACACCCAGTGAAAGGAAGCACAGTGAAATGCAAATACTGCAAAATATCGATTACCGGGGCGGTTGGCACGACTTAGAATTTCGATCAACATCTAGAAAGGAAGGAAACCTCGAGACAGGTATGTAATCCTAGTGATCTCCATTTGTAGAGAGGCAATGACTGGTCAGGTGTCCAGCCAAAGGTTGTTTTACAAGGTAATCTATATCGATAAGTATCCAGTTACCTAGCCAAGGTCTTATAATGATAATTATTGTTGTACTTTATAAATCTCTGTGTCAGAAATGATGTTTTCTGCTCATCTTGGTCTCCAGAGAAATATAGGTGAGAGTGAAGTTTAGGATCAGATCACAAGGTCAGTTAGTGGTCAGCACCCCTGGAGTAGTTATTTTTAAAGATCTTACTCAAGGACCTAATGGTGCTGAGATTCATGTGCCATTAGCGGGAATCAGACCGGCAGCAGTGTTGGGGAAGTTACTCACAAATGTAATCCATTACAGACAGAGTTGGAAAGTTCAGGTCCAGAAAGTAAAAATCCAGACCAAAGTTTTGTTTTAACCAACCAATTGAGTATAAATAGTCAGTTAAAGACTACTCAACTGGTTGTTTGAAACAAAACCTTGATCTGGATTTGTTCTCTCTGGACCTGAACTTGTGATATTCTGAGCTGTGTTGCATACTTGATAAATCTGTGTGTGTGTGTCTGTGTGTGTGTGTGTCATCGTGCCCAAAACGACCCCAAAAAAGCCACAAAATTAGTACAATAATAATGAATTCCATTCTGTAGTGCAATAGCGCTTTCCTTCCTAAGTTTTCTTCAACACGAGAAGATGCTTGGTGATGACAAAAGTGTGCTCAGGCCAGGATCGTTAAGTGCAATGTGAGCGCAGACCAGCAGGGGGGGTGGGGGGGGAGGTAAGAGGCAGCAATTGTGCTTGGGCACGGTATAAGGCAACTGGGCCAAGTGTGAGTATGTCCTCAGACACAACACTGGTAATTAGTACAGTAGCCTCACACCCCCAAGCGTGATCGGTTTGATTTCTACCCCCAGCTGGGGGTCTGAAGTTTGCATGTGTTCCCTGTGTCCACATGAGATTCCTCTACGCGGTTCATTTTCCTTCCCATGTCCATGAACATACACCAGTGGAGTGGCCAACGCCTAGAAAACGTCTAGCATTTTTGCTAGACATTTTTGAAATGTTCGTAAGTCGTTATTCAACATCGTTTTAAGGGTATACGCAACTACAAAGGACTAGGATGCTGGGAGTTCACACGCTACGCTGCTGCGCGGCGGGAGTAGCGGCCAGAAGTCGTACTAGGGGGAATTGGCGCGTGGAAAAAAAATTGATATTACGGACAGGAAAGGGGGAGCCCAAGGAACTCAATTTGGACTTACAGTCCTCTTTGTTCGTATGTCTGAAAGTTGGTAAGTTGAGGAGCCTCTGTATGAGTAGACAGATAGACAAATATAGAAATTGTGCAATTGTGTGCAAGGAGTGAGTTCAGATGTCAAACACGTGCCGGAGCATCGGCCTCTCACCAGACTGCTCCACGGACTCACATGACACCTCGCCGTCCGAATCGTCGGTCAGATGCTCCCCTTTGTACTGACCTGATAAAGAGGCGAGTCCACTGAGTGTTTATTCTGTGGGCAGTGAGAGGCTTCCCCTCCCATCATAGCCAGCAGAGGCCTTTCTCTTTATTTTAAAGAGAACTAAAGGTCCAAAGCTGTCAATAAATCAATGAACTAGAGCAGCAAAAATGTGGATTCAGAATCAGAATCAAGAACCTCAGTCTGCACTGATAGAATCATGTCTGATAAAAAGACTGCGAAATGTCACGGAAGGAAGAAAATCATATACACGTATCTCCTGATACTGATGAGTACATAGAAACACAAAATTTTCTACTGTAACTGAAAATGATAAATATTTACTCATTGAGCAACTTCCTGACATCACAGAGAAGTCACAGTAGTATTATTCCAAAACTGTACCACTCCCTGCTCATAACAAATGAGGCAGTGTCTGGCTGGGTTATAGCTGATGGAAACCATTGTTTTACCAAGGCGACGGCTGCTGATGTCATGGAGCTCCTTCGCCGACCGCTGAGCGATCTGGACTAATTCTCCTACAGAGGCCCCGCTGTTGGTCACAGAGGAGACGCCGCACTCCCTGTCCGATTGATAATGAGGAATAAAATAACCCAGATCTGCCACTGGATGGTAAACAACCAAAAACAAACAGTTTCCCTCCCATTCATGACAACCAATCCTCTTTTCAGAAATTACAACAGAAGGGGACAGTGGAGCAGTACTGCCTTTCCCAGTTAATTCTTCCCACTGTTCCTCCACTTCTTCTGTCCTCCATTGGCGCCATCCTCCTCTCTTCCTGACTTTTATCCCTCGCTCCTCCCTACATGCACCTGGGGTGCCGTCGCGGACACGCTCCCAAAGCCTGAACACAGGATATTTATTTTCCATAAAATCCACGTTGCATGGTGTAATGAACACAGTATGTCTACCGCATCAACTATCAGAGCGAATGAAAATCAAACAATGACATATATGCATGAAAGGAAATGAACAACAGATAATAGAGAGAACTTCAATGTTACATTGCAGCTGGCTATGTCTCCCTTATCATACCATATTTTTTATCGTAATTTTTATATATTCTCTGTTCATTTTAAGACTGTGCCTCGATTGGAGCATTATCAGGTTTAGGTCTGGACACCACAATCTTTATTAAGGTGACGAGTTTTGTTTTTGTCTTCCGCTAAGAATGCCAAAGTTCACTGCTGTATCAGGCAGGAAATAGGTCCAACATGCGGCTCAGTGGGCTGATCCTCTATGCCTGGGATCGCTGGTTTACGCCTAGCCACCGCATGTCTGCAGGTGCTTGAGAAAGGCCCTTAACACCCAGCCCACAACTGGTGGCTGCTCTTTGCGGCCAGATTGCTCTCACCTACTGAGAGCAAGTTAGGGGAGGTGTACAGAGAATTTCCCTATAGGGATCGATAAAGTATCAGTTTTCCTCTGTAAAGCATGCCACAGCACATAGTTACAGGACTCACGTGAGTACATGCAGGACTCACGTGAGTATATGCACATGCTGCATTAAAAAAACAACAACATGCGCTCAGCATCTGTTGTTACACCCGATATCTGTATGTTCCTCTTATTTTCCTCCACTGATTGGTCTGCATCTTCTTCCATCCATCAGCTCTTCTACTCCATCCGTCGTTGGAATCATTTCCAAAATCTAAAACATTTGTTACAAATTTATCTACAGAAACAAAGCAACGGCAATGCGTATGATACTATATAATGAAATGGAAATGCAACGCACAATTTCTTGAGCTCCTTCACGTATGCAATCATCGCTTGGCATATTTCCAAGAGATTTCCAGGCTTCCCTACAAACCAAGGAGAATATTGAGACTTGTCAAGTTAAATTCAAAATCTCAGATAGGTTCACAGACAGTCAAATTCACGTTTTTTTTTTTTAAATACATTTTAATCACTACAAATATTCCTCTAACACATTACAAATGCTTAGTCGGGGCTGCTAACTTTGGTCAGCTGGCTGATGTGAGATTTTAAATTCGATTTTTAATTAAGTTTGCACACTCATTTTCATGTATGTGACTGTTTTATTACCTTATGAATATTCTGTAGGGTTTGCAAACTACCCCAACACTTTTGAAGTAGCTAATTTTACATTTATAATGGAATAGTACAGATCTGCCATAAGATTTCTTGTGTGGGCGTGAGAGTCAGAAAGTGTGAGTGTGACGTCAGATGTGTGAGCGCCGCACAGTACACACGACAGCAGTACACATCTATGTAATAATTTATTAAGCTAAAAAAATAATTATGCAACTTGGCATGAAGGTTTTGTCTTACCATTTGGACTTTCTAAGTGGATTCCAGGACCTAGGTCAGAGAATACTGCAAGGTCTCTTTGTTTGCTTATAATACCTGTAAAACCTGAGCTTCATATCATCAGACAGCTGAAAGGATCCCAAATGGCATTAGTGAAACAAAACTGTATTATGCATATTAATCTACTTTCGAAAGCAATTGAACATCCTAAATCAATATTATAAAACATAATTGATACATCATATTTTAACAACATCTAATGGCAGAAGGCCAACCAAACAGTGACTGCATGAATTAAAATGTGGACACTGCACCATTAAATCTAATTATGTAGCCAGCTTCTTTCGATTTATGGGCAAAATGTACATCAACTGAAGTTACATTAACCTCGTTACCATCAGTAGGTAAACTCTGAATTACTTTTACCGCAGCTTCAAACCTGACCTCATGAACTGATTTTCCATTCTCCATCATGGATATTATCAACAGAAACTCCTCCTAGCCTCTTCTAGAATACATATCAGAATAACAACGTGTTATGGGCAATTAAATGTACATTACCGATACTGTTCACAACAAAATGCATTTAAAAATGACACTGTAAGAATTTCTATGAAAGTGAAACATGCCATGAAATAGCAGAGTATTATCGTACATTAAACTGAACCATAGACATATGGATGGATCCTAAAAATAGTAAACAATACTCAACGAGAAACTCATGTCACATCTGACAGAGCAAAGTAAAAACGCAAGGATATGAAAAAAAGTCCTACAAACATTCACATCTGAAAATTTATAATCTCCTGTAATAAAATGAACCCTTTAAGACATTTCAATCCAAGATTTGGGCTTTTCTAGGTGTCTAAGGGAATTGTAGTTTTCATAGCGCCAAACACCTCATGATTTTGGAGTAATGTTGGAATAAGAGCCTACGAATACAATAGCGCAGCGCTGAGCGCAAAGGAGTACGGGTGTTGTAGTAAATATTGCTGTTTCGGGTTAGGGGTTCTGTTAAGGCAGAAAAACTACTTGATATTACATTTTAGCACTGCATGAAGGTTTTCATATGTAAAAATGTTTAATTATTATAAATTCCTCTTATATGGCATTTATTTAAAATGGTTGTATGAAAATACTCCGTAATTACTTCGCAAAACTGTTTGTCCCAGCATGCTCTTCGCTTCCTCTATACTCGTTGTGTTTCTCTTCGCGGAAGACGCTCACTCGCTTATGATAGGTCCGCCAGGTTCTCACGCTCCGCCTGGCCAATCATCGGCGAGTGCGCTTTTGAGAGATGAGAAACGGCACGCGCGTCGACGCCAAGCGGAGAGCTGCAAGTGTAGCGAAAGCGAGGCCGGGGTTCCTACAATACCAGGCGAGGAATCTCCGCTTTCGGGACAGAGCCTGTGGTTTTAGTCAAAGGGAAGGAGGAGGAAAAAGAGAAATGCGGAGAGATGTAAGATGGCAGAGCTGCAAATGCTGTTAGAGGAAGAAATCCCAGCCGGTAAAAGAGCATTGCTAGAGAGCTACCAGAACCTAACCAGGGTAGCCGATTACTGTGAAAATAATTATGTCCAGGTAAGAAAGCAACGGCGTAAATATCAGAGCCTTTGTCACTGATTTTTTTTCTGGTCATGGGTCTGTAGAAAACAGCAGGCAGGAAACATGGAGCGTTGCTTAAATAACGCGGCTGAAAGCATTATCAGCAGAGACTACGTGGTTTCTGGTGATAGAGATGCTTATATGCACTGAAAAATAACAATTACTGACCCCGGGATGTTCTGATTGCATGGACACGGCCGTTTTCATGTTTTCATTCATTCACAGAGACCGTTTATTATGAGTATAGTTAGATATGGAGGATTTACTTATTCTTCTCTATTATTATTATTATTATTATTATTATTATTATTATTATTATTATCCCTTGCTATCTGTGGAAGCTGTGTTATACAAAATATAGCAGATTTGATCCACTAGGTAATCGCTTATCAGGGGAAAAAGTGTTGACATGCAAAATAATCAACCGTATTAAATTGAATTGATTGAGCACTATCGTTTAAATTATTAATGCCAGTCAGCTAAATGAACACTGCTGTCTGTTGGATGCCAAGATAGATTGTAGTATGATTTAAGCATGAGACAAGTTGGATGTAATTATATCGTATTTTAAATCTTCTTATTTAGGTGATTTAGATACTATTCAGACATTTTTGGTGCCTGAAGCTTAGAATATAATAATAATAATAATAATAATAATAATAATTATTATTATTATTATTATTACTTGGCATATGATAAAGATCTGCTGTTAGACAAATATTTAATACCGTTATTATAAATAACATTTACTGCTGCTCGATGTTTACATCGTCATTTATTTTTCTTTAAATATTAGGGGTTTTTGGAGTTAATTCAGTTAATTGATAAACCATCTGTTTTTATTGTGTCATTGAGAACTTTATGTAGTGTAAAATCATATTACTGGTTATTTTGGTACTGTTTTGTAAATCAATGTTACAAATTCTGTTCCTGGGTTTGAGCTACTCCTTAATAGGGATGGAATAGCAAACGTGCACTTTCTCTCTGATTTCAGCTTCGGTGTAACCTTCTGCAAGCACGCTTTATTTTCAGACATTGGCTGCTTCGTGTCTGCATCCCTTCGCCCAACCCTGTTGTCAGTGGTATCATAACAGATATTTTAAAAGATGATAGATTTCGTAGCAGTGTTAATGAGTGTGGGCTTGTCCCAGAGGATGTGTGAAATTGCAGCACTCAGAAGGATTAATGATCTCTCAGACTGAGGAAACCTAGCACGTGTTGTTCGTGTCATGCCTCCAAGCCATTCCTGCAAAGCCAGTGTTTTGGTGTTGTGGTCTCTTTCCAGAAAAGTGTCAAATGTCTTTTGGTACACCTATTCCAAATGAATGAATATTTAGAATTTATAATGACTACATTTTTGTCTTCATTCATGTATCCAATTTCCAGAGGTTTTACCTAAACCATTTTGAAAATTTGGGCTCCTTAGGTTTGGTCCGCTTTGTACAAAACATACATTTTGTATCATGAATTGGGTCTTTGCCGTAGCCTGGGGCATCTTGTCGTGAGATGTGATTTTGCAGACATCGTTATTGATTTCTTCTGTCTCATTGAGTTTCTCTCTTGTCTTGGTAACTAGGCTTGTTTGCTGGTGTGGCCGACCTCTGTCTTGATGAAATTCATTCTGCTTGCTTTTGTTCTGATCATAATCCCAATTTTAGTGTCAAGGTTCAAAATATCTTCACAGTGTACGCAGCAGACGGAGGTCTTTATTATATTACCAGAGCAAGTAGTGACTGGACGCTTAGATCTGAAATGTCTGCAAAAAATGGACCCATTAAAATAATGAAGTTAATATCACTGGTACATTGCATACTCCACAGTTACACTTTTAAGCTTATTCACAGTCTCTACAATTTCTTGCACACTTCCGCCTTTAAGATAAGAAACCTTGTTCCATGGAAAGTCACAGTCTGTTCCTTCCTTGTGATCCTCTGTCTGGTTTCTATATGCCTGTCCCTAAGAAAAGGCATATGATAGTAGGTCATCGACATCCTTATAAATTCTGCAGCTTATCTTAGCCCATCTTAACTCGCAAGTGCCTGTATTTACGTGGTATGTGCCTACAGTCTTTCCGCGGAACTTCATTAGAATGTCATTACCAGCCTTATTTTGGAGCCAGGTCGGGTGAGTTCAGCGTTCTCAAGAAAGGAAGACTGTGCACGAGTGTAGAAGGGGCAGGAAGCGTGAAGGCGCTATCGAAGCGCTCCTGGCTGAGTAGATAGGAATGAGGTTTTCACATCATGCCCACTTAAGGCTGATTTATGCTCCTGCGTAGAATGTAGGCCATAGGTGGCTGCGTAGCTGCATACCCTATGCTGTAGCTTGATGACTGTAGTTACATTTCTGCGGAGTTGCGCGTCAGGCTGTGGCACAAGGGTATGAGGCTACTTATGGCATAGATACTACACAAGTATAAATCAACCGTAAATCTCACCAAACTGGGAGGATGGTCCCCATGACATATCATCCCCCCCCCCAACCATGTTTAGAGGTTTATTGTGTGGGTAGACCCTGTCTACATTCCGTGTGTTACAGTCAAATGCCAGTTTCACACCTATCAGCATCAAGCAGATAGTAACAGACCTGAGGTCCAAGCTGTAGGTCCAGGTATCTGATTTCCACATGTGCTCCTTTCGGCTTCTGCTATTCTCATCTTCACACCGTGGATCTGATATATTTTGACATTCCGAGCCCTGAATGATGTCGGGGTGATGTGGTTGACGTGCCCCTTCAGTGATGTATGAAAGGCAGGTAAAATACCTTTTGGACTTGCAAACGGTGGTGCTTAGCCGAAT
The DNA here is from genome assembly GCA_026770805.1 of Boulengeromyrus knoepffleri. Lineage (NCBI taxonomy): Eukaryota > Metazoa > Chordata > Actinopteri > Osteoglossiformes > Mormyridae > Boulengeromyrus > Boulengeromyrus knoepffleri. The sequence continues at coordinate 10,137,179 of JABJVO010000078.1, read as the reverse complement.
TCTGAAATCTTGACACCAGAAGGTTTGTTCCAACCATAGGGCATCGCTCTTCTCAGCTTCCCTTGGAAAGCCGATGCCAGGATACTGGGGAAGGGACTCAACACAATAATCAAACCTAGGATTCAGGAGAAACAATGTGGATTCTGTCTTGCCAGTGGAACAGTAGACTACCTCTTCTCTCTCATGCAGATGTACGGTTTTGTGGGAATATACTAACATAGTTTACATTTGTCTTATGGACTTGGTAGAAGGTGTGCCGAGGTACATGTTGTGGGAAATACCAAGAGTTGTGTCCATGAACTTGGCGCGGAGTTGAAATTGTTTACAGTGAGTGTTATCCGCCAGTAAGGGAACTTCCTGTGCTGGCTTGGCTGGAAGGGTGTCCAGTATGGGGGGCAAGAAGTGACATCTCTGCTACCTGCACGTCGTGCAGTTCTGTGCCTGCAATCCAGCTATGACCTACAGTTGAAGCCAAGAGTTTACAACTAGGCTAAAGTCTTTCAAACTCAGTGTTTCACAACTTCACACGTCATGTTTCCATGTTTCCTGTGTGAAATCAATCCGGCTATGTCAAAATAATAGCTAAGACCCAGATATGTTTCAGCTTTTATTTACAATATCGTATTGTCAGTGGGTCAAAAGTTTATGTACGCCAGGATGAATGTCTATATTGAGAGTCTGGAAGAGTCCAAAATTGACATAATGCCTTTGATGCCTCTGCTTGGCAAATTGGCTGCAAATTTTAGTGCCAACTGCTACAGCCAGTGCGCTGATGCCCTTGATACCACAGAGAAAGCAACTCCACCAACACCTCAGCAAAAAAAAATATGTATTTAGAGAACAGTGAAGCAACATGGAGGAGAATCTGCACAGGCAAATATGAGGCAATTGTTATCACTTAAAATAGAGCAAATTTCTCCTTTCGGATGAGAGAGGGGAGTCTGCCATTAGTGAAGGAGTTTGGATACCTTGGGATCTTGTTTACGTGACGGGAAAAGGGAATGTGAGATTGACAGGCGTATCAGTTTGGTGGCCACAGGCTTGTGGTGGGGAATTGGGAGCTAACTTGATGCATATGGATTATTTTTCTGTCTTCATTTCATTCCATGTTCATAGTCGTGAACTATGGATAATGACTGAAAGAACAGGGTTATGGGTATGAGCAGACAGAATGAGGATTCTCTGCAGGGGGTCTGTGACAGGGTGAGCAGCCTCGAGATGGAGGCAGATTCTGAAATGGAGCCACTGCTCATTTGGATTGAGAAGAGTCAGCTGAAATGGTTTAGACATCTTATAAGGATACAACCAGACTATCTTTGAGGGGAGCTGCTCTGACCACGTTCTACTAGGTGGAGACCCTGGGGCAGACCCAGGACATGCTGGAGGTACTATATCTCTATACACTCTATATAGCTAAAAGTATGCTGATGTATGAATTAATTATAGGAATTGGTTAATTAAGCCATACCTATTGTTGACATATAGGTGAATAGGCCTAATTAAGCACTCAGTTGTAGTGGTCATGCAGAAGAGGTCGGTGACTTTATACTTGGCACTAGTACTTAGCGTTACACTGATTGATCCACTACAGCGGTTTTAATTTCCCGTATGGTATGAATTTTTCATATGCCGCCGTAGCGTAGCATAGCTGAAACAGCTGTAATGTTTCAGTTGGCCGCAAATTATATAATATTCTACACTGTTAGAAGCGCTATGGATCACTGTGCATAGAGATTGAGAGGGGACCCCTGTTATCTGTGCGTTCCATTCTTACTAACAATTATAACGTTATAACACAATAATTCCCCATGTTGTTACCAAGCGATAGATACAGTAATAATTAATAAAACATGTCTAAATATACATTTAAAATCAATATAGCATGTCGCTATTGAGATGAATAAACATTGATAATGTTATGAAACATGTCAGTTATACTATTAAGCTAAATGCAAACGATTTTGCATATTATAAAAAAACAAAAAAAACAAAAACGAGATATACCATGAAAGAGCCAGGAACTCGCAAAAACAAAAAATGTGATGCAAATTTTTGCTAATTCCGCCCAGCACCATCGTAGGGCACCATCTTTCTAACTAGTCATCATGCAAAATTTCTGCCCCGCTAAATGCTTCGGTCAAATGCAGATGAAGTGGAAACATCTGGAAGCAAATTTAGTTGTGAAGTGGAAGCCACACAAACTCTCAGAATGGGAGCTGATCACCCAACACCAGCTCCCAACCGGAACGGGGGCAAATCCTGCCAGTAATGTTCCAGCAGCTAATGGAACGCCTTCTCGGAAGAGCAAAGGCTATTATAGCAACACATGGCAGAAGAGCTTCTTATTAAAACACTTGGATTTGGAATGTTAGACAAACTGGTATCTACATAGTGAAATAAAATCTCTAAATAGCTGGTTTGGGGACAGTTTGAGATCCTCCAGAGCAAGCTACCGTCTGCACCCACCTGCTGTATGAAATGATATGAAAATGATGATGATTACAATGGCAGTGAAAATGAGCTGAATGTTGCTCGTTGTGGCATACATGAATATATAAGCTTAAATATATATGCACATGAATGGCTTCGCTGTAATAAGAGAATCCAGGTCACACTCCATTTTGGTGCTCCAAAATTAATCAAATGCTGATAAGCTTCGTAGGAAAGGCAGCGGCCGTTGTCTGTTATCATTTGGCCTCGCATTTGTATCGTATAGCATTGTTATAGCTACAAACGCCTTAAACTCCGGATATTGTCTTAAAGTATTCTAAAGGGAAGTAGGCATGGCAAGGGATTTACTGGTGAATGCTTAACTAGCTTTTATGCCTGACTGTGAAATGCAGAACATTTGAATTTGTCAGGAAATAAGTGCGCTGTGTCAGCACCGTGGCAGAAGAGAGTGGATATCACATTTTTGCGAGGGTTTGGGGCGGAAGATGCCTGCCGATGTGAAAATTCACCAGTAATTTTTGGGTCCACTATTAAAACCGTTACATTAATGGTATTGAAAAGTTTACGAGTTACTGTAAAAAATGCGAGATCCCGTGGTCAGACGGTTAACATGTGAGTGAGGCGGATTGTCATGGCAAAGGTGTATGGTGTACCTAAGCTAAGATGTCTAGATACTACTGTTTTTTTTCTAACCCAGATTAACTTTTAATATTAAAGATACGATATGAACATACACTAGCAAATAGTAAATGACACTAAAATGTATGTATTAGTTGATTTTATGTGAAATCATTTTCGGTATTATTTAGATATTTTTAGCTTATGCAACATGCAAAAATATTCCCGTTTAATTGTTCACGGCCAACTCCAATCTGGAGAGGCTACAGTATTTCGTTCATCCTAATGGGAAAATTTCCTTGTCTCCCACCTTGCTCTCCATGAAACAGACACACACATACAGGTGAGAGCAAGCTTGGGGGGGGTCACAGTGTGGGGTCAGCTAGCGTCCAGCACCCTGCGGGTACTTGGGGCTCAAGGGCCTAACGGGGATTCAAACCAGTGACTTTCACCGGCTCAGAGTCCAAACACTCTGAACCACACAGCACCCCCAAGATGAGCTGAGTAGGCTGTGCGCATATGTAAAGGTTAGCTATTTGGCCTGACGTTAAAGCTCAGTATTTTGCGAAACGGCCATTCATGCCTGTTAGCGGTCCTAGCTCCGTCATTTGCCAACTGGATGCTGTCTGCAGTTCAGACCTTGCATCACAATAATCACATAAATACAAAATCTAATGTGATTCTTGACTGGCTAATGACATTGTGATTTGGGAATAACATGGTAGTGCGCTTTAAAAGCACTCGTTTGGTTTAACCACTTTAAAAGCTCTACCAAACCGGCCACATCCTTTGTAGAGAGTCCCTGAGTACCTGATATCGTGACTCAAGTGCTGGAGGTCTGTTTAGGTGCTTTCCATGTGTACATTTTTTTTTTTTGTCGGGCACACCTTGGATCATGATCGAGGTGTAGCTGTTCAGGTGCTTGTCGACCACCATACAGCCCAAACACCAGTTATCTTGTATGTGTGGCATATGAGATGTTCATGTGATCAGATTCTGGACATGAATAGTCAAGAAGACAGAATGGTCACCTCTGAAACAGCTGTCCTGTATCTGATGGTAGTTTTTATTCATATACAGTGGAATCCGTCTCGCCGCCCTGTGATCAGCGGGTATCCAGCCCTTCTCCTGGATGGCTGCAGTCTGATATCAAATTCTCAGCCTTCTCTTTTATAATGGTCATTAAAAAACGATGTTTAACCAATGTTACATATACTTAAAAGGTTTTATGGGCTTTGTAGTTAGATGATGTTTCATACTCACTTTTCCCTCTGGTCCCTCTGTAAAAAAAAACACAACCAATTTAAAAGCTCGATTCCTTGACTGATAGATTACGAGCAGGAGGATGAAACTGGCGCTGCGCTCTTGCCACAGCTTCCATCACGCAGCGTTGCATTTCTAAATGGGCACCCTTTGTCAAAGCAGTGTTGTGATGTACAGTATCACTGGAAACAGAGTTCCTTTTGTTTTACCCTATTTGCCTGCACAACAGCACCTTCAAACAGAACATCAGAGTGAGTGTGAGCTAATAGTCTGTTAAATTTAATACTAATCTCCCATTCTTTGCATTGCAAGCACATATGCATTGAGTTGCAACAAAAGTTTTATAAGTCAATGGCACGATTATGCACATGAGGGAGAAAATTGGAATATATGCGACTGAAAATGCATGTTTTTTATATATATATGGAGCAGATTCTGAAGATGTGTGACATCTCAGAAGTATTGAAATGCTGAAAGTTCCGGAATGGCTGATTACTGGTCTTTCCTCTGCGTTGAACTGGGTTGTTTCTCTGCTGGGTTCCGGTTCACTGTGGGCTCCAGCTGTGCCATTCTGCGTACTTCTATCAACTGCTGTAAATTTGGCCGCCGGGATGCTGGTAAATCCGTGCAAGAACCTCAATCCTCAGTAGCAGCTGTACCCCATAGAGGAATTTTCGAGCCGTCACGTATGTCCTATATATTGACTGTTCAGGATTTGTATCACTGGGTTTTGATCTTGATGTCGGCTGCATGCACTGGAGCTCGTTACAAGGAAGCCTGGCCCCTATAAATCTATCCTCCCGCTTGCCAGCCTTATACTTGAGGACCAAATATGAGCCTGATACATTTTCACCCTTTTCAGTGCTTTTAAGTGTTTAGGTTTCTTGGTATTCTTGGTATCAATTTTATGCAGACAGAGGCTTGGAAAAGTGTGCTGGATAGATTTCTTGCAATTTTTCGCCTCCTTTATTCCCACATTTTGATCTAGATATGACGTCAAATTGTTTTCCTGTTTGAAATGACGTTGGTTGTTTACCGAGATCTGAAATTAGATTACAAGCATGTCCAGTCATTCTGGTTCCACAGCAAACCAACTGTAACATTTAGTGCTGGGCGACTGGGATTAGTGCTGGGCGACTATCTAAAGTTTGGGACCCTCATAATACCTTATAATATAGAAAAACGATTTATGTCTTTATACAGTTTATGGAGGGATTGACAGCCATAGTTCTGTAGGTCATGCTGTTGTCTCACACACAACTGCTTTAGGGTTTAAATTAGAGATGGCACAATGTCATTTTATCAGACCGATACGATATTAAAATTTAGAGTCTGCCGATACCAATCCGATATTTTTTTCCCCTTTACCAACTGCTAATAATTAAATAAGATATTTGTCTAAATACATTTCAATTAACATGGCATACCATCTGCATTTAGTATTCTAAGAATAAGAGGATTTATTTGTCATGTTGCTCAAACAAAACGATGTCACTATGCCACACCAAAAAATCCGCAGCCAGCAAGATTTACATTAGTCTGCTCCTTAGTTTTATTCAGTAACAACTTCAGGAATTAACAGATATTTCTTAAAGTACAAATTTGTACAATATGTTGCCAAATTAAATATAATAAAGACATCAGTCATAAAAATGTCACTGTATACATTAATTAATTTAATTAATTCATACTTTTATTGATCCCTGTGGGGAAATTGTCTTTTTACACCTCCCCCAATTTGCTCTTTGTAGAGTAATTAACCATTTCTAGTAAAAAAAAATACACAAGTCTCCAGTACATAATATGCAGTTGATCACAGATAGAACTTTTGAGTATTAATTAACTAAGTTTTAGAAAGAATACAAGTCTGAAGATACCTGGTTTGTATACATGTGTTAAGACTTAAGTAGTTACATGCATTGTGCTTTACTTTTATTTACCTTCAATGTTGACAAAGTTACTACTGTACACACTTGAGCACCACGTTTTGGACTCATTATTAAAAATACTAAATTAATGGCACTGAAAAGGTTCAAAGTTATGGTGGGAAATCAAGTTTCCACGGTCACAAATACAGGTAACATTTTTTAATATTAAAGATATGGTATGCACTTACACTCAAATATTATTTATTACTAATATTTATATTTTATATGATCCAAATCCTTCTCAGTATTGTTTTTGGCTTATGTGTCCTATTTCTGTTTAATTGTCCCTGACCAAACTCACGAATAGCCAAAATTGAGACTGTCAAATGCGTAAATGTTAAGGGGTTATTGTCTTTCCACACAGCCGGCATGACAGCTCCAACACACGTGTTGAACGACTAGCCATCGCGTGACCCTCATCCGTTTTCCGGATTTTTCAGGCTAGGCCTATCCCTGATGGAAAATCGGATCAATTTCTCACTCACCCTCCCCCCAATACCCCCCCCCAACCGGAAATCTGATCGAGCATTTTTTCTGCCAGTATCGGCCCGATATCGTCGGTGGTTATCAGATCAGTTCCGTCTCCAGCTTGAATCGCCAGGATACTTTGATATCCTCATGTAGTGCAAAGTTATGTGGTTACGCAGTGAGGCAGTCTGGCTTCTGAGACTTTCCTGTATGTGTGTGTGTGTGTGTGTGTGTGTTTGTCCTGCGATGCACTGGAATCCTCTTCCATGTGGTTCTTCTGTCTTGTTAAATTATCTTGAAATCTGCAGTCAGTGAAATTCAGGAGTGTTTGTTTGTCTGTCTGTCTGTCTGTCTGTCTGTCTGTTTGTCTGTCTGTCTGTTTGTCTGTCTGTCTGTCTGTCTGTCTGTTTGTCTGTCTATCTGTCTGTTTGTCTGTCTGTTTGTCTGTCTGTCTGTCTGTCTGTCTGTTTGTCTGTCTGTCTGTTTGTCTGTCTGTCTGTCTGTCTGTCTGTTTGTCTGTCTATCTGTCTGTCTGTCTGTCTGTCTGTCTGTCTGTTTGTCTGTCTGTTTGTCTGTCTATCTGTCTGTTTGTCTGTCTGTTTGTCTGTCTGTCTGTCTGTTTGTCTGTCTGTCTGTCTGTTTGTCTGTTTGTCTGTTTGTTTGTTTTTGTTGTTACCTATGACATGTAGCATGACTCCAGGAGGAATTTACCTTAAGTGTTGCTGTTCAAAACCAGGTTCGAAGGGTTTGTAGTTACCCTGAATGTATGTGTCTCTGGGCTGCCTTGCGGTTAGTGACCTTAGACTGACCTGTTCACTGTGGGTTCCCCTGCCTCTAGGCGCAGGATAAGAGGAAGGCTCTGGAGGAGACCAAGGCCTATACCACACAGTCCCTGGCCAGCGTTGCCTACCAGATCAATGCCCTGGCCAACAACGTGCTGCAGCTGCTGGACATCCAGGCGTCGCAGCTGCGCAGGATGGAGTCCTCCATCAACCACATCTCCCAGGTCAGTGCTGCAGGCCCAAAGGTCATATGGAGGTTTGAGTGGCCCAAAGGTCATATGGAGGTGAAGAGGCAGTGAGAGGCTGTGAGAGAGAGTGGCGACATGGGGTGCACAAAACTTTCAGAATAGTTCCAAGGGGGTTGAGGACTTTGCCCCGAATTTGTCTCACTTTCAAATTGAAAACGGCATTCTGAAATAGAAATGTTGAGGACTTGTTCTTTATCCTGGTCTTTTGTTGGAGCGTGGAAATGGAGGGAAGGATATATTCAATTATTAATGTCGTGCTGTCGTCAATTATTCATTGAGCAATTGTAGAGCTGCTTTAATGGTTAAATATGTTTTTAAACATCCCTGTCTATTCAGCCGCTCTGTCATTGCTAGGTGTTCTTCTTTATGTGATTAGATCCAGAGCCCTTGAGCACACACAAAGCCTTTCTGGTCCTCAGTTCCTGGGCCTATGCATGTGTAGAGCGTGTATCCATGGCAACCTGCGCTAAAGCCAGCTGGGGGGGGGAATGGGAGGTTACAGCTGACAGCCAGTCCGCTGGGGAGTGACGCAGGCAGCCGTCCGCGTTCCTCGCTGCGGAAAACAGATAACATTTTGGAAAATGCTGCAGGACATCGGCTGTTAGTGACTCATTTAGTTATGGTGTTTTATTTAATATCTCACAGGTCTCAAGTGGCTTTTAGTTTTTCGCCTTGAGTTATAAGGATTGAAATTTTATAGTACTGCATATGTTATCTTTTACATTCCTCGGGAAACTCTTAGGAATTCCTGGACCTCCACTTATTTAGAATGCAATTTTTATGGAGCCTCATGGTGAATCTGAGACCTTTCCAGCATAAAGGGTTAAAGGAGCTTTTAGTGTGTTCACCAAGATGCCTCAACTGTGACCCTCCTTATCCCTAGAGCAGTGTTTCCCAATCGGGTCCTCGGGGGACCCGCAGACAGTTTATGTTTTTGGAGCTGGGAGGGAGCAAAAACCTGGACTGTCTGTGGGTCCCCGAGGACCGGGGGGGTAACACTGCCCTAGAGATTCCCACAACCCACACGAAATTTCACACCCTCGTTTTTGGCCTGCGATCCAGATGTGTCATTTCTATGTCGTCAGTCACAATTTCTGCATGTTTTTTTTTTTTGCTATTTAAAGTTTTGACTTAGGCCCTCAGCGGCACCTCTGTACCTCAGAAGGAGCCTGCGGCTCTTTCAGCCGGCAGAGACTCGACTGTTAAATGAACTGCTGATATCTGCCACACTACATGAACTGGCTGCAAAAGAGCACTGAACAGCAAGATCTTTGTTCACCCGCCATTAGGGTCCTGGACGCACAGAATCATCCCCTTCCCCCTCCCACTTTACTTTCCTCCACTACCCAAAACACCCAACTGTCTTATCAGGCCACTAAAACACCTCTAGAGATGCCCATTAGGGGCTGGTAATAAGGACATTTCAGTAGCTTGTTGCCCCCCCACCGATTCATGCATTCGGAGGTGTTCCACACTTTGTGACTGCTTCTATTCGTCCTTCGGGGAATCCGTAAATATCTTTCCCAACTCTAACCAATACCCTGATCGACGAGACTCTGCAGCGTACAGAGATCTTCACATTGCCGGACTTCTGTGGGCTCTGACCATCCAGTCCCTGGCTTGTGTTAATCTCTTTCACTTATATTTTCTCCCCACCTTCCTCTCCCTCCTTATCATGCACGTGATTGTCGAAGTACTTTCTGTAATGTAGGCCGGGCGTTTATCTGGGTGACTACACAGCTCTCAATGTCGTTCACGTCTCTTGAGGATTCATTTTCTGCCATGCTCAATCTTTTGTCCAAACACACAGACACACACGCACACACACGCGCGCGCGCGCACACACAATCCTCGGCGCTCAGTTTGGTGTCTCCTGGGAGTTCTCACGGCTGTCTCATTGAATATGCATATCTCGGGTCCTGCCACAGTTTGCTGCGTCCCTATAGGATTTCATCTTTTCAAGTGGCCTGATCCTTCCCAAGTGTTTGTAAACATGGGACAGCTTCAAGGTGTTTTCCAAGGTGCATTTTACTTTGCAGTGAGGTAAAAATGAAATTCCAAATGAAGTTCCAGAGCTGATCTGACCTCCTTTTGTAACAGCAAGGTGAAGTATGTGTGCCAGAACATTTTCGTAAAAAGTTTAACAAATCCTGTTCTCAAATCCTGTTCTCACTGTGGACTTGTGTCAGTGCCTATTACTGTATTTTCTCTTTCCTAACTGTATATTTTCACTGAACCTGTTCACCACTAGTTCTCTGAGCTGTTGAACCAATAAACTTTCAGTTTCATGGGTTCTTTTTAACCAGTACAACCCCCTCCTGCTCTTCCCTTGCCTCTGCTCAGAGTCTGAGACAGCCATGTTTCATCGAAACACATTTATATTTATTATGAATTGAATTGAACTGGATTACTTTATGTGCAACTCCTCCATATAGTACTCAATCAAAAACAATAGAAATATACAATATGAAGACATCAATACAAAGTGTGTGTGTGTGTGTATGTGTGTGTGTGTGTGTGTGTGTATGTGTGTATGTATGTGTATGTGTGTGTATATATATATATATATATATATACACACACACACACACACACACAC
>JABJVO010000078.1:10083104-10101345 GCA_026770805.1 Boulengeromyrus knoepffleri | reverse complement strand
CGCCGACGGCGGCCGCCGGGGGGCCGCAGGGGGCCGGCCGCCGGCGGCGAGCGGGCGGCGGGGCGGGGGGGGGGGGGGGGGGGGGGGGGGGGGGGGGGGGGGGGGGGGGGGGGGGGGGGGGGTGTAAGCAGTTACAGGAGCGCAACACTCCCCTATATACACACCCGACAGACACAGAGCGAACAGTGCAGCTTCACATGCATGTGCCAAGACAAATATTTTAACCTTGCATCTCTGTTTGCTGTGCAGTTTTACAGTCAATCCTGGCCAATTCTTCTGACACACACACACAGACATATACACACACACACACACACACACACACACACACACACACACACACACCCTAGACTAACAGAATGGTTGGGAACCTGCAGTTCAGCCTTAATTGTTTGATTTGGAATGAGTCAACCTTGACACATCAGAAGTTACCGGCCATAATAGTGCGACATTTGATTGGCTTGATCCCACATACAAACATGACTGATTAGAGCCCCGACAGGACCCAAAGGGCTACTGGGCGTGACATCTCTGCGAAGGACAGCAAACTGGTCCCACATTGGATTACCCATTATAATCCACTCTAAATTATGCTGCACCTTCAGACAGAGTGCTGGAGATCATTCTTGCAGATGCTCATGCTTGGCACATTTCAGGAAGATCACAGCACTAAAATAGTTGTAGTCAGATTATCCTTGTCTATATTCCCACAGGTTTTTTTTATATCCAACATCTGATGATTCTCGGAACAACTATCTTTAAAGTACTTCAAAATAGCACTTTGTGAAAATAAAAAGGTCATAGCAACTAACAACAGACACTCACTCAGATGTTTAAAATTCAGGACGGATAAAACAAACCACAGTTCCCCTTATCTTCAGAGTTCTGTGTCAAGGATTCTTCTTCCGCAAAGCCATTCCACGCGACACACGTTAGAGATCAGCGTCCGGTCAGTGACCCTCAAAGTCAGGAAGCTGCTGTAGGATTTCCTAGAGACACTGTGCAAAACCGACGTTTCCATATCGAGATTACGAATGTTAGTAGTGTCGCTGTTATCCTGCATAAGAACACAAAGGGGATCCAGGAAGTGCCTGCTCTAGTAGACGGTGAGGATATTGTATAGATAGTACATTCTATTCCTCTAATTCTACATCCCGAAGATCTTATGCGAGGAACAGTAAGGAAACCTTTAAGGCAGGAAATACCATCTTTCTCCACTGGACCAGGCTAAATGAGAATGTTCCGTCATGCAATTATTATTTTTTTTGGGTATCAAAGGATTAAAGAACATTCGGTATCCCTCAGAATATTGATTTGCAGAAAAAGAGGGGTAGAAAAGTAAATGCATAAAATCCCCCCCCCCCCGAAGAGCAGCTCTAGAAGAAAATGACGTCCTCCTTGGGGGTGTGGCCAGCAAGCTGCTGAGGCGGTGGGCCAGGGGGCAGGGAGTTGGCATCCAGGTCCAGAATGCTGACTGGATCTGCAGTGCGGAGAGGTGGGGTTCACACGGTCATATGGCAGTTGGGGCAGGCTGCTGGCGGCCTGGGGGGTGGGCAGGCATTTTACCTGTGTGATGTGGCTGTGGTGGAGTGACGGGCCCCTTGGCTTTCGGACCCCCCTCCTCCTTTGCTGACTGCTTGACAGGTGGCGTCTGCTTTGTGTCTGCGGACGCTTTATGGGGGGGGGGGGGGGCAGTACACATACCACAGTTTAAGCCTTTTAGCATTTAGTACACACCTTTCTCCAAAATGCTGGCTCAGCCATCGTCCCTGAAGCAAACGGGGTTAAGGGCTTTGCTCAAGGGCCGAATGGTGACATCACTTTGCCAGTCAGGGGATCTGAACCAGTGACCTTCTGATCATGGGTACATAATCCTAACCAACAGAGTCACGCACTGGCAGTAGTAATATATACAGTATATATACTGGCAGGCATTTTCTCAAACGCAGTGCCCGAAATGCAGTGATGTCAGGTCATTCAGAAGGCTGTGAGGATCACCCTCAGAGCTACTGGGAGAGAAGTCATGCTTCCACATGCTTCATTTTTCCGAATATTGAAGATGTATAAAGAAATTCTAGTTCCAAACAAGGCCGATCGCCCATTTAAGACGAGCGCACGAGAGAACAAGATGTAACAAGAGACTCTCTGTAGGGGATCAGTTCAACACCGCAGCTAGAACTGGTCACCAATTCAGTCCTGGACAGAGCAAGAATTTGTCTTGACAGGGTCTCGTCATCTGGTACAATATGGACCGAAAGCCCACGTCGCCGCGACCGAGTCACTCATCAACAAGGCGAATGACAATGAATGTTGCATGGACAGAGGAGAACCGGCCCAAAGTCCATTCCAGTAACGAAAAAAGTTTAATTTAAAATTTCTTGCTTATACCTTTTATTTTGTGATGTGCAATAGTTTTCACTGATATGATTAAAATACATTACTTCTCGTTAAAATAACTGAATTCGGATAGGCAGCGACTTTATAAATGACAAAAATGTCATTCATCCTAATTTTGATTGCTACTGTATAATAAATGTAATAATGAATATTATTAATAATAATAATAATCATTTCATCATCCATCTTTCATACCTAGTTATCCTATGCATGGTTGAAGGGGTCTGGAGCCTATCCTGGAAGTTACAGGCGCAAGGCAGGGAACAACCCAGGATGGGATGCCAACCTATTGCCGCAATTTTTTAAATAATAATAATAATAATATTCATCAAATGAAAAGCACATGCACAGGACGAGACCCTGCTTCCAAAGGCAGCCCCCAAGCCCCCCCAAGCCCCCCGGGCTGCTGACCCATGCTGTCGCTGCGCTGGGAGCCCTTGCCCTTCCCGCTCTTCTCCTTGCCCTTGCTGAGGGCGGCCAGCTTGGTGGGGATCTGCTGGGGCACACTGCGCTGCTGCAGCTGCTGGTTGGTGGTGCTGATCAGGTGGATGGGCACGGTGGTGCTGCTGTCTCGCCGCGGGAGAGTCTCGGGCCTCTCGGGGACGTCGGGGTGCGCGACCGAGGGGCCGCGCAGGGAGACGGGCTCGTTCAGGGTGACCCCGTTGAAACTCAGGGAGGATTCCTGGAGTCGGGGGGGGCAGCATTAAGGTACGAACCACGCCGACAATGGAGGGGGGACAGCACACTACTTGAGTCAGCCAGCCTGGTCACGTGACTGATTTCATTTCACTTCCTTGAATTCTCAAGGGGATTATGCCTGAGTCCCTGCCGAGCCACAGCAGAACCCACATGTGGCGGCACCGCGATCCAGCTCGCGACCGGGGAATGACTAGGGGGGTGGGGTTAGGGAGGGTCCGCAGCGACACAACAATACCTTCACAAGGGACGACCCTACAGCAAAGAGCACCGCCCTGCCGACGGATTCCGGAAGTTACTAAGCAGAGGGTCTGATGATGGTGCCAGGCAGACTCACTGGGGGCCTGTGGCTCCTCTGCCGCTCCATCCACTCCCTCTCCTTCTCCACGGCGGCACTGGACTCGCGGAGCCGCTCCAGGTCCTGCCGGTACTTGTCGCGCTGGAGCTCGAGCTCGCGGTGCTCCTCAGCCAGCCGCTCCTCCAGCGCGCGACACGCCTCCTCGCGCCGGCGCAGGTGCCCGGCGCTTCCCTCCGCCTCGCGCTGCTCCCGCTGCCTCTCCCGCCGCCAGCGCGCCTGCTCCTGCTGGTGCTGACTCTGCAGCCGCCGCAGGTCCGCCAGCTCCTCCCGCTGCTTCTCCTGCTCCAGCGCCGTGCCCCCACGCGGTCGACCCCACTGCTCGCGGTTCGCCAGAGTTGCCCTCTGCTGGCCAACTTGACCATCCTGCTGGGAGATGATGGCCTGGAGGGTGGACACAGGGGGTTCTGAGCACAGCAGGAGGCAGCGGCACATGCCAACACACAGTAGCCACACTGCGGGCCCAACAGGACCAGGAAACGGGTGATACCTGCAGGCTGTACAGCCGCTGTGACAGCATCAGCACTCGGTCAAGAAACTAGGAAAAGGGGAGTGAAAAACTGTCAGCACAGGCAAGCTGTGAGACATCCATCGGCAACAGGACGCAGGGTTAAGGAGCACGCTGTCTGCTGCAGGTCGGGAGAGAGGGCCAGGCACTGATAGGAAGTAAAGCAATCAAGCTTCATTTTTAAAGCAAAGATTTGTGAAATCTTATGTCCCAGAGTGTATGTTTGACTCCATTCACGTTATCAGTATGAAGCTTTACCTTAGTAAGTGATTCCAGGCAAAGGTCTGCTTGGTGTCATGTATTTCCAACATGGAAATTGATGTGTTCATTTTAAGTATTTGTCTACATTCAAGCCAAGACTTTACATGAAGTTACGCGAAACAGAGTTGCCTATGCTCTGAGGCATTTCGTTTGCCAATGTGGAATTGCTCTACTATTAATCATTGACTATTTGGTAAGTGAGAGGGTGAGGAAGAGGAGGCCAAGACCCTCACCTCTGTTTCAGGAAACGAATTTGAGCACCTGGTGTCGCCGTTTCCCAGAGGGCTCCCTACACCCTGCAGGTGGGAAAACTGGATGTAGCTTAATGCGGCGATAACACTGTGGCGCGCAGGGCTCAGCGACAGCACCGAGATTCCCTAAACAAGCAGGAAAAGGCCGGAAACTGGGCCGTTTAGCATGCCGAGCGCATGCCAGGGCAGCAGGTTGTGTAATGATATCAGCAGAACTGAGGAACAGGGAGATACGGGGGAAACGTTTATCAGCATACAAGAGAAGCACAGAGTAACCGTCAGGTAAACAGAAACGGTCGTCCTGGAAACGCTGCAGGGTGTGGGAGTGTGACAAGGAACTTCCTGCTGTGGGGGGGGGGGGACCCACCGACTGCTGGCTGTCTCCCGTCTCCCTCAGCTGGGGGTCGGACCGGGCCCTCTGGCTTCTGTCCCTGGACCTGCTCTCCTGCCCAGAAGCCGCCTTCCTCATGCTGCCCGCTGCGTGGTGGGGGCGGGACAGAAGATACAGTAATGCCCCTGCAGGGGCCCGCCCCAGAGGCAGAGAGCGACAGCGTTCAGCACATGGCACGAGATGGTCCCCCATCTTACTTTTGCTGAGGGAGGTGGGAAGGCTGTCGTAGCTCCCCGAGGTCTCTGCTCTGCAGGGCAGCCCCCCAGGACTCCGGCTGCGCTCTGACTCCAGAGGAGTCTCTCTCCTGCCCGACAGGAGCAGCTCTTGTAGGCTGTCAACTGGAAGAGAGCAGGGAACCCTGTAATCAGAGCTCAGGTCTTTCTGCGGACGACCTCCACCCTTTTAGATTTGTAATTCAAACAAGCAGGTTTAAAATGCCATATGCACACTTTATACAAACCTGTGAGAAGGGAGAGGGAGCCAAATTAAATAAAAAGCTTACTTCTGGATTTGCTTGACTTACCTTCAGTAATAGCATCCTTCAGCAGGTTCTCCCCCTGCTGGAGATCTGAGGAATCACCTCGCAGCAGTAAGCGAGTGCGAGAGCCTGTCTGCCCCACGCCGGCGGAAAACTCAGCCAAGTCTGCGAAGATCTGCAGCTTCCCATTCAGGCTCTGCATGACCTGGGCGTCTTTCAGGCTCAGGCGCTCTGATTAGACAAGAAAAACGAGCATAATTTAGGGGGAGGAAAGACGAAACACGCTATGAGGCCACCAGTATTACCGCATCATTATGTGATTACGGCAAACCCGAAAGCTCCATTCACCGATGAGGCCAGACTTAATTATGAGAACAGAAAGCTGGATGGGAACTTTAGAGAATCTCCCAGACATTCCCAAGAATATTTTAATGGCCCCAAAGGTTCTACAAAGACAAGACAGACATTATTAACATTCCTAACATGCGTGGTTAGCAGCTTCTAAACCTTCTTTTGGCCCTGGTTGGTAAGAGTTATGCAGATACAGACATTCAAATGAGTGGAGGAGACACCACTAGCCTGGGGCTGGCCAACAGCAGCCCCCCGCCCCCCCCCCCCACCCCCCCAAGCCCCCCCCCCCCCCCCCCCACAAATTATAATTTTTTTATACATTTTTGGTCAGTACATAATTCCATTTATCATATTTTATATTTTTGGTGTCTTTATAATTATTCTACAACGTAGAGAATAGTACAAATAAACATTTCCATGGGTAGATGTGTCCAGACTTTTGACTGGTACTGTATGTCATTGCCTAGTCACAACTTTAATTAACTTCAATCATCCATGACTGATTTAAAGTGCCTCTATGCCTCTATTAGAGTGAGACACTAATTTTTCCAATAACTGGTGCAAATTGAAAATATTTGCGGAGGTAATTACCTAATTTTTCTTTGGTTGCCACAACTGACTATCCTTGGCGGTGCTTACCATGGTCTGACCCCAAAACAGTCTATAAAACATTCCTTTATGTTTTATTTCTGCTTTGTACAATGTTTGCAAGACACAGCTAAATAATGTGAAGTTATTTATTCCATAATTCAAGTAACACATACAAGTTTATTGCAGCACTTTGAAAATTAAGTTAATGTAGAGTTTGAATATGGTCTCATTGCAAGTCCTACGATATATTAATGTCATCATTCCTATTATATTGTTAATTTACCTCCTCTTAATAAAAACATCACTATACTGTATATACACTATATTTATAATCATTTTAAATATAATGCATTACAAATGGATTGCATTCGGCTATAAAATGGAAAGGTATGTGCATTTATATATAGAGATACTCCATGACATTTATCATCATTTGCTGCTCATGTGTGATGCAGCTACGATTCATAAATTGTCACATTGTGGCAGAGGATGAGTAAACTGGCAGTAATGGCCGACTAATTGAATCGCTGGCTTGTTTCCCTTTGCATGGCCTTTGACTGCCCTTTACATCACATTGCCGTTACTAGTAGACAGTGCTCCAACAGGTGTGGTTCTTTTGGGGGGGGTGGGGGGCAGTCTTCCCCGGCCAGCCACAGATCTGGCTCTGGGTGCACCTGCCATTGAGCTCAGGAGATGCGCTGGTGGGGGGGGCGGGATAAAGTCCGGAGGCGGCTCGAGGTCATCCGAAGCTGCAGGGGGCAGCATGCTGTGCGATATCTGCTTGTATGAGGTGTCCATGAAACAGTGGCCAGGAGGAGAAGGTGGAGGAGGTAGAGGAGGATCGGGCGGTGGGGGGGGCAAGATTTCTTCTATGGCAGGTGGGGGGGGAAACGGAACTTCTGTCCAATTGCCATCATCCTTTAAAAATACACAATACACTTTTAAAACATCTTTTTTTTAAAGTTGCTATTAAATTATTGTTATTCAAAGGTTTTTAAATTATTTTACATCACCTCACAAGGAGAAAAATGAATGGATGGATGGATGGATGGATGTTTTATAGAAATTATGATTTTAAATATTTGTTACTGTACTATACTGAATAAGATGTATGGAAGATATTTGGATATTTGTTTTTTTTTGCACATAAAGATGACTCGGTGTTTGTACTGGTTGCTCATTTTGTTCATCACCATGACAAATACTGCTAACACCCAGGAGCCCGGCATTTCACACTCATGCAGCTGAAGCAGACGCTAGACACATTTAGTGTGACTGGTCTGCAGCTGCAGTCAACTTTCCTGTAAGTTACTGCGCTGGAAAAATGGAGAGAATTGTGTGCATTTCTCAACAGAGTTGGGGTTATGACAACGTTTATTTAATCAGATATATGTATGTGCTCAGATGATGGAAACACACTCAGGTGTCCTTTACCTCATATTCAAACATACAAACCCATATCTTAGAGCAGACCACAGCTTCATTATTCTGAGATAAACACATTTGTCCTTCATACCTTTTTTGAGGGTTCATTGAAGCGTGTGGTGGCAGGCTTTGGCGGGGGGGCAGTCTGGGGGGCTGCTCCATTAGCTTTAACAGCAACTGTAGCACATGGATGAAAAAGAACCATGCGGCAATCCGATTCTATATTAGTCACATATGATCTAATTTCCAGGCATTCATAGCTCTTCTAACTAGGGATACCATATTTGGTGAGATGAAAAAGAGGACGTGTCTGGGGATTAGAATAAAATGAGGTTTCACATTCACCGACCAATCAGGTAGCGCTTCTCTCATGAATATTAATTAACCACCCTGTTGCGTCCGGGGAAGCCTGGACGTATGGTATCCTTACAGTTTACTCTTGTTTTACAATCCTCAAACAATTGACACAATATACGTGTCTTTTTGAACAAAAGTTACAGAACGCTAAGCTAAGGTTTGTTACACTTCAAGCAAACATCACGATTCATTGTTCACATGAAAAGAAAAATGAAGTGTTAATGTGCCAGTGGTTTCCGGAACTTGGCATCACTCGTGAGCAGCGTGACACATAAGGATGTGCACATCGTTTAACTCTTAAAGTAGATGTGTACGCGAGCCTTGCAAACGCTGTGGGATGGTGATTTTCACGTGGCGGACTTAAGGCACTGAAAACTAGGGGCCCCCACGAAGACAGAATTTCCAGAAGTTACATTTCAGGATGCAACATAATACGATCATGTAAATGATATTATTAAAATATTTGCATATTTTAGCGACAGTTTTCAGGATAGACAGAATTGCCCCACCCCTACCAGCTGTAATGGACTATTCCAGTTTGAGACTTTGTGCTACCCATCTTTCTTAACGTTGGAGTATACCGGCTGTTCACTGCCAAGTGAATCGGCACTAAGTAGCTGAACAAGAAGAAAACGTCTGTCTCGTTAGAGTGGTAGACAACTTGTGAACAGACGTGGAGAGAACACCATTAAACGAATATATGCAAAAACATCCAAGGGTAACCTTAATGACACAATACCCCCCACCTCCACCAACAGCACTCCGGCCCCCACCCTGATGGGTAAGTTTTACCATTAGCATCATCCCACACTTTCATTAAAATATTACTGAAGTTCCATTGTTTTTAATTCCCTCTCATTTCTCTTTGGGATCCAAAAATATCTCCAATGACCCACTTAGGGAGGGGTACCCATGTCAGCCTAAGGCCCCCAGAGAAGTTAATGCACCCCTGGTTGCTACTGCGCTGTAACTTGCAACACTGGGTCATACGAGTTGCAGCGCTAAACCCGGACAAGCTGGCGATTTTTGAAAAAACATCCCGGACGCCCTGATAGGGGCCCAAAAAAAAAGGACGTTTCCAGGGAAACTGGGACGTATGGTAACTCTGCTTCTAACCATACCTTCCAATTTGCGCTCGGGATAAACAATATGTTCTTAACAAACAACAGCATCATGGCCACTGTTTTCATCACGCCACTGAAATATATTTTAAGCTGAAATGTTTTCAGTTTTTAAAGAATTATCGCTCGATTTAGTTAGTTTTTGTTTTGTTCCGATCGATACCTGCCTGTTGCATGTTAAGAGCTGAAGCTTTGGCCGGCACTGACCGTTTGGGCTTCTGGGCTGTGCTGATTGGTTGGAAGCAGCCCGGTTTGTCCAGCTACTATAGGATGATGTCGTCCTACAGAGGGCGGCCTTGTGGTTGTCGTACAGTGTTACTCCATACTGATGGACAAAAAAAGAAATGCATGAAAAAAATATTTATGCTAATTAATTAGGTGAGATGGTAGTAAGATATAAAGAATGCGTGGAATGGCTGAGGTGCCTTGAGGAGAGGTTTGGGAGCTGAAGCGGCGTTCATCTGCTCATCCAACTAGATATCAGAGCAGAAGTAGTTCTTGGTATTTTTTATTATGTTACTGTTCATTTGCATGTATTGTAATGTTAAATGTTGTTTTTTTAAAGCATATATGCACTTACTACCCAGATAAATAGCTTTAAACATTCACATTGTCCAATATTTACTTTCATGATGAGTGGAAATGATTCACTCGAATGGGGACTCACTTTTGCAATGCGAATGGAGGTCACCCACAAATCCAATGAGGGCTTGTCCTCACAGCAGAGGTACTTGATGTAGTTGGAGTCTTTCTGGATCTGGGGATGCTGTTGACAGAAGTAGTCAGTCACAACGAAGTCGTCACGTTCCGTGATGATGTTTCATGAAAGGAAAGCAATATGTGAATTGTGCTAATGCAAATGGATTACATAGCAATATAAAATTTCAAAGGGGTCCTTAAAGCTTCATATCAATATGAAATAAAAACCACTGCAACATGCAGTGTAGATCCTCACCACAGATATTCCACACTGCTTTGCACTGCACTTTCTCAGTGGTAATACCAGATGGCAGTATGACCACAGACACGGCATATTCATGCATAATTCATGATTCCTTTCATCAATGAAAATTTGGCTTAATTTTTTTTATCAGCAAAGTAGGGAAATACCATGTGAACTGTAAAAGACTGCTCTCGTTTAAATTTGCCAGATTAGATAAGACTTGAGTACTGAAAACAAAAGAAGAAGGAAGAATTTCACATCCCTAAAACGCCAACAGGGGTTGCTCGCCTTTTGGCTCACGAAGCAGCAGACTTTGAAAACCCTGCTGAGTTGCTGGCAAACAAAAACTATCCTCAAGAAGCAAACTAAAGATCAGCTCCATCTTTATTCTATTCCTGTGATTCATGCAATGTTTAAATAACCCCTAGGTTGAAATCAATTTATTTACCAATACTGATATTTACTGATAATAGATTAGAGACTGTGACTTGGAACTTTTTTTCTGTGTAGCTGAAAAATACAAGCAGCTAAATTTACCCTTTAAAGCCAAAATAGAATAACTGGGCATACAAATAAAATGAAATCATTTTTTGGTAATTCACTACACTTTTTCGTGATTGCTTATGCACATTCCTCAAATGACCATTAACATTTGCAAAACAGCAAGTGTAATCCCCATAATCACAATGTCACTCTTGCACAGCAGAATATCATGTCTCATTGCTTCACATAAATGCAGTTTTATGTAAATGGTTTTGTACAATTGTTATCATTTGGCACAATTTTCAGTTGCTTTAATCTTGTTGGTCTAAATAGATTACGTAGTTTCCGATTGTAATAATTTTACGCCCAAAACTATGCATGTATGTGATCATTGTATGTGTGTAATATAGTGCGGTGTGACTTTTTTGTTTGCTATTGTACTGTCTTGAGATGTGAAGAAGTTACATGAGCATGGGAATGCTTTCTCCTGTCAGTGAACTTTACATACTGTAATGCAGAGCCTTGTAATGTTGAAACTGGTGTCTTTGACATAAATAAGTATCAGTTTGTATCAGTCAGTGACAATGAGAAATAGGGAAATGACTATCTTTCAGAGTTGTGAACCCCAGGACCAGGCTTACACTGATTTTTGGACTATTTCTAAGCATTTTGGCTCTCAGGGTTAAACAGATGCTGATTGTACTTTTCATTTTGGTGGCAGTTCATTGGTGGAATTATTTGCTTTTGAGACATGAGTTCATTGTTTTGGGTAAGTTAGAGACTTCTGTAGCTAAACCATAGTGTTGTGCTGTGTGCATTTTGAGAAATGCTCTTAAGCATGTTTCATGAAATGATTTTACTGAAAGCTTGCATGCAGCATATAAATGAATTATGATAAATATCTATAAATACACTTCCTGATATTTCGAAAGGAAACCACTGAAGTGTTTAGTAGTCAGGGCTTTTTTTCCAGCTGACCTAGCAGTCATTTATATCCAGGGGGCCGAGGAAACTGGCCAGTGTAACACAAACCGAACTGGTGCTTTAGCAGCTGGAAGCTACAATCTCGGGGGGAGGGGGGCAGCGAATACGCTAATGTTGTGGTCGGGGGGTGTTGTTCACCACAGTTTGCACTTCGACGCCTCTGGTGACAAACTCATGAGAGGAGCAGAAAACAGTTTAAAAACACACTTAGAAAAATGGAAGTCGTAGCCTGGCATTGGCATTGTTATTACGTAGGAACAAGATTTAAAATATTTTCTTAATAGGCACTTTTATTCTGAAAGGCCTGCTATAGCCTGTATTTCTATTAGGCTACTGGCTACCACAGATAAGATCACGAAACTGAAATGTTCCCTTTAAAAAACAAAAATAGATATTTTCCGTTGCTTCAACCAATGAGAGAGAGTATATTAATGGTGTACCTTGAGGACAAAGCAGAAGTCAGTGGGGGCCTTGTGCTTGTTTTTGTAGTCCATACCGTAATAGACATTCACATTGTCAAACTGTATGAAGCTTGCCAGGTCGCACGATGTCTGTATCATAAAATGAAATCAATTAAAGTTCTGCTGGTACTTCTGAGAATTTTTGATGCATAACACGAACCTCCTGACCTTTGTCTTTCCTTTTGGTACGTAGTAAATTCCAGAAGCCCTTAGAAGGAAATAGCGTCGTTTCCAAGACTTCTTTCCGTCGTCTTTTAAGTAGAGGGTACCTTCAAGGTCGGGCACAATGACGGAAGGCCCACTGAAATTCTCCTGTGGTTGAAGGTGAGAACCAGGGGCAGAAAAAAATATGATTCTCAGCTATAGCAAAAGCCACGGCCATGTTCATCTTGGTGGAAGCATAACTTTGGATCGAGCACCTTCAATCAGCAACCTGAGAGACTATGAATTATATACAAATCAACAGCTTCATTGTCTGAACCCGGATTGAATAAGGGTTTGTGAGTGAAGGTGTGTTTCACTCACCGTCAGGAGAACTTCTTTTTCTTTCTGATTCACATCTTTTAAAAGTTGTTTGCTCTTTTTCCAAATATAGAAGTTCTTTATGGATAGAGTCAACAAAAAGAACAAGAGATCAAAAGTCCATACCACGGCTTGGCTGTCACGCCATTACAGTGCTCAGGATTGTGTCTCTGAATGTACCATGTTAAATCACAAATTGTGTTTCTGTTAATGTTTTCTGTAGACAAACTGAAGATGCAAACTGGGTGTGTTTGCATTAGGGATATATGAATAACTCTTGCTATTTATCATCCTGCGAGATTAAGGTCCATGTCTTGTTCTTCAACATGGAGTAGACGTTCCACTAGTTAGTAGCTCTATAAGAACTAATCATCATGTCCTGCGTATGCACTAATTTGTGAATGTTGTTTCCAGTGCAATTTTTTTCGACTTGCCACAAAAACCACCAGAAGCGACCTAAAAACGTCCTTTTTTCACGGTATCTCTTTTTAATATTTGTGTGTTTTTCAGTTCACGTCTTCAAAATGCACCAAATGTAGATCAACGGGAATGCGAGTGTTGTTCTTTTTTTTCCTACAAAATATGATTTTATAATCTGTATTCATTTTTTTTTGTCAAAAATATATTTTGTTTTCCTATGTTTGCAGTCTGTTCAGTTTGCATAAACATTGTATCCATATTTCTGCTTTAGACATGTCTGCACTGTTCACATTATACAGAAGTGAGGCCTCTTACCTCTCTGTTAATATACAAGCAAACCTGCTGGTCTTTAATCTGTCTACATTACCTTTACAAATGAAATGCATCACCTACTGTACATAAATGAAGGCTTTTTATACGTCATTAAATGAAGGTTTTGCATGTAGACTTTCCAAATGCTACAGTATTCGTATGTTTCGTTTAGCGATCTTCATCTTTTTTTTCTTTGAGTGAAAATACCTGGGGATCTTTGAAGACAGCATATTTATCCGGTCTCTCGAGAAAAAGAATTTTGTTTTC
The DNA here is from genome assembly GCA_026770805.1 of Boulengeromyrus knoepffleri. Taxonomy (NCBI): domain Eukaryota; kingdom Metazoa; phylum Chordata; class Actinopteri; order Osteoglossiformes; family Mormyridae; genus Boulengeromyrus; species Boulengeromyrus knoepffleri. The sequence goes on along the minus strand of JABJVO010000078.1, from coordinate 10,087,771 downwards.
GCTGTCTCGCGTCCACGCAGACAGACCCTCCACCAGGAATTCATGATCTTCTAAAACTCTTTCTGGTTGAAGAGAATGTAATTCAAGTTACCAGGTATGAACATATCCGTGCAGGTGTTGCTGTAAGTTCCAGCGTCACCTGAGAAATCACTTGTCTGAATTGCATTAGTGTGCAGGTGCCTGAGCAGCCTTGCAGTCAATGACAGGTTTTTGCTCCCTCTGAGCTACCTGCCCGACAATCCACATTTTTGCTACCTCCCAGCTCCCCAAAAATGTGTACTGCCTGGGTCATCGAGGACGGGATTGGGAAACACTGGTCTAGGCTTCTGACTGAAAAATTCGGCATAGTACATATACCCCCACCACCCCTTCCCCCAATAAAATGTGGAGCTCCATGAACTCCTACCACTTAGGCTCTCACCAATCTGCAGAATAGGGTTCGTCTCATACAGGGTCCAGTCGGTGCTGGCCTGGCAGTGCGTTTTCTCCAGCAGGCTGTCCAGCACGTCGCGGACCGTCTGTTTCTCGTCCACCATCAGCGCCTTGGAGCTGCCATCGTTCATGACCACCTTAATGACCAGCTGCAGAGAGCAGAACCGCCGTTCAGCACCCTGGGTACCATTCTGAGTGAGAGCTGCGATAGTGGGCCCTACATTACAAAGTGCAGATCTCTCTGGCCAATCAGCACTTTGACCAATCCGGCAAGTGTAGCTGATAGATTTTCATTTGGAATGGTTTCACACTTCCAGGGGTGGGGATTTGAAAGACAACCCTCTGTTTGTGAAATTTGCATGTTCACCACATATTTCACTGGTTTCCTCTGCCTCCCTGGCTTCCTTCCATAATGCAAATACATGAGGTCAGGTGACTTTGCCCATAGTGCATGTTATTGCATGTGCCCTACAATGGACTGGCATCCCATCGTGGGTGTAACCCTGCTTTGTGCCTCCAGGCTCCGCCCACAACCCATTGCCGGATAAGCAGCTGTAATCTAAATGGATCTAAATTACCTCATTAGATCTCATTGGATTCTGATCCTTTTCGACCAATGCCTTCTCGCGACAATCGAAATCGAGAAAAGAAGGCAATCGACCAATGAGCCAAACGCCTTTTGCACGTGGCCGCTTGCCGTCATCCCCTTACCTTTCTAATTTTGGCTTCCTTCAGCTTCTCCAGCGCGAGCTTAATTTTGTCAGCCTTATCCTTTGCTTCAGTCTCTTCCTGAGAAAACAAATGGGCGAATGAATGAAATAAAACACATGCTGAGCAAACCAGTGATGAAATGCACTGTGACAGACGCCAGTGCCCCCGCCTGTGAGTTACCGGCAGTGACAGCTTGGGGACCTCAGGAAGGGGACACTCTGAGGGCTTGATGTTGCCCGGAGACGGCGGAGCAGGAAACTGTGGCCCCTCTTGTGGTGGGACGAGGATTCCTTTATCTGCTGTCATTTCGTCCTCCACCAGGCCCAGGTCAGCGACCAGGTCGGCCATAAGGGAATCCAGATCATTGTCAGCTAGGTTGTTCAGGGAGACGAAGACTGAGGCGGAGGATGCTAGGAAAAGGCAAATAACCCAGCGGGAATAAGCAATCTGCTGCCAATAACAGCAGGGAAGCCAAATGACAATGTACATTATATCGTGAAAGATATTCCCTGTTTGACTTATATATTTTTATTATTAAACCATTTCAGAGATATTTATCTGACTTACCTTTCAAACCTGGAGGTTCAAAGTCTGGCTCTGGCGGTTCAATTTCCGCCTGTAAGCTCTGCGAAAACCACCAAGAGAAGGACTAAGATGCTTATCTGAGCTAACTCTGCTATGTGCATGCAGTCTGTGGTAAATGCCTGCTTGGTCTCCAGTAAGGAAAAGTCTGACCTTGGATTCTAATAGACAAACTGATTCCCTCTTGAGCAGGAAGACTTACCTGTGTTAGGGTGTCTATCTCCCCCAGCAGGTCACTAAACATGGCGTCTATGTCTTCCATCTATTGGAGAAATGAAATATTAATGACGTTCTAAGGGGGGGCATGGTGGTGCAGTGGTTAGCACTGCTGCCTCTCAGTAAGAAGGTCCTGGGCTCGATCCTGGGTCTTTTCACGCTCTCCCTGTCTCTGTGTGGGTTTCCTCCCATGGTCTAAAAGCATGCAGGGCAGGTTGATTGGCAAGTCTAAATTGGCCCTATAATTGTGGGTGTGTTGGCAACTGGCCAGGGTTGGTTCCCACATATATATGAATGAATGTATACATGTGTGTATAGGTCCATGACCAAGAATCAGGTGCCCATAGGACACCTCATTGCAGAGGGACTGCAGAGCTGATAGCATGAAGGGTTGATGTGTACAGTGATATATGGGCTTTATCACATATATGAAGTTTGTCTTGCAGGCCTTGCTTCTCCTTTTGACGGCAGACTCTGCCCATCTGCATAACATACTTCTGACCACAGCGCTTCAGCATGGCTATAAAGGGCTGCTACTTTCTGTATTTAACAGAGTTGTATTTTCTTGTTTACTTCTGCTTTTGTTGGTAAACTCTGTCGATTTGCATGTGTCATGTGCACACATGCCTTCTTTCGGGATACACCCATGCAGGTGTATTTAATACATTGCAATTTAGTCCCTTCAAAATGAAAGTATGCAATGTGGACAGACGTTGGACAATGATATAACGCATCCATGCATCCTTCCCCCGAGAAGAGTGTTTCCCAAGCAACTGGGAAACCCACCTCGGGAACCAACAGACGGTCCACATTTTTGCTCCCTCCCAGCTCCCTACCTGATAGCTCCTGGGAGGAAGCAAAAACATGGCTTGTCTTTGGGTCCCTGAGGACTGGGTTGAGAAACACTGCCTCAGAACCATGCCTCTCCCATGAGTGGCTTTACTGCGTGACACGAACAGCCCGAGTCACAGGGTTGCCACATGGCTTGTAGACTTCTCATAATTTCCTAAATGTAAATATGTTGTCATTTGATGCACAGGATGGAAAAAAACAGCATTTACACACACACACACACGTAGGGTACACACATCCTTATGGGGACCGCTCATTCATTTCAATGAGAAAAATGCTAACGCTAACTATGACAACCTTAACCCCTACCCAGCCCTAACCATAACCATAAGTAACCAAACAAAATAAAAGACTTTTGACATTTTCAGTTTTTTGATTGCAGTCACAGATTTTTATGACATTGAGTTGAAAAAATAGTCCCCACAATGTCAAAATAACAGATTTTTATCACAATATCGGGACATTTGGTCCCTGCAATGTAATATATTCATGACCATCTCACACACTCACACACTTTTTTTTCATATGTTTGAGGGGTCCGTTCATCCATCCATCCATCCATCTGTTCATAAGCCAGGATCAAGGCAGTATCAAAACACTAATACAATCAGCATCGTTTTAACCATGAGAGTCAAGATGTGTAGATATATTGTCAAAATGTCAATGTATGTTCCTGACCTCCATAATTCTGAATTACAGTCGTTTCCCACTTTCTCATTGTCGCTGACCTGATACATATTCATGTCAAAGATACCAGTTTCAACATAGCAAGGCTCTACATGATCTATTACACTAAAGCAACTGAAAATTGTCCCAAATGGTGACAATTGTACAAACCCATTTGCATACCTATACTAAAATATTTGGACAATATATCTAAGCATTTTGACTCTCATGGTTAAAACGATGCTGATTGTACTAGTTCATTGGTGGAATTATTTATTTTTGAGACACGAGTTAATTGTTTTGGGTAAATAACAGGCTTTTGCAGCTAAACCTTGCTGTTGTGCTACATGCATGAATTGTTTTGGAAAATGCCCTTATTAGTCTCGAGAATGTTAACTATGTTTCATGAAATGTGCCAGATAAATGGAGAAAAACTAAAAACTAAATGCACAGGAAGGCATCACAGACAGCCATATATAAATATATATATATATATATTTTCACACTTCACGCCACAGAATGAGCAACAGAGAATAAAATGCAATGAGCTTACTCCAACTGCATTATTTGTACAATATTAATAGACAGTTAGACTGGAATTAGTACTTTGAAAGTTTAGTTATTTTTCTATAATGCATGTTTGTTGTTCCTGGGACCCCCCTCAAAACGTCACTTTGGGGCCCTTCATCAGATGTTTCAAAAACTAAATAAGTAGCTAGTGAGTAAAATAATTAGATTGTAACTGGATAACAGAACATGGTGCTTCGGGGTCTGCTAAATGATATACACATTTATTTTAATTTTCAATGTAGTGACTGTTTGTGGCCAACAGGGGGCCAAACCTTGGTTGGCCATGCAAACGTGTGGCTTGGGTGGCAGAAAACACTGCCACTGATGGTATGACAGTATGAGTTACTAAATAAGGTCAAACCCTGGGGATATGACTGTTTGACTGAATTTATGATTATATTAGTGGCCAGTATGTCTGGATAAATCGGGATGTTTTAGTCACCTCTGAGTAGACAGAGGGGGTAGGGTGTGTTCTGTGATGTCACAAAGACACATGACACCCCACACTTACCAATGTCCCCAATGCCTGTTGACAACTGGGAGGAAACTTTGTGGAAGTCCAGTTTAAAATCGACAAAAAGCTTTCTGTTCTTTCATTATCTGCCTGTTCATCATTAATGGAATGACTCATTATATAT
>JABJVO010000078.1:10061898-10077973 GCA_026770805.1 Boulengeromyrus knoepffleri | reverse complement strand
CCCTCCCGGATATCCGAACTTCTCACCCTATCCCTAAGGGAGAGCCCAGACACCCTGCGGAGAAACCTCATTTCGGCTGCCTGTATCCACGATCTCATTCTTTCGGTCACTACCCACAGCTCATGACCATAGGTGAGGCTAGGAAAATGAATAAACATGAGATCAGTATATCACCTTTTGTGTTTTTCATTATTTGTTCTTTCAGTAGCTGACAAAGATTTATAGAATTAACAGATATGGTAACAAATATAGTAACTGCTTGAAATAAACTATCCATCATAATTCTTCCACCTGGGGCGGTGAGTGGCTCAGTGGACTAAGCCTGTGTTTGGACTGAGGACAGAAATCAAAGTAAGTGGGAGAACATTCAGCCAACTTGTGTCTGGTTTTATATCGAGTTAATCCATCTATTCAGAACACATGCCATGTTAAATAGGCGGGGTAATTAATAATGTTTTCCCTTCGGGGTTCATCTTTACTAAAGCCATTTAGTTATTATTGTTAATTAACCATTTGCTGCAGGCTCATTCCTATGGGGGGCGCTGTAGTGCTGGGTGGTCTGGACTGCTGCCTCGCACTCATGGGACCAGGGTTTGAGTCTCTGCCTTGGCTCCACGTGTGTGCAGTTTGCTGTTCTCGCCATGTCGTTGTGGGGTTTCCTCTGCGTACTCCACACAGTCCACAAACATGCTGAAGACCCTGGTCCCTCACAACCCTGAAGAGGATTATTAATAGTCACGCATCTGGTCAGGTAAACTTGGATTACTACATGTACAATATAATAATATATACCACAAGTGTGTCTGCTGAGGTGTGGCATAAGTAAATGGTGTCCTGTAGTTGTGTTCTGGGCAAACAGCAACTCTGCATATAACGGACTTTGGATATAACGGACTGTTTTGCCAGGTCCCTTGAAGTCCGTTATAACTGGACTTTACTGTATTTATTAATCTATAAAAAAAATAAAATAATGAATAACACAAAAAGTGAAATATTGATCTCATGTTCGTTCATCATTAATGAATCATGACGGATCATTTATTTCAAGCAGTTACTATATTTGTTACTATATCTCTTAATTTTATAAACCTTTGTGAGCGACTGAAGGAACAAATAATGAATAACACCAAAAAGTGAAATACTGATCTAATGTTTGTTCATTATTAATGAATCACCGCATCTTTTATCTCAAATAGCTACTATATCTGTTCATGATTTGTACTTGAGTAGTAAATGAGTTACTACTAAGTTACTAAGGAACTGTATTGTGAAGTGTTACCGTATACTTGTATATAGTGTGAATTTTTTTCATGGTTGCTTATAGCCACACAAAGATGGGAGAATAAAGAAGAGAGGTAAGTGCTTGGGTTTTCTGAGTGCTATGTTTCCTCATAAACATGCATAATTTTATAGTAATTTGTGAAGGTAGAACAAAACAATTATGCTTATCAAATTTTGACTACTTTGGGTTGAATTCACACTTATTAGGAAAACAAATACATCGTCTCCTCTAAACTGGCAATTGTATTTTTTTTCCCACCCATTATTTTGCATAAGTCTGCTGGTGCGTTTGGATCCAGAAAGCACAGGAAATGGACACCGTGGACACAATGCACAGTACATGCATAATATTATGCATTATTTACCAGATAAAATGAAAGGGGAAGAATGCTGAAAATCACATTCATAAATTGCTAACAATCCTGATAAAGATGTTATCGATAATGTCGCCTCATTCCCCCTGTAATTATTAGGATTATTAGAAGTTCTTGAGTGTGCCCAACGTGATTTTGCATTTACCTTATCCTTCTGGTTAAAAAAAAAGATATATCCATAAGTTATGCAGTCCAAAAGGCTAAGGAATAGCAGGCGTTGGCTGATGTCTTTAATAATAAATTCCTTCAGTGGGGTCACCTATCCTAGTGTGTTTCAGTGTAAACATATTGAGCTTCTTGTGAGTCAAAGCACAAGAAGAATTGGAACTATTTAGCCGAGCACAGGAGCCTATTGGTTCTAAAGTAGTTTGCAAAACCTGAAGTAGCTCAAAATGTCCTTCCATGACATGGATTATCTGGTCACCCTATGTAATGTATTCAACCATCAGAGATGTTCTGCAATTTCCATGTAATATACCTCAATTCTGCTTCATCCAACCATCCATCTTCTAGCTACTTATCCTGCTCAGGATAAACCACAAGGCTGAGGCCCATCCTGGACTGGATGCCAGACATGAGACGCGCACAGATGCAATTAAATGCTACGGGCAATTCAGAGACTCCAGTTAGCCTACATCAGTGGATCTCAAACTGTGTGATGGTTTTACAAGCTTTTGAAAGGTGACATCGCACCCTTTTCACAGAGGACCAGAGCAACAAAAATCTCCAAGGACCCATCCCACCCCAATAACTCTCTGTTCTGCCTGCTGAACTCAGGCAAACGCTCCCGCAGCCTTATGGCCACAAACTGAAAGGTAAAGGAGGAGATTTCTTCCCCAGGTTATATTCTTCCTAAACCAGGACAAGTCTCAGTGCCCCTAGGTCTCCTGCCAGACTCTACAGCTGGGGTCTCCAACTCCGGTCCTGGAGAGCTACTATCCAGTAGGTTTTCTGTCCCCCTTGGCTTCTGATGAGCCACACCTGCTCCTGGTATTTACCTGAGAACAGGTGTGGTTCATCAGTAGCCGGGAAGGATAGAAAACCGACTGGATAGTAGGACCGGAGTTGGAGACCCCTGGTCTACAGTGACTCTTCAGTCACTGTAACACTGACATCACTGTGCACAATGTGCTTACATTCAGTTCATACTGTCCAAATTGTCGATACATTTCTCAGGCCTCTTGCACATTGCACTTGTATTGCACAGCACAATCACGTTTACCTTATCACTTATGTATAGGTTATGTACAGCTGAACATTTCATATATTTTTTATTTTATATTGTTATTCTTATCATGCACAGCTGCTCGGAGTGACCAGGGTCACATTCCACTACATGTTGCATGTGTTCAACTGCGTACGTGACGAATAAACCTCTTGAATCTCGAGAAATAAGTTTACAAGTCTGTCTGGATCCATGTTCAAAATGCATTATTTTTATTTTCACACCTCACATTTTTTGCAATGCTTGCGATGTTACGTCAATAGATTCATGCAGGGTTGCGGTGTTTGGTTGGCTGGGTGGGTGGGCACGAGGTTTCTTCTGCTTCCAAAGGTGGGGGGGGGGCATGAAAAAAATAAGGTTTGAGGACCACTGGCCTAAATGAATGTCTTTGGTCTGCAAAGCAGAAATTGGAGCATCCAAATGGAGTACAGCTGACGCAGAGAGAGCATGCAGACTGCAAACGGAGAGTATACAGGGTTCCATCTCAGATACGTAACACAGTAATGCCCAATGGAACGGCTTATGACTCGGACAGGCCTTTTTTTATTTACTCCTGGGGTCCATTACTCTTTCCCTTGGACGGAAATGCACTTTCCGTATATTTTCTTTAAGGGAATAGGATTTGGCTCAAGGCTTTTGACAGCGGTTGTTTTTCAAACTGGTATTATTGCATTTCACCCATAGGCTGTGGCTTGCATCTCCCGCTGTGTAAAGGTCCATGTTTCCCCAGAAGGCCATTCAACTGCCAGTTATGCTGGGGTGCCTCAGAGTTTATGCGGACTGAGCTAATGCCGCATCAACTATTGATAAAGGTCAGAGGTCAGAGGTAAGCAAAGATCAGATTCTTTCTGGGGGCATAAAATGCATTACTCTGTGTGACGTCTCCATCAGCAAACAGATTTATAGCTTCTTCATTCTGCGTATGCATCTGTGCATTCTAAAAATTTTTATATGTGTAATTATATAAAAGCAGCACCAACAATAATGACATTACATATGGAAATTACTGAAATTGCCATTTGATTTTTTTTTTTTAGTTTTGATCTTTTTAGTTTACTATAAAGGTATATGGAATCCTACTCTGCTTAGGGTGGTGGTCTGTTTGATTTGTGGAGATTATTAGAATACTGTCATTTACGACCGTCACTCCAAATACTAAGGCAGGGTGACCATATGTCATCTTTTTCCTGGACTCGTCCTCTTTCTTAGGACCTTGGTGTTGATATTTGCTTTCCATAGTCACTTTCTGTGTGCATATTTGTGTTGCTTTGATGCCTCTCTTTACGTCCTGGCCCCTGTCTTCTTTTTTGCAACGCAAATGCAGTTAAGGTACACTTACATGCTGCTTATTAATGCTCTATGAATGCATTATAAATGCATTATGAAGGTGCAATTGATGTAAAGCGTTACCAAATATTTATATTTTATATGCCTATTTTTTCTTTCAAATGAAATTCATTTCAGACTGCTGATACGATGCAAGCCTCAGCACACTCACATCCTTCTGTGCTCTCAAACCTTGATGTATCTAACAGACAACAAATCCACTTAAAGTTTCATTATTGCTGTTATTGAGGTCAACTGCCCCAGGCTAGAAAACCGAGATAATGCACGACCACATTTTCTCTTTTTGTCTCTCTCTATTAGCTTGCTAATTGGTTTTAATTTGTGCACAACAAGCAGAATCCAAAGATAATTTATTTGCAATGCAAGCTAGCAAGCTAAGTCCCCAAGTCAATGATATGACGTGCGAGGTTCCAAGGATTATCAACATTTATTGACGTGACAGAACAAGAGCCAGGATTCTAGTGGGCGTGGCCAACTTTTTGACCCCTGACCTTGAGCCGTCGATGCCCATTTTTCACCATTTTCTTATTAACTTTAAGTCTTCTATGTGCTCCTTGGATTGAATCACAGTCTGAGGTTTTTATAGCCGCCCAAGGGCTTTCCTTGTTAGTCATACATCTGTTCTTTTGCTGTTTTACCAAAGAATAAGGAACTGCTTGAGTTTCGTTTAAACAGAACATTTTGTAGTTTCCGTTGATATTCTGGCTTAATATTTATCTTCAGTTTAAGCATGAATATTTTAATGTTATTAAGCTGAAAATGAATTAAAGAATGAGCTGCGGTTTCCTGTTTCAGATAACGTTTTGGGTCCCTCTGAGCTAGCTGTCTGAGTGCGGCATCCAGTGTAGGCATTGTATTTGGCTTTGTCGCAGTTCTGTTAAGTTTTTGCATTATTGATCCTGTTAGCGCGGTAATTCTAAAAGTATTTGACAGATGTTTTTCAAACTTTGCAGATACATTGTCCATCCATCCATTTTCCAAAACTGCGGAATCCCAACTGGGGTCATAGAGCCTATCTTGGGAAGAGGCAGGGACCAACACACCACTACAGGGCCAATTTAGACTCGCCAATGAACCGGCACTACACACCATCAGACTGGGAGGAAACCAGAGCCCCCAGTGATAACCCACACAAACACAGGAAGAACATGCAAACTCCACACAGAAAGGACCCGGGACCAAACCCAGGAGCTTCTTGGTGTGTGGAAGCAGCGTTAACCACTGTGCAGCGAAATTGCAGCGAAACTGAAGCTTAGCGAAGTTTACATTTTTTTTCTCATTTCATTCCAGCAAAATTTATCGGTAGCAGTTTATTGTTTGAGAAAGTGGGATCGTGACATTTTAACCTGGATTCATCAGACATCCATGTCACAATGCATTATTTGTTCTGACCCCAGTGGTGTTTGCATAAATTCTCTTCAAACTTCCTTTGGTAGCCTGCCCATCCATCCATCCAACAAGACATGCTTTTTATCTGTAATTGACAAGCTCTTTGTTATAAGTATGTATTGCAGAAGTTTCAGCTCTTCTCATATCTCCTTAATGTCTGGATCCAACGAGATGGTCACCTGCAACATCCATGTCCACTCTTATGCAGCCCAGGCACAAATGACACTGGGAATTAACAATAAATGGTTTGTTTTACTAAACAATGTCTATGTGGGACATTATTACAAATTCTGTCCTTTGGCCACGCCCATATTTATACCCCGACCAATCAAATACAGGGAGGCATCATCCTATGGGAAAGTAATAGTTTCTGGGAATACAAAGCATGTCTGAATATTACACAGTTTTCATGCATTGCTGTTAGTCTTGTTCTGCCTGAAGGTAAATTTCATTTTGCTTGCAGGGGAGACCTAATTAGTGAAAACACTCCATGTAATTGCATTAATATTGCATACTTAAGTGCTTCTAAGTACGGAAACCAATTTATGCACTTTTACAAAGACGTATTAGTGAAAACTTCTTAGATCCACAGGAAATGGACCTAAAATCAGCCTGTTAAATATAGCCCTTTATTACTGAACTGCTCTGATCTGCTGAATTTGAGTGCATGGGCACGTTGGTCTTTGTTTGCTGCTTAATTGAAAATCCCAGTCTTTGCATACGGCAAAGGTCCGTTTTACAAAAGCAGGTCAGGTTTGTTTCAGATGCATACATTGCCGAAGTTGCATTATCACGATCAGTATTCCTTAGCTGCTCAATTTCAGGCTTAGGTCGCTCAAGGGCCTGGTTAGATCTTTCGAAAAGACAAGACCATCAATCCTGGTGGTATAGATATGATTGTGCTGTCAAACAAATGTCTTAAATTCATTATCCAGTCGGAAATATTGATAAAACAAAATAACAGACAAAACATAAACAAACAAACGAATGAATAAATAAACTAAGTAAATGAATAAAAATATAGATTCACTCCCTCATTACATAATGTCTCCATTAGTGGAAAGGGTGATTTATATTTCTGTGTAGAATGTATACCACCGGTGCAGTGTCGCAATGCCGTATCCTCGTACCCTATGCCGTAGCCTCGTGCCCTATGCCGTATCCTCGTACCCTATGCTGTAGCCTTGTACCCTATGCCGTAGCCTGACGCGCACCTCCCACAGAAATGTAGCTACAGGCGTCAGGCTATGCTATAGCGTACGTGGCTAAGTGGGTATCGATGGTGTAGATCCTACACAGACCTATAAATCAGTCTGAACACGTGTCTGACCAAAACGACTGAATTTCCAGTTGATTGACTGATATTGGGGCTGCGCTGCCTCTTAAGACATCAGATAAAAGTATTTGTATTGCTGGCATGCCATAGTGCCATTGGTAGTCATGGAAACTAACATACCCCATACCAAATTTAGCATAGAAAATGTCTTTCCCAGTTGCGGTGCCATGCAAGGGGAGGAGCGAAGTTCTTGATCGACTTGGCATATTTCTATGACACCGCGAATCAATACTGAAAGCCTCATCTGTCCTTTCACCCAGGGCAAGAGAGAAACATGTGACATCGTTCGTTTTACTTTTTTAACCACTGGTGTAAATGTCCATGATACACCTCTGCGTGCTCATATCAAACGCTGGCTTTATAAACAAAGTCTCAGCGGTGGTGTAAGAAGGGCCTGATTCTGCTGACGACGGCGGGTGCCGCGGATTCTCTGCATTTGCCTTCAAATTGCGCTTTTGACTTTTGATTCACTTGTTCAACTTTAAGCTGCTTTCGTTTTGGGGGCCTTGCCTGGTAATTCCACCATGCAGACACACCAGACGCGTAAAAGTGCCAGAAATTTGATTCGACGAAAAGTATCTTTCCATGTTGGGTTATACTTCTTTTGTTGAAGGTCAACCTTTCTCATTAAACGCATACTTGACTTCGACACCTTTTAGAGAGCATGTGCGGGTTTGCTAAAATAATACTAAATGTTAATTTAAAAACAGACCATTAAAAATTTGCATCAATAAATCAAATTTCCAATCAATCAATCAATCAATCATACTATTGACATTTTTCAGATTCCTGTGGGGGGGGGGGTAACACCATGCTCCTCTCTTAATGTATCCACCGGAAGGGTTGGGAAAAATAAAGTGAAGTGAATAACATTTCTGAGAAAGTCTGTCCTGACACCAGCTTTAAATGAGAATGAATTTTCACACAAACATCTGACATTTCACAAGACTGATCAATGCTTCCCCTACAGGAACATGCAATGATCAATTGAAACGCAAGAGAAATTTCAAATATGACAGCATTATACTATATGTCAATTTTGATTATATTTCTGCAGCTTACATTTCATACTTGCTTTGCAAATTATTTGGTACAAAAGAGATTATAAAGCCTACAGCTCTGCTTTTTGTTAATTTACTCATATTTACTAACAATGAAACGATGAAACTTGCAATCAGTGTTAGCTGGTACCAAAATCATACACACTCCTGTTCTCCTTAAAATATAATAGGCAGAACCTAACCATATAGATTTATAGTGAAATGTGTTCTGTTTGCTATGTAATTTTAGTACATATGCTCAATGTTACATACACTTCTTGTAAAAGCCTTACCCGTTAATCACTTACAAAGCATACTCTCTAACCATGTGCCTTGTGTTGCGTGATTTGGTCAACACAACACATCAGAAAATCGGCAGTACAGCATATGATTTACACTTAGCGTTGTCGTATCGGCCCTCTTACCAGTAGGAATTTAATGACCATTTAATGACATCAAAAATCTGTACTCCCTCTAAAAATATTCACATCACTTAATGTGATACCGAAAGTCAAGCATGTCAGAAAAATGCAGAATGACAACAGTGGCACCAGTCAACCTTTGCTTTTTCATTACCTAACACACATGGATTGAACTGGAACAGAAAAATATTGCCCCAGTGTGAAGTCCAATCCACACACACCCAGCGTCATTAATAGAAGAGTTGGGCTTCTTTAATAACTCACGGTTTCCAAACCCACAACCTACTGGCTGCTGTTGGAGGCTTGGCAGTGAGGGCCAGTGAGACTCAGAAAAGAGGGATTTTCTGACAGGGAGATTGACTGAATCTACTTACTACCCACGAGCAATTTCTTCCTTTTTCTCCTTAGGAGCCACAAAGCAAATTCCAGAAAAAAACACAGCATTTGAAACAATCATACCGCCAGGCAATGAGCATATTCCTTTGCTGGAATTTTGTTTATGTAAAGTCTTTACTGTGTCCCGCCTAGAATTTGTATGCCCCATAGCTATACATGTAATCCTCACTGCAGCAAGAGATGCACTCTAAGTACGGACAGCGAGAGGATATTACTGCGTCATTTCTGCCTCAAAGTACTTAAGACTCCCACGCTACAGAGGATGAAGACATCCTTATTCCTCTGGCGCTAAATGATTAGCACCTAATGTCATTTCATTTCAAGTACTGGACAATGCTACTAAATTATTTATAGGATAATCAACAAATTAGACTAGGCCTGTTATTCATTTATTTGTATTCGGTACTGCAGTGTTTCTGGGCAGAATGGCGGGTTTGTATGCAGTGCTTGTGTCTGTGGTCATTTCCACCAGACATCTCGGTTTCCTGCTAGAGTCCAACAGCATGCAGTTACAGGGCTTTGAATTGTCCTCAGCGTGAGACTGCTAGGCTGCATGAGCGCCCTGTGACAGACTGGGGTCCAGGGTGACCCCTGCCTCATTCACTGTGCATCTTGCTGTCGGCTCCAAGCTCACCGTGACTCTGCACTGGATAAGCAGAGAAAGGAGATGGACTGATAGACAGAGGTGTGTCTGTACGCTTAGCTTGGCTCAGTTGCTGCAAGATTCCCATATAGTACCAAGCAAAAATGTCAAGGTCAAATTATAATAAAAAACAGTCCAATAAAGAAGCAATAAATACACTTTAAAATGTGTTTAAAAGCAAGTAAAATTAGTAATAAATAAATAAATTATTGTGTGCATTTTGAACAAATACCAGATGTTAATCAGTAAATCTGTCAGCAAAAATATTATGAAAATTAACAGTACTTGCAAAATTTTGCGACCATTTCATAAAAAATCATTTTAACATGCACAGAAATAAAACCTAAAGTAAAAACAATCAATGAAATTTGGTTTGCACATATAGACATTTAGCACGTTCCCTCGCTGCAAAGCAAGATAGCACAGTGTTTTTCGAGAGACTTGGAGCGAAGCTGTTTTTTAACAAGACACAACACTGAGAACAGGGTAACAGAAGAAATGGATGACATTTAGCAGTGTGTGCCTTTGGCCACCGTTAATCATATCACACAGCTGGGATTACCGTAGACACTTCTGTCCCATTCCGTAACTTGGTGACATCTTCTGAATGCCGGTTTATGATCCCGCCACAAGAGGGCAGTGAAGGGACATTTTAGCGATAGTTGCATATTGGGGCAAAGAGGAGGTTTACGTGCGACCTGAAGACTAGGAGCAAGAAATTTGCGTGTGTGGGATGTCATGGGCATGAACGAGCAGATGCCCAGTGTCTGGAGGCTCATGTATGTAAACACGTCACTGTCTGTTTTTCTGTGTTACTCAGAGCTGTGGCACATCATCTAGCTTCTGGCAGAGGACAATATAACTGGTATGTAGGGAATGATTCCCATGATTGATTAATTCTGAGACTTGGTGCTTTGGTGTAGCAGAGGGCATCTGCTTTAATTCTGTTATAAAAATAGATACTACTCTTCTAAGTTCAATATGACCAGCTCTGCTATTTGAAGGCATCTCTTAAACAGTCTCCCTTACCAATCAGAAGTTAGGAAGGGTAAATGTTAGAGATTTTCATTTCATAAATTGCTAAAATATACATTTAAAATGCACGGCCAAACAGTTTTCACTGCATTACAATTTAAAGCTGAATTATTTACTTTTATCTTTGGTAGTACTTTAGTATATTAACTACCGTTTTGATTTCATGTTTAGGTTTTGATGAATTCATTAAAACCAGTAGTTATACTCTTTAGTGTAACATTTAGTACGTTTAAACTCGTTTATCAGACATTTTCAAAAAGATGAATGTATTGGAATATTTTACAGAGCAAATTACACAGCCCATACACTGGCAATTGATTTCTATTATATCAATAAGCAGAATTGATGATTTTTAATTCATTTAAACTTTTATTGTTTGATCCTTATGAGTATTGAAGCGATTCCTGGGTGGCAGAACTCAAAGGCCCTGTCCTGGCAATAAAATGACAAGAAACACTGACCTAGTTAAATCCCTCTGGAGAGCAGTCTATAGCCTCTCTCATACATTTACATTTCAATAATGGCTGACGATTGTGTTAAATACCACATTAATCAATTAAAAGAACCAGTAAAAAAAAAAAAAAAAACACGGATCCAGTCTTACTTGAAATATACTGTAATGCTGCACCATGCAGACATTGGTAGACTTCGTCTCTCAAACAGCTGGTTTTCCAGCACTGTAATAACCCTCAAGCTATAGAGCTGCAAGCTTCTCACCTGTCGCATCTCAGGCTCAAAGCTACTTATCAAGCCTACAACTTGATCTTGATCCACATCTCCCAGCAGTATGGATCAACTGCTGACTAAATATACGATCCCTGCACTGCAATTGAACTCTGATTTTTATGTATGTATGTATATGTGTGTGTGTGTGCGTGTGTGTGTGTGTGTGTGTGCTAGTGCTTTATGTAAAACACCCATCCATAAGAAAATTTTAAACTTTCTGTTTTTGAGTTTGAATCCTCCTTCCGCTCTGTGTGTCTCACTCTGTCTGCACACTCTCCCCCTATTCCCTGTGATGGACTGGCATCCCATCCAGGCTGTTCCACTTGTGTCCTATGCTGCTTGTATAGAGCATAAGCACCAGGTGATCCTTTAAAGGTTGGATCAATTGGTATGGAAGAACAAGTAATTATAATGGCTCTTAAGCTTGCCTAATTAAACAAGCTATACAGAGAGAATTAGAGAATAGCCAATATGCTACCACACAATGCTCTTTGTTTAAGGGCACTTAAACATAAAAATTAGTCTGTAAATGTGTTGCATAGGAGAAACACAAAGATACATCAGAAGTAGTTTTATGTCTTTTACAGCAGTGGACCATGAAATATTAAAATTTGCTTCTAGTTCATCACCCCAACAATGCAAAGTTTTAAAAAAGGTCAGTCAAATACTTTTTGAGTTATCATGCTAACAAGAAAGTGTCCATAAGATTTATACAGTGCTTTTTAAAATCCAAAGACGCATCACATAGTGATGGCAAATACACACTGTATGGGGGAGAAACTGGAAATGATCACATTCTGACAGGCACATAGCCACGTAGTTTTGCACATTACACTTCAAAGTATTTTGTATCATTGTATCTCAGCATTTTGTGTGGACAGCAAAGAAAGAATTTCATTGCACAGAGAAATGCACTTTTCTGCTGTACATTTGACAATAAAGGCTTTGAATCTTGAATCGAGTAAAATTATGCGTTTGAACCCCCCCAGAACTTGCCATCGTTCAGACACGCAGCCAGTCATGGTTCATAAAAAGCGAAGAGTGACTGCAGGTGACATATGACATTATGACTGTGATCGTTCAGAAAGTATTTGATGGATCTTATTACTATTTCACAACAAAACATCACATGGATGAAGATCTACAGCTGGTTTCATTTTGAGATAAATTGCCCCAAACCGAAGCAGCAGCACTGTGTGGATGTTTGGTCTTGTAAACACAGTAACTCTAACAGTATTTTACTGACAGATCTCTTACAAATAAAACTGAAAAATAATGCATCTATTTTGGTGAAAATGGGCACGCAAGTCAGGGAGTGAAATATCTCATGGAGGTAGGGTTACCTAACACACTTACTGGGGACTAAATCAAAATAAAATGAGGCACCAGAGAACTAATTAACAAGAAATCCCCCTTTCCTACACATGTGTTACAGGAAAACCTGGAACCTGAGAAATACCCAGCAACAATACGACCCACAAACATAATATGAAATCATTTACGGCACCACGGTTAATGGTACAGTAGAGTATAATAAATTCAATTGACCAGAATGGTATTATTAGAAGCCAGTCAGTTAGCATCTAACGATCATCAGTAATGGTGCATTTCTGATATGAAGAGCTAATTGATTCCAATGCTGGAAAACTATGGAGAGAACAATAGCAAAGGGGAATGATGAGAAGACATCATGCAAGAACAATCAAATGAGAAGCAAACGGTGGAGGGTGCAGTCCTTTGGCTGACAAGAACTGCAGGTAGCTCTAGGTATCGGTGGGTGGAGAGAATGGTGAATAGTGTAATGAGTGTGTTATTGAGAAGGAGAGTAAACAAGGCTAGGAGCACAGTTTTAGTGTTGTAGCATTTGTGTGACTTTTAGGACAGAGATTTTTATTCATCCCTATGAGGAAATTGTATTTTCACATATCGCACCTGGTTCTCCTACGAGACACAGAGGAGTAAGCAAAGGTTCGGGGTCACAGCTCTGGGTCGCTCAGCGTCTAGCACCCCTGGAGCAATCGGAGTTAAAGGCCCTGCTCAACAGCTCAACTCTGTGGGCTACAGGACTTGAACTGGCGACCTCTCAATCAGGGGCACGGAGCCCTAACGTGCAAAGCCACACAGCTTCTCATACTGGGGATTAGAGCTTTCCATCCTAGAAAAGACTAAGGATGACAGTAGCTCTGTGAAGCTTTTTGGTGCACCTGGCATGATTTTGTGGATTCTATGCAGGTCAGACTATGAAGGATATAGGCGGGAGGGCAACATTTTGCTTGAGGGGACACAAATACTTAGTAATTACTCAGGAGGGGGGGTGGTGGAGAGAATATAAAAAAAAAAAAAAGTAATTACTCAGTTACTACTGAAGTACAAATTGTGAATAAATCATGAACAAACATAGTCTACTTATGATCAAAGAAGCCTCACGATTCATTAATGACGAACAAACATGACATCGGTATTTCACTTATGTTATTCATTACTTCCCGTTATTCGTTCCTTCAATAGTTCCTTCAGTAGTTCACTATGATTTACAGAATTAACAGATACAGTAACAAATATACAGTAGATTCTTCAGAAGTTCATCAAGGTTTAAAGAATCAACAGATATAGTAACAAACATAGTACTTGCTTCAGATAAAAGATGTGACAATTCATTAATGATGAACAAACAAACATGACATCACTTAGTCTGTGGTTAATTAATACATGAGTAATATCAAAATAATAAATTATTTGTGTTCCCTCAGGTAAAGCGTCATCAACTTCAGGAGGGATACCAATCTGCGATATTTGCCATACAATGACCTCCAAGACAAATTTGATGCTAAATCAGGCTCCAAAGATCTCGATTTCCTCTGGGTTCCAAGCAGAATAATTTGGTTTTGTCATACTTTTCCACTTCACCCTGAGAGAACATGAGATTATGTAGCAATACAAATATTAGGCATATTAGCTATCCATCGTAATTATGATGTAAAATGTTGTAGTTAAGTCCCACTCAGTTTGATTACTTCACTGTTTTTCGAGATTTTAGTGACTTTGATGTGCCACTTCTTATTTAAGGATTACTTTAGGATAAAACCTCGGCCCGACGGTTTAAATTACTCTAAGAGCATTTTAAAATGATTTGTTTTAATGCTGTAAAATACATTGGTGAAAATGTAAGATTCCACTGAGCTTACAGTAGAATTCTGGGTACATATTTGTCTTGGCCTTCACTGATAAGAGATTTATGGACGTTCAGCTAGTGTACTGGAGGTGTCCGACATGCAGCCAATGGGCAAGAAACGACCCTCCAATAAAATCCAATTACCTGATGTCATAGTTAATTTATTTAAAGAGAAAACAATGCGTCTTATGGGGATTAATATTCTTTCCCTCATTAGCATATTTTTCAGAAATTCATTTGTCACCCATAACTCATGTGTAGCATGAGACGTATTTGATTACATTGTCTACATAGTCACACCATTAATATGACTTTGTGTAAACGAGGCTTGAATACAAAGACAGGTTGACCTTGAACGCAGGAAAGGTAATTCAAAATGAGCACACATTTTTGTTTTAATTGAATCAAGGGCTGGCACATTTAGATTCTTAGTGTTTCCATAATGTGTAGCTAAAGAATTTAATTTATGGTGACAGCATGAATAGAGCCCCCCAAAAACTAATTGACCTTCAAGGTGAACTAACCAAAATTGGAAGAACATATTTGAATGGAAATGCAGAGAATCTTGGGCTTCTACTCACAATAGCTACATGTGCGTCAATCTGCCCAATAGTGACACCTATCTGTCTGCTGGAGACAGCTGACTCAGCCTGTTTTTAAGAAACACTTTTTAGAATCAGCATGCAGTAATGCACTATGAGTATGTCGAATGATTCAAATGATCAGCATAATAAATTTCCCAGCATGACAAACATAATCAATGTCCCAGCAAAACAAACTTTTGAATGTTACTTTGCTGTGTTGGATAAACTCCAAACACAAATGCTCTCTCTCTCTCTCTCTCGCTCTCTTTCTCTCACAGACACACACACACACACACACACACACACACACACACACACACACGTTGGGTAAGCATATCTTTATGGGGACTGCTCATTCATTTCTATGGGAAAAATGCTGATGCTAACTATGGCAACCTTAACCCCTACCCAGCCCTAACCTTAACCATAAGTAACCAAACAAAATACAAGGGTTTTTGCTTTTTTAGTCAAAGATTTTTATTAAATTGAGTTAAAAATGGGTATTCATCATGTTGTGGGGACATTGTGTCCCCATAAGGTAAGGTATACCCACACACACAAACACACACACACACACACTTACACAAGTCTGTATTCTTATTTTTGTGGGGAATGTCCATTTTTTCCTATGGGGAAAACCCTAATCCCGACAGTGACAACTTTAACCCCTACCCAGCCCTAACCTTTCAGTTTTCAGAATTTTAAAATTGAGCTCTACTCTAAAATTTAAGGTAGCATTAGTTAGAATTAAAGATTATAATCACACACTGAATTACTACCGTGATTGGCAAGCAAATGGTAGCTATAGTCTGAGACCTGGGATTATACTGTATAAAGTGACGTGTGTCAGAATGCGTAAACACAGGCCATGGGGTAAGGTTGGTTCAGTGAGTAGACATGGCACATAAAAGTAATGATACTGATGCAATAATAATAATAATAATAATAATAATAATAATGAGTGCAGTGATGCAGTGAGGATGAGGTGGCCTCTGAAGTCGCAGTGTATGTGTGAGTGTCCTCTGAAAGCAGTGATGATTGCTGTTGTAGAGTCTGACTGCTGCAGTGGTGATTGCTGTTGTAGAGTCTGACTGCTGCAGTGGTG
>JABJVO010000078.1:10049931-10061798 GCA_026770805.1 Boulengeromyrus knoepffleri | reverse complement strand
GCTGCAGTGGTGATTGCTGTTGTAGAGTCTGACTGCTGCAGTGATGATTGCTGTTGTAGAGTCTGACTGCTGCAGTGATGATTGCTGTTGTAGAGTCTGACTGCTGCAGTGACCACTCTGTAAATTAACGCGCTAATACTGCAGTTACTGCACGTTCGACTTACATGCGTGTACTTCCAGACATTATTTTCATATCTCCGAACGAAAGAGGCACTTATTAACAAAGGTACCATTTGGCAGTGGTCATGTCCTGGCCTTGACTGGCCTGGCAGATTCCGCCATGTTATAGCCTGCATTCGCTTGGGGTGCGGTTTGAAATGTGTGAATTTGGAGTTTTTCAAATTTCTCGCACCTGCACTGCCCAAGCCAACAACCATTAAACATTTTGCTTTCATGTGACTCAAGCAACCATCTTTAATTTGAAGGAAGTCCATTGCCAAGACCATGAGCCACATGTAAATTATATTATTTCACACGTGCAAGTATTAAATGCCCACGCACACAATGAAAGGTTTTTGGTTATTTGTTTTGGTTTTCAATATAAGACTTGATGAAATAATTTCAGTCGTGTGTCAGTACTTTTTGAATATTTTCAGCAGATTTGAACAATACCGCGATAATATTGATAACTGTGATAATTTTGGTCACTATAATTATAGTTACATTTTCATACCATTTCATCTCTAGTTCCAACCAATCAAAAAATACCAAACAAATCATTTAAGCACCCAGCTTCAGCAATTTCCTCTGCTTACTTCCTTTCATCTGCTCAGTAAACATAAAAAAACTTCCCGTGCAGTGTATTATGCTTGATTACCTAACTACTTAAAATACATAACTTGTAGGTACAGATGCTAGCTTGATAATTTTAACGTAGCTTGTTTGCTGCATTATAAGATCCCTTACATAAATTACTGACTTGAAGTTAGGGAGATCATATTAAACTAGCAAGGGAAATTTGTGAACAAACTTCATGTTGGCTTGAAGAAGCTAGCTGTATGAATTTAAATAGCATCTTTTAAATTGCATTGGAATGATTGGAACGATCTGAATGATTGGATTGATTGGAACCTTGGATGATTGGAATGACTGGAACATTGGAAGGATGGGAACTTCGGGATGATTGAAACGATTGGAATGATTAGAACTTCGGAATGATTGGAATGATTTGAATGTTGGAATGACTGGAAGGATTGGAATCATTCGAACCATTGGAACAATTGGAAATCATTCAAACATGCCATCAAAAGTGTGAGAATAGCAGTGGTTCACATTTTGCCATTGAAGTCAATGGCTGAAATGTTATGGACCGTTTTAGGCTCCGCCCACCTTTCGAACCTTGAACCACAGACACCCGTTGCCCAACGGTGCAAAGTTTGAGGACCCACCCATCAAAAATGTGACAATGGCAGCAGTTTAAGTTGTTATAGAATGGCAGATGACATCATTGAGCAGTAAATGATGACATAGTTGAAAGATTTGCTATGTACCTATATTCCGATTGGATAAAATTTGACAGGGTACGGGAGAGGACACTGCCTCATGGATATCGCCAGTTGCCTTAGTCTAACCCCATGACTGTGTGATTCAAGTTTGGTGGATTTAGCTTAAAAGCTGTAAGAGGGGCAACCATTTGAAAATCCTCCCAGTAAAAGTCAAAGGGAAAATGAGGTATTTGACCGGTCCTCACAAAGAATGATGGTGGAAATGTATAGAAAGGGGGGGGGAGGGGAAATAATAATAATAATAATAATAATAATAATAATAAAGAAAAAGAAGAAGAGTATGTTAGCTTTTTCAAGTCAACATAACTAGCTGACATTTTAATATTCTATTTAGCGTGATGCGTGCAATTCTGACATAGGGTATAATTGAGTTTTGGCAGTGGTTCAGACATCTTGAGTCCATATTCATGATTTGATAGGTAATGATATATAATGTTAGCCATGTCTGTAATAGTATAATTAAGACCGGTACTAAAAAAATGTGATACCACTGCACCTTTTCCATACCAGAATCCCATGCAACACTAGTTTACACAAACTCTAAGATATTTGATAAAATGTGGGACTATCTTCTTATTGGTGCAACACAAATGCGTTGCATACTTAACAACTTTGTGTGTGTCATCGTGCCAAAACGAGTCCAAATAGACCACAGAATAAGGACATTAATCATAAATTCCATTCTGCAGTGCAATAGCGCTCCTTCCAATGTTTTCTTCAGCACAAAAAAGTCATACAGCGATGACAAAAGCGTGCTCAGGCCAGGATCGTTAGAGTAGCGGGGGAGTGGAGAGAGGGAGTAATCGTACTTGGGCACAGTACCAGGCGACCGGGCCAAATGTGACTACGGCCTTAGAACGTGTTGGAAGTGTTTGTTGTAGCAAAACTTATGAGAAATTGGCATCAAAGTAAAATGCACCAGTGTCCAGACAATCGGCTGCCTGAGACATTTCAGCTTCCCGGATGTTTGTTTTCTTATGGAGTTCCCAGTTTTGCTGTTTGTTTTTCTCTTTTAGAGAATATCTTACTGTTCTGTGGCCTGTTTCTCTTGCAATTCTTGAAGCTTCTTCCCCTCAGTTCCACCGTGAGTCACAGAAACTGGAGTGTGTCTTTGAAATTTTATACTTACAAAGAAGCTCACTTTTTTTACTTCTTATTTTTTTATCAGTCTGTCTCGATTTCTGCTAAAATACCTCTAGCCTGTCATGTTCAGAGAATTACCCCTTGTGGAGTTTATTTCCAAATGTGATTAAATCTACAGTAACTTTTCTGATGATCCTTAATTACCTTTGATTTTCAACTATTTTGCATATTTCTGTCGGAGTCATTTTGAATGTTTGTTCAGACCATATCAAAAAGGATATTAATGTTATATTTTTTCAAAAAAGGGAAATGATAACGAGCTTTTATTTGGTTACTATATGAGAAAAGGTTAAAGAAAGCTGTCAAAATTCCTTTAACAATTTGACAGGTATACTGTCCTTTGTTTACATAACACTGTACTACCTCTCAAAATTCCTTTTTTGTTAGTGGTCTCAAACTAATAACCTCGGGGACACCAACCTGGCAGTCTTCAGGAGGCCGTTTTTAGCTGAAAAATAATAATAATAAAATAAAAAAAACAATATACATACTGTCGACTAAACAGCATATGGTAATATTTGCCATCAGTGCATTGTTTTTAATTTTCTCTGGAAATGATTGATTGATTGGTGGGCTGGATTTAATAATGATTAAAAAACACGCTCTGGGCCTGACAGAACTGTCTCACGGGCCAGATGTGGTCTGTAGGCCGGTATTTTAAGACCCCTGCCTTAGAGCATCATAGGTCATAGGTCAATTTTTGGATTCCTGTGCCTTACTGGCTGCTCGTTTTGGCTTTCTGGGTGGTCACTCATTATGCTCTAAACATCTTTGATTTCCAGTCCAGTTGTCTCAAAATGCATGTTCTCTGCAGTCTCCTCTTCATCTAATTTCATACAAGCCTCCCCTGTATGACTCACGGAAAACAAAAAATGAATTTTCCAGCATTGGGGATAGTTGGACTGTTGACCCGGCGGGAAATCATGTTTGTGTTGATGATGATTGGATTCCAATATGGAATTTTTCAGTCCCGGGTCTGTTCACCTGGTAGACAGTTACATTAGTGTGGTCACTGATTTTGTTCCCTTTTTGTCATTTTTTGAGATGCCGACTATCCATACTGTGGGCTGTTTGCTTTTATTACGAAGTTCTGGACTCTTCAATCTTTGCCCCACCTCTGAAAGAAAGCCTGAATATGTCTATAAAGGACTATGGTCAGTCTATCATTGCTCTCTTACCTAAACTGGAACCCATCATGACATAGATATTCTATTCTCAACAATTCCTGAGCTGCTTTAATGCTTCTTTTAAATTACGGTTCAAAAATAATACTCCAAAGAATTAGTTCAGTTCTGGACCATCTTGTTCTCATCATTAATACAACAGTAATTTAATTTAAAGAAGTAGACCAATTGCGTACCTTATTTTGGTGCCTTTAGGGCTGGGAAGGTTGTTGATGCTATTTTTGTAACTTCTGAAACCACAAATTAGTCCTCCTTGTTCTGTGCACTAATTTTTTAGTTATATATTATATCTTAGATCTCGGCACTGCTCATCATAACGTGAATGCCGTACATTTTTTAACTTCCAGCTACCATAAAATGACCATCCACTGGTCAAGAACCTAATCCCAGTCCATATGCTATCAATCCTGTCCTGCATATAGTGTTGACAACTATCCTATGTAACCTCTCATAGATTTTCTTTCATAGTTTTTTCTTGTTATTCTCTTAACTTCTCACTTCTAGCAGTGTAGAAAGAAGTACCATATCTCCTGAAATGTCCAAGATACATAAAGTTTATTTTTGCGAGTGTTTTTTTTTTTTTTGGGTAAAATTAAGCCCTTGTTTTTAGTAATTTATAAGATTATTCATAAGACATAATTATATATTCATAAAGCATTATAAACATGGCTATAACTGTTTAGCAAAAGGCATAACGCATTTAGGCATGTTTATTATGCATTATGAATGCTCTACGAAGTTCTCATCTATAACGCACTATAGATACCTTTAGAATGTATTATAATGGTCGGCATAAGCATTACAGATGCTTTGTACTACATTATACAGTTATCTATAGTGCATTATGGACGAGAGCTTCATCAGGCTGTCAAAATGCACAATAAACATGGCTTTAATGTGTAATGCCTTTTTATAAATATTTCAAATGTTCTAAATGCTTTATGAATGCATTATAATGCACTATGAATGTGTTTATAAATTACTAAAAACATGGCCTTAAGTAAAGAGTTACCCTTTTTTTTTGCGGCCAAGCTGTGTGAGTTTGATCACAAAGTATCTCCTTCGACACCTGGTGGCAGGCAGAAAGTCTGGATTCTTTACAAAGAAGCCATTTTGAAGCTTTCACTAAATCCTCACTCACCTGATTTTGCCCCTTGTTCCAGAGTCAGGTCTACTGCAGATTGTATACTGAGATTTAGAATGTAATAAAGACCCGTTTGTTTTTCATTCTGCTGCCTCTTGGTAGGTAATGAAGTGGGTAAGTATCCGGTCCACTGCTTTCATTAACTTTTTATCATCAGATGGGGAGAGATTGCCCAAGATGGTTTAAGCCCCTTATCCACAGAACTCTGTTCCAAAGAGAGGATTTCCATATCGTCATGTAAGGTTATGTAATTTCATTCAAGCCTTTCCTCAGAGCTTTGCAAAATCCCACATCTTGTTAGAAATGCGCAATAAAGGTATTTCATGGGTTCCCAGAAAATTCTCTACAAAGGAAGCAAGATATTCTGCATCCTATTCAGTGGCACAAATATCCGTCTATTGCCATTTCTATCTGTCTGTTTGTCCATCTTCCTGTCATTATTCTGGCATCTTATCTTAAAACTCGGCAGCAACATTTTGGTATGGCATTATTTACTGACTAGCATAACTAATACTCATGGCAAATACGGCAGTCCCCAGGCTATGAACGAGACGTGTTCTTAAGTCTGTCTTTAGGTCGAATTTATAGGTAAGTCATAAGTGCATGTGGTTCTTATTTAGCCTCAACTAGTCAAATGTTTGTCTTAGTACATAATATTTTAGCTTTCTGTGCATATAAAACACTTAAGAAACACTTCCAAAAACAGTAAAACATCTTAAACATAATAATGCAGTACACTATAATAATTACTTTGACTTTATCGTTGACCGACTATAACTTAACGATTTTGCAACGACCAAGGGCATTTCACCTTATTTCCATCGCTTTATTATTTTCTCTTTATTTTCAGATGCATCGCCAGCACCTGGACTGGACTTATGCTTCGCAAGTGGTTACTGGGGTAAACAAGAAAAAATTAATCTAAAACTTTCAATATAATAGAGTTTATAGTAGTCTGTTCTTAAGTATGAGTTGTCCAAAAGTCAGGCAGTCTTCACCCGGGGATTGCCTGTAAATTCTCCGAACATCATATTATAGTTATGGAACAGAAGTTTTCTTTACTTTGTGAATCTCTGCAAATATACAGATACATATATCTGTACATATATTTCTCTTTGTCAAAAGTCTATGAATATATACGTTTTAAAAGATCCACGTACGTACTGCTACGGAACACGTGGAACCCTTCCTGTTTCGTTACTGCCCTGTCGCATTAACCCATTTAGCAATGAAGTGCTTCAAGGGACTCGTGAAGAATCTCGTACACACTTCACTACCCAAAGACCTGGACCCAGAACAATTCGCATACTGACTGAATAGATCCACTGATGATGCCATAATCTTCCTCCTTCACACAGCACTGGCCCCTCTGGGCAACAGGAGAGGGAATTATATGAAGATGCAGTTCATTGATTATAGTTCAACACCATGTTTACATTCAACACCATAAAACCCTCCAGGCCCATAACTAAGCTCAGTGACCTTGGATTGAATGTTTCCTTGTGTATCAGTGTATACAAATTTTTGATGAACTGACCTCTGCTCGTCCCAATGGAATGTAACACCTAGCCAGCCCTCAACATGGGGGTACCCCAGGGTGGTGTCCTGAGCCCCCCCCCCGTACTCCCCCTTCACCTACGACCACAGGGCCACATTAGATTCCAACATCATTGTCAAGATTGCAGACAATACAGCTATGATGGTAATGATAACAATGAGTAGGTCTGCCAGGAGCAGTTCAATAAGCTGTCACTTTGGTGCCAAGACAATAGCCTCCTCCTCAATATAATCAAGACAAAGGAGCTGATTGTGGACTTCAGGAAGAAACAGCAGACAGACGTCCACCGCATCAGTACTGATGGTGCTTTAGTGGAGAAGGCGGCCAGCTTCTGGTACCTCCGTGTCCACATACCTGAGATCTTGACTGAGTTCCTGCACACCGACTCCTTATAGAGAAAGGTCACCGGCGCCTGTCCCACCATGAAGTTCTACACTGCCATGATCTAAAGCATCCTGAGAGACAGCGCCACCCCCTGGCTGAAGAGCAGCACCGCGAGGCCCCAAAGAGGGTGGTGCAGGCAGCCGAGCGCACAATCGCATCTGCACCCCCCAACCACCAAAACACTCAAGTCAGATGATGCAGGTCCAGGGCCATGCAAATGATTAAGGATCCCAGCCACCCCAGCTGTGGCCTCTTCTCTGCACAGAGGTCGGGCAAGCGCTGCCCCTACCTGCAGGTCATCACAGAAAGGCTTAGGAAGAGCTTCTCTCCACAGACAATGCAGATCCTTAATGAGAAGAGTTTTAACACCTTCACACCAGCATATGCTGCAGCCTACTTACAGTAACCCACACATGCAGATTTATAAATACTTCTTTATTTATGGACTTTCGTACTACCCACACTTAATGCCAGTTTTGCACACCGTAGGTAATTGATTATATTAATGGATAATTGATGTCTAATGTTTGTATTACATCTGGGTGTCTCCGAGGACTGGGTTGAGAAATATCGGTGTAAGTGACAAATAAAACTTTGAAATTTGAAACTTATGATGGAAGAGAAATTTGGTCCAAACTTGTGAAAATTATATGGCATACTCTGGTTCCTCCCACAGGATAAACAAGTGCTGGTTAATTAAATAATAATAATAAAAACGATATCACATAGAATCTTCTAGACAAAGTGTTATATGAGAGTTCTGTTTGCACGTTTTTATTAAAACAAAGTTAGGCATTCAGAATAACTGATTATTCAAATCCGATTATTAATATACTATCTGTATGTGCACCTGGGACGATTCATGAGGTGGTTTCTGAAGGGGGTTTTGTGACAATAACCGATATTTCTAACCTGTTCGACAGTATACAGTAGTGAAGGTGGATCTCGGCAAATGATAATGCGAATGAAATATGAACAGATTACAGCACAATGTACAGTGAAGATAAATAGTGGAGATAAATTTGTTCTTTGGTTTTTGAACGAGGTACCACCTGAAAGGTCGGAAAATAGGACACCCAATGACTAAGAAAAATATCGTATCAAAGAATCTGGATTTCGAGGGTAGAAGTGAATGGTTCATGGGAGAATGATTGTGAGATAAGAGATGAACCTTGAGAAGGTTTGATGAAGCAGCTCTGGCTTCCTGGGAGATGTGTGAGGCAGTAAAGCTGTTGCAACTACTCACATTTGCTGGATGAAAGTGTTTCTGCCTCATGTTTCATGCTGCCTATACGATATTTTTGTTAGAGCAGAGTTTTCCAATCCGGTCCTCGCGGACCCACAGACATGTTTTTGCTCCCTTCCAGCTCCAAGTAGGGAGCAAAAACCTGAACTGTCTGGCAGGGAGCTCGGAGGGAGCAAAAACTTGGACCAACTGTGGGTCCCCAAGGACTAAGTTGATAAACACTGTGTTAGAGAATATTTCTACAGTCTTGTGTTATGGGTTCAGGTGAAAATGGGTTTATTATTTCTGAAAGAGCCCTTTTATTTGTGTTTTAAACCAATATGGGACATGTCAATTACATATACAGTGTGTAGCTTGTGGACCTGGGTATCAGACACGACTCGATTACTCTTCTGTGGTATTCTTTTGATTTGTTTTTGATTAATTGAGACATATAAAAAAAAACATAATGATCTACACAGAATGCGATGCCCGGCTATCCTAAATGCAATAGTAAACCTGCCTTTCACCATCAAAAACAGCAGTAGTTTTTGGGTTCTAACAGGCTACATGTGCAAGCTGTAGGAGATCGTTTATCTACTGGGCATCACTGTCAGCAGCTGTGACTATTCTCCCGGTGATCCACTCTGCAAATAAAAATGACAACAAAAATAAACAAAACAATGCCCAAAACAATAAACCAAGAACACTCTTCAGAAGAACGCATATTATTTGGTGTAAAGTGTTCATATTTATACAGTAGACTCAAAATTAGAATAAAGAACAAAGAAACTTTACCTCTATTTTGGGGAATACATTGAACTCACCTGGTTACTTATGAATAAATGCTGCACCAAATCTGGGATGTGGTATTAATCACTCTGCAGCCATACGATCCCCTTCACCTTTATGTAAGTTCTTGCCTAATCAATCATTTGGAGCCTTAAGTTTTGGGACATCTTCAAACAAGAAGTGTTATATAGTTCATTTATCAAATCTTTCAGAAAGTCCTCAGTGGCCTCATCCAGTCATCCAACACACTGTACTGGGATACAAAATATGCACCTGATGAACGCAAAGTTTCCTAGTGGACTTTTACTTACACAAAAATGTTCTGAGGGCAGAACAAAAAATGATTGGTTCACAGAGATAACCAATCAGATTGTAGAGTAGGTGGGTCCAAGCAACTAGAGGACATGGGGCCAACCAATCAGATATCTTGGTCCCGCCTCCTCTAATTGCTTGGACCCACCTCCTCTACAATCTAATTGGTTATCACTCATTTTTCATTCTGCCCTCAGAACATTCTTGTGCAGGTAAAACTCCAATGACCAGTTAATTCTCAGATTAAATGTATCACATAGACTTTGGAGATTGGATACTTGATAAGAGACATTGTTTGTCTTTCATTTTTCTGGATATAAACACTCACTTTCTCCAAATACATCGGGATGGGTGTCGTTAGGTCTGATCACTCGGGGCTATAGCCCTGAGTATTTTAAGCCTAGCCCCAAGTAACCCTAAGCCTAACCCTAACCCTAACCCTGATGGCAATCTTCCTTCAAAACAAAAATAAAATAATAATAACAATAAATAGTCAAGCCCCAGGTGAACGTGACTTAGCCCACAATATTTTTGATAGCTAGAAACTCCCCGGTACATCAGTGTGTATCTCGTCTTACTGTTTACCTGGGATAGATACCCAGCGGTTGTTTGCTTACCCTCCTACTATGTGTTTATATCTTCAGAATGATCAGAACTGCTGATTCTCCGACTCACGGCACTTTCTGCAAAGAATATCTGCTTACCAGATGCACAGCAGGGTAGATACGACCTCCTAGGAGGTGTGATGTAGGGAGAATAGTTTTCAAAGCCTTACTTCTTCACTTTTGGGGTGGCTAGTGAGGTTGTTGATGGAGAACTGTCATGACTTTGTACTTTTCCAACTTAGCAGAAGTTTATTCATTCTGCCACGAATCAGAGACTCGCAAAGGTTCATGTGTTCGAGAACAGGGGTGGCCAATGTTATCCTCAAAGAGCCAGTGTGTATGCAGGTTTTTGGGATAACCTTTAGATCAGCTGTTCCATCCCAGGTATGAGGACTCTTCAGCTAATCAGTCCTCTAATTAGTAATCTAATTAGGGAGTTGCAGAAAAACCCCATGTACACAATGGCCCTTTCTGGAAAGATTGTTTACCCCTGTTCTAGAATGCAAAAGGATCTCGAGGAATCCAGGTTATTTACCATAATAACCGAGTTAATAAACAGCCCGTGAGCCTTAGATTAAAATACTGGTGCTTCAAGGCAGTACTGTACTTGCACAACAAGACCCCCAGACAGTCCACATTTTTGCTCCCTCCCGGCTCCCAGCATGCCTGTACCAGGTATTCGGTGTTCTTGATTGGCTGGGAGCTGGAGGGAGCAAAAATGTGGACTGTCTGGGGGTCCCTGAAGATTGGATTGAGAAACATTGGTCTACATCAATAGGACCTGGGAATCATATCTGATTTTCCACTATAGCCGAAGCCAGTCTTTTCCCTCCCGTCCCCCAGCGCTACAGGGACTGCGTTTGGTTTCTTTGGGATTAAATACAGGGCATGCATGTGCCTGATGAAAATCACTGTTTGTCACACACAGAATACCTACCTGAGCTGTAACGTGGAGTACGACTGTGCTGTCAAACACGTACATAATTAACAATGAACTGTGCTGTGCTTACCTCGACACCCCTGAGATACGGTTCAAGAGCTGCACTCACCAGACAGAAATAGTAACAGTTTTTTTTTTCCCCGTAGGATTTCAGTCTTTAGCGGACAATTTTCTTTTCACAACAGCATTACGCTTATGGCTGATGTTTATGACCAGTCATCAGCTAAATCCTCCTAAATCGCTTTTGATAAGCTTCTCAATCGCAGCCATTAAATCAAGTAGCCACATCTCTCCCCCCCCCCCCCCCAGCATTATCCAATCACTCGTACAATTCAGAGAATACTGCCAAACCCTTGAGTCACTGCAACAAATGACAGTAATATTAGTATTCTATTTTTCATAAATTTCAGAAGAAACCTTTATTTTTTTACCAGATTCAGGAAAAAAATAAGCCCATATTTTATTTATGCCTTTATCTCTGTCCTCCCTGATTTTCTGTGTCTCATTAAAAGAAGGAGGTTTGTTATATCATCTGACACTAGACCCATCCAGATTTTGTAGGCCTATGAACAGGGGATCAGAGGCCAGGCCACTATCAGCGAAGGCTTACTAAGATTCTTTTAGCACAGGTGCTATTCACAGGCCCATGCTTTTTATGCCATTAAAAACCCAGGAGACTGGTGTCTATCCTTTATATATAGTTCATCCATATTAATGTGGTAAAGGTAGTGACATACCATAGAGTCTGGCCTTTATGATGATAATTGATAATGATAATATAGTTTTAGCGTAACTGAACTCAAACAATGCTCAAGTCTTACTACTCTAATGTCTCCAATCTCTGACACCCCACCAAGCATCTAACCTCATGTAATGAGTCTTGTGTGAGTTTCCTCCAGGATTCTTTGATTTCTTCCTGCAATCTAAAAATTGCAATTAAGTCAATTGTTGTTTATAAATTCTCAATCGTCTGTATGCAGGTACCTGTGATTAACTGACATCCCATCCAGGGTGTCCCCTGCCCTGTGCCCTGTGATGGACTGGCATCCCATCCAGGGTGTCCCCTGCCCTGTGC
>JABJVO010000078.1:10024492-10041032 GCA_026770805.1 Boulengeromyrus knoepffleri | reverse complement strand
GGGGGGGGGCGGGGGGGGGGGGGGGGGGGGGGGGGGGGGGGGGGGGGGGGGGGGGGCGGGGGGGGGTGGGGAGGGGGGGGGGGGGGGGGGGGGGGGGGGGGGGGGGGGGGAGGTTGCCCAAGCACCTGCTGTTTTTGCACAAACGATTGATAGTGCCCCTTTTCAAATTTTACTGAGAGACCCCCTGCCCATTTCTGGTCACAAAAAATGAGGTTAATTTAACCGAGGGGGAGGAGCAATTGGGAAATTTTAGCTGTCGAGCACCTGTTCCTCGGAAAGTGAACGGCCCGACTGAATTACCTGCTGTGTCACTGAAAACAGCGCCTCCAGGCACCCGCTGTCTCATCTACAGTAGCGGCAGCGATTGTGTTGAAGTCTCTGAGTATTTGTAAGAGTAAATACAAGAAGTCTTAATTATGAACAGTAATTATATTATTGTTGGCATATAACCAAACCTCATTTGCTCATGTTTGAACTCACACTTTGCACCTGTTCGAAAACATGCTGCATTTAGCAATATGTATGGGAACATCAAGCAGTGAAGACATAAAGAAACGACAGCTTCAGATGTTTTAGGGAAGGGACACTTCTAGAAGTTTATAGTCTATTTGTGGCACCATTTGTTGAATAAGCATGCATGAATTTCAGTGTTTGATATACAGTTTAAGGCATGGGGAATTAGTAAACTTGGGAGTAGTGAAAGTACAAGAGCCGTGGGGGTAATTACTATGTGTGGAGAGCCCCAACCAAAATGGGTTGTTGTAGGTAATTACTAAGCCCCATAGTGGTGAATGAGAGCTGTTAGGGATAAGTATGAAGTCTTGGGGAACTGAATGCATAAGGACCTTTGTGGTAATTACTAAGCCTACAGTGCTGTTGACAGTAATTAATGGTAGAAGTTTTCATATGAGCCCTCTGAGTGTTAAGTCTCTTAGTGTTCATTTAATCTTGGATTTGGACTGGGGGTGTCACTGCACAAGTACGGAACAGGAGGAGAAAGAATAGAGAGATTAGGAGGCCATCTAGATGAAGGACTGATGACGATACCAGGAGATGACATTTGCCGATGGGAGCAGATAGCTTGATGAAGATCAATGAGTTGCATAAACTAGGCAGTTTAGGAAGCAGTACAAGGAACAGGGGGAGAAAAGAAAGAAGATTTGGCCTAAAGATGATTAGAAGGAGACTGTTCTATGGCAACTGCAGAGGCATCGATATACTGAATGGTCTCAGCTCGTTCATAATCCGCCTTTCCAGCTGAGAGCGCAGACCTTGCAGACAGAGCTCGTAGTCTGTCCCTCCATGGCACGGCATCACAGACGGGCGAGAGCTAGCAAAGCGGAAGCTTCCAGAAGCAAATAAATAAATAATTATTGTTGTTTTGTCTCATTATCATTCAGCTGCCGGCACAGTGAGTTAGAGGCCTGGAAGGCACGTAGCCTCTACACGGGCAGCTGAGACACGGCTACGACGGGGGGAGGGGCGTGGGGAAGCATGCAGCTCAACACGACCAACATTTTAAAGTGGTGCGATACATCCAGCACTGGTATTTATCACCACTCAGACCACCACCTGAGGTTTAGGGCCCCCTGTTGGCCACAGATGGTCACTACACTAGCTTGGTAGGGGGGGGGGGGGCAAAAACAAAAGAGCCCACCCCCTGAATCCACCCTTGTGGAAATTCAGTAGGGATATTAATAGAAACATCCATCATTTAACTGCTTATTCTGTGCAACGGTCCAGGAGAGCTTATGGCAGGCAGTGTATGGCAAAGGGGAGAATAAGGAATAGGATGTCGTTCCATCACAGGACACACTCATACACGCTACAGGCTTACCAGATACCAGTATACTACAGGAGGAAACTGGAGTACCCATGCAACATGGGTAAAACATGCTGATGCCACACACACACAAAATGCAGGTGGGATTTGAACCCACAACCCACTGAGCCATCATTCAGCCTATTAATAAACCCTGATTTATAAATTGGGGGGTGGTCTGTGACTCAGCAGCTGTCGTCGCTGGGTGATCTCACCACTAGGTCCGTCAGTAAGTCCCCAGTTGCTGCAGGGACTGTCTGACCCTGCTATTTCACAATACTCTTTGGGTAAGAGCGGCTGTTAGATAAATAACACGTGAAATGCTTATTTGTAAAGTGGCTTATTTGCAAAGGCTGACAGTGCATTTGGATTGTGTGCTGAGGCTGATATAATGCATCATAAGGCCAATACACACTGGCATCATCCCAACAGTACACAAAACCACGGAGACGTTACAGAACACAGGGCTTTCATTCCTGGAGATAGAACATTTCTTTGAAATTATTTATATTCACATAATATATGACAGAGATTACATTATTGTACAGCTATCACAGATATCGTTTGAAAGCCACTTGGTTTTAATCACGAGGCATATTTTAATAGGATCCTAGATAAGGACAGTCAAGATGAAAACACCTGACAATATATTAATGTCTAAGAATATTACTACAGGGTCTTGGTTCTGTGTTCCTTGCACCAGGTTATGAGCCTCTGTGCATCAGCTACAGTTACTGAATAGCGGGAATTATGGTAAGTGCACAGTATACATTGATAGACTGTGTCACAGAGGTGCTGATTCAGTTCTCTTGTCATTTTTCAAGCCATCTTTGAAGAAGCTTAGAAATTATCCAGGAAATTTTCTTTTTCTGGGCCCTTTGGTGGGCTTAAAGTTTCTTCTGTTCAAATTTCAATTGTTCTTCTTTTCTGATGCAGTTTGTCCCTGTGTGAATTCTGTCATGATTTTTGAGTCTGTTCCGCTTGACACGTTGATCCTTTTTGGGACTGATGCATCTATGCTTTGAGCATTAACTCTGGCCTGTTGCAGATAGGCACACCTCTTTCATAGCTGATGCGTGCAGCTAATTAGCACTTGAAGTGTAATAATTCAATTCTGTAGCTTTGCTTTTATTTGCAATATACATACTTCAAGGTTGAAATCCTTTTCCTGTACTGATTCCTGTGCCGATATTTTATCCACCATTGCATGTTAAAAGTAACTGCAGCCTTGCCCAGAAGCTATTAATAACCACTAAACAATATTGTCTTATGCCCCTGAAAATGGGAGAAATAATCACAGGAGAGACAGGGCAATGTTTTATTTGCAAGTGCATCTAGTCGAATGAAGAAAATACCACAGTCTCTCCTTGGTAAGTGGGGGGCGGACAAAAGCAATCTAACCCAGACTAACAGATCAAGAGTATTTTACAGGTCACTTTAAACAGCAGAGAAAGGAATAAACATGGAATGAATTAAGGGTTTTTGCATGTATTGTCCCTATTAACATAATATGAGTTTTCACTATTACTGGTTTTATAAACACATTATGAATTGCTTCCCATAACCATATTATTCTTTTATCTTATTACAGACTCTTTTAATGTTATAACAGACACACATTCACGACTTTGTAAATTTGTAACAGACCCTTAATGTATTATCCCTTTAACTTGTCACAAAAGCACCACATATGACATTAAATTATCTGGAACAAGAAGTTATCCTGATATATCATTACTTCTAAATCATTGGTACATATTCCTTCTAGATATCAATGTAGCAAGTGTTTAAATTACAGTAAATCAAAGGGAATACTACTGTATGTCATTAAGGCTAAATGGACATCTTATAGGAATTACAAATGTATCCATGGTTACAAAATCATATTGTGTACATTGCTTTTTAAAACTGATCTGTTAATAAGCTAAACTCATTTCACCGTTTATTTCCCAGAAGAATTAATATTATTACACTGTGTCAAAGGTATTGAAAATGGGAATTGCACATGTTGAGCCAAGGAGATAAAATAGGAATCCAATTCAAACCAATTTAAAATCAATTCACTTGATAAACAAAACCTTTAACGGTGACATTTCGCAATCTGTCGTGCACAAATTCGTTAATCCAATTAAGTTCGATTTACATGAAGGTGCCATTAGTGCCTAGTGTGGCTTTGTAAAGCAACATTTTCCTCAGAAGACACCTGGCTTAAATTTGTGGGTGTGCAGCTGAGTGAGGATCTCTCCTAGAACGGGTCCGTATCCTTCTGCTAAGGAGGGCCCAGAAGCAAACTCACTTCCTGTGGCACTTGAGACAAGGCCTCCCATCCTTCCAACCTTCTGTAGAGGCACCATCAAGAGCATCCTGCTCTGGGTCCTGCAATGCCTCAGACTGCCAGTCCCTCCAGCAGATCATTAAAACAGCTGGGAAAATTGCCAGAACCACTCGGCCTCCTCTGCTGGATATGTGCAATGGCCGCCGCATCCAGGGGGCCACTGGCATCATCAAAAACCCACCCCATCCCTCCCACTATCTATTTACCCCCCTGCTGTCTGGTAGAACATTCTGCAGCTTCAAAACCAGGACAGCGAGGCTTAAAAACACCCTTTTTCCAGTCTGACCCCGCCCCCATCCTACAATTCCACGGCAAATTTACACAATCTTTGCCCACCAATCGGGAGATTAACTGCATCTCTTTTGCCGTCCTGTCTTAATGTGTCATGGTTATATGTCTCAATATTTATTTATTTATATGTATTACGTTGCATCTGTATTATGACCAACAAGAATGGTATTTCACCTCAGTATTTCACCCATGCCTCATATGTCTGAAGATGACAATAAAGATAGTTTGACAGTGTCATCATTCCATGTTTATTCAGTTGTAGTTACACAGTCACATTTGGCGTTAAGGCCGGGGATAGAATAGTGGAGCAGTGGGTAGTACTGTTGGTTCATGTTCCTGGGACCCGGGTTCGAGTCTCTGCCCGGGCTCTCTGCATGTGGGGCTTGCATGTTCTCCCTGTGTCATCGTGGGGGTTCCTCTCTGTGTCATCGTGGGGGTTCCTCTCTGTGTCATCGTGGGGGTTCCCTTCAAGCTCTCTGGCTTCCCCTGCTGGTCTAAAAAGCATGTTAAGGTGTATTAGAGTTACCAAGTTGCCTTAAAGTGTGTGTGTCCTGCAGTGGGTTGCTGCTTTGTCCTGGTCAATTCCCTGCCTTAGGCCTGTGGCTTCTAGGACAGGTGCTAGACCCCCGTAACTCATTACACTATCAGAATAAAGGACCAATTTCTGCCTTTGAGGGTACCGTCACTCATCACTGGGGCTGTACAATCAATGGTCTGCCAGTTGTACCCTAGCTGTAGGCCAGGGATGGCAAACCTGATCAATGGCGGGCCAGTGTGGGTGCAGGTTTTTGGGACGGCCTCTCAATCAGCCAATCACAGTGGGTCCCCGGGACTGGAGCTGAGAACCGCTGTTTTATTATTGGCTGATGGAGAGATCTTCCCAAAAACCTGCACGCACACTGGTCCGCCATTGATCAGGTTTGCCATCCCTGCTGAGGCCAATGTACCTTTTAAGGTACAGAAATGGACTCTAAGGCACATTTTTCTACCACTGGGGGTACATTAATGTTGGGGAGCCAAAGTGTACCAGGGCTGTACCTATTTTTTTCTAACGGTGCGTGGAAGATGAACGGGTAGATATTTGGATACGACAAAGGAGGCTTGTCACTCCAAGCATGTTAAGTGAACACAGAATGCAAATCAGCACACACCCTTAAAATATTTACAAGAAGTAAACCTTCACTGTTGTAACTGCAGTACTTCCTCAGCACCGATGATGTCACACATGCGAAACCTCTTGATTGGTCCTGCCACTCTGGTAAATAACACTAACACCGGAGAAAAGGGTATGATTCACAGCTCTGGCTCTGTCTGTTTGTGTGTAGTTTGCGACAGTTTCCTCGAGGGTATCGGGGTTCATCCCCCATGTGGTTTACGTAGATTATTGTTCCTAAAATTCCCCTCTGTGCGTTGAGTGTGCGCCATGCACTTCCGGGGACATGCTACAGTCATGGAAAATCCATGTATGAATATGTATGCTTTCATGCGTGTTTCGCACCAGATGCAGGCTTGTAGCCCAGTAGAAATGTATGTAAACACATTATGTGTGCAATTAAATCAATTAAATCGCTAGTTATTTTAGTTTAGGGGCATTTTTTTGTTTGCAGTATAATCTATGACATGAAAAAACTGCAGAAAATAAATTCTAAATTTATTAAACATCAAAACTGCAATATTTTGGGGTCGCATATTTATGAATTTTCAATTCCCAAATGAAATAAACCAAATAGCCCACAAATATTTTTGTGAGTTGCATTTTATAACTTATTAGTATGTATCCTGTTTGAGATTTTACTCATATGGTCACTATGGAGAAAGACTCTCCCAGATATGCCACTGCAAAAACTCAATGTTTGTCTAAGAGATTCCTCCCGGTGATAAGTCAGTAACTTGTCACATATTATTGTATCAGTTTGCATTTTCATTCACAGTCTCTGAGTCAAGGGGTATTTTAAGCAGTGTCACCCATTAAGCTACCCCTCCCTTAAGGGAATGCCGAGAGCTCAGAGCCTCTGTGTGTGTGTGTGTGTGTGTAATCACAAAGTCCCGCCTCTTCCTGTCTCACATGGAGTAACATGAATGAAACGGAGAGCCTTGTTCACAGTTCGCAGCATAAGGAATTCATAACAATTCGGAATTTTCAAGAAGCAGTATGTGTGTGACCTTACCCTCTGTTCCAGAATTGTACCCATATGTGTCTGACTATACTCAGTGTACTCAAATTGCATAAGGAGCAACAAATGAGAGATGTAAAATGGGAATGACACATCAATTAATGAATTAAAATGTCAACAAGTGAGTACATTTCTGTGCTCATAAGCAAATAGCAGTGGATGGAGCATAGAGATACTTACGGTCCATTTATTTTAAATTTCACTGGATTAAATTACACTAATGACTGCATTGTTTTCATTAATTGCTTTATTAGATAATATTACAGACATGGAAGCTGTATCACTAGTATATTGTTCTGGGGAGTTTTTTAAGCATTTATAGCCTGCCTGCTGCACCAAAACGGCCCTTCCGAGCTGTCAGTCACTGTCAGCTTGAAGACAGTCTAATTCTAGGTGTAGACTGGAGTGGGTCTTCTCTGTTGTGTTGGCGATAAAAGGATCTTTTCTGGTGTGTTGGGAATGAAGGAGCTTTGGTGCCTGTCACTTTCCTCCTTAGTGACATGACGGTGGCAACATTGTCCAAGGAGGACACAGCTAACACTGCACGCATATTAAAAAAAGTATCCAGGCTGGATACTTAACAGTTTTTTCCCTCTACACTGCATGTCACATGACACACTGGTGACTCACTGTGCATTTAATGCACATTGTGCAGTAGCTAATAGTAGAGGAAACTCACACACAGCCTCCACATTTCACTTACTGCTCGCGGCTGACGTAAATTGGGATGGATGCTCTGTGAGTAAGCCGTTCCTCAAGGCATGCATCGTCTCCGTTACTAAGAGTCCCGTTAGGTGTCCACAAAGAAATGCCAAGTGTGAGGGAGACACAGCCTTAGTCAGGACGATGCCTGTGGCACTGGTATGCTGAGTGTCTATGCGAAGTAGCTGTAAGTGTTATGCAGCACGAAAAGTTCAGTGGAAAGAAAGAAAAAATAAAAGACAGAGAAACTAAAATTCCTATAGGCAGTGGAAGGGAAGACAGCCTCTCTCGGTCTGAGCTCAAGCGGCTACCCGACCCCTGGCAAACATGCTAACTTTTTCTGAGTCAGAAGCGAGTGGAGGTGTCACTAGAGTTAAGCTTATGGTTGAATGATGGTCGTCTGTTCAGTGCTGGAAGAGAAATGGGAATTTGGGAAGAATATTCAATTTAACGGAAATAGCGTTCGGCTAAACGTAAATAATGATCAGTCCACTCCAGTCTTTGTGACTGTGGAATCTCACGTTTCTCGGAGCAACTTCTAAACATTTCAGTGCCGTTAATTTTGCATTTCTATAATAATAAATATAATACATATTATATATAATAAT
Source organism: Boulengeromyrus knoepffleri (assembly GCA_026770805.1). Taxonomy (NCBI): domain Eukaryota; kingdom Metazoa; phylum Chordata; class Actinopteri; order Osteoglossiformes; family Mormyridae; genus Boulengeromyrus; species Boulengeromyrus knoepffleri. The sequence continues at coordinate 10,033,100 of JABJVO010000078.1, read as the reverse complement.
GAGGGAAATGCAGTGCTTGTGAGCAGTGCATTCAGTAGGCCTTATAACTTTGTACATGAATGGGCATCGTTAAACGGTTTTAAATGGTGTTATCTAAAAAGGTCTTGACAGGAAATGAGAACAACATTTGACAGGCAGATCATACCGTACAGTATAGATTGTTTAGAAATTGGTTGTAAATAGACTTTTTATGTTATCATTCAGGCTAGCAAACTGTTATGGGTTGAGGATGGGGGCAATTGTCAAAATCTTCCATCCCTAACCCTCCAGAATGTAAAGGGTTTATTGTAAATACATTTCTCATATACAGCTAGAGATAAGAGGCACAGAATCCCGTCGAGATACATCCTCATTATTCTTTTGGTCATCTTTGCGAGTGGATATATTTTGCGAGTCTTTCAAAAATGAAGAACACAGAAATTAAACAAATCAAAATTAAAATCAAAATTTCCATTAAAGCTAAAATAACACTCAAGATCACAGACACAATATTAAAGAATGATGAGGCACTGGAAGACAATGACAAGAGGAAGGTGATGGAAGCAACCATAGTGAAAATAAAATTGGCTATTTCTTCAAACTTGCCTTGTCTTTAAACAGGCTGACAAGACTGATGGACATTTACATCCACGGCCTAAGAACGGAGTATGGAGAAATGATGGCAGACAAAGGTCTCAGCCAAGAAACGGCAGGGACAAGCCAAAGGTAATGTCCTGCATTAAAGGGGACACTGAATTGTTTTTTAACACCTGCATCTGTGTATAAAATGGACTACTTCTATGAACTTGCCTTGTCTTAAACCAGGGAGACCAGACTGAAAAATGGGGATATTCCAATCAGCTGCCCCAGAATGGAGCAGGAGGGAATTGTGGTAGCCAAAGGCTTCAGCTAAGGGATGGGAGAGACAGGCCACCCCCCCATGAGGAAGTGGAAGGCCTGAGGAAGAGGCCCCAGGTAGTCTTCCTCGGGAGGATGCGCAGGGAAGCATCAGAGCTCAACGGCTGCCACCCTCAGCAATCGGACAGAGGCCAAAGGCACCCTGTTTCGGAGCAGGAGATCCTATCAAGGGTGCATGGACTGATGGGCTGGAGCTGGGGAAGGAGGATTAGAAAGGGAACTGCTTAAATCTTTATCTATTATAAATAAACAAGTTCTTAATATTCAAACATCAGTGTCCAGGTAATCTTTCATTGTTGTGTCTGTCTTGGGTTGAAATATTTGCATCCTTAAGTTAAATTACTTTATATGTAGCACTCTCGTTAATGATAACATATTTTTGCAAGCTGCAAACATTTTTTGTGTTGTGTTGCAATAGGCTTGTGTGATAGTACTATTAACTGTTAGTACAGATTAAATCAGCAGTTTACAGAGTAATTGGTTGATAGCGTTAACTGTTATCTCAGATCCAGAGCTGGGTGTATAATGTTTCTAACTATCTAGTCCACCTGGCCATGTTAGAATTATGTGCTAAAGCCATAAGATAAAAGTAAAAATTACCTCTTGATAAGCCACCAGTATGGCTCTGAAACGGAGGAACTATGGCTTAACCTTATGAAAACATTGTTTGAATGTGAGGGGTTCTGTTTATTAGGTAACCCTTTACATTAACTGCATCTGCATAATACCTTTATAATGCATTCACAGAACATTCATGAACAGCGTGTAAGCATACCTTAACATCCTAACATACCTTAACAACTTTAACATGCATTAATATCAAACACTTTATGATTACGATGATGTTATTAATGTATTTGAAAGCTGTCATGTCTTGTTCATTGAAAGTATTGTGTATGCTTACATGGCAATTTTGCTTATGAATGGTCTATGCATGCATTATAAAAGCATTATGAACGCGCACTTTCATGATCTGTGAATGTCCACATTAACATGGTCATAGCCCCCCCCCCCCCCCCAACTATTTTTTATAATGGTGTAGGTGTAATAGGTGGCTAGTTTTCACGGGTAAGCCCATGCATGAAGCACCCTCGAATTTGATGCATCTTCCAAAACCGCTTATGCAGTACATGGTTACGGTGAACCTATGTCTGTGCTAGGAAGGACAGAGCAGAAGGCAGGGGATTCCCTGGACAGGATGTCAGCTCATTGCAGTGCAAGAAAAAACACAGACACACACACAGAGATCCCCAGGAGCCAGGGGGCAGAAAGTATGGACTAGTACACTGGAATACATGCTTATACTGTATGTAAGACTGGGTAGGTGTAGTAGGTGAGATGTAAGTAGGGGGAGTAAATTATGAGCTACAAATAGACTACTTAATGCACCTGATTTTTTTTTCTTTGTACTTTATTAAATAGTTTAAAATTGGTGTACTTCTACTTATATTTGAGTGTCTATGAAGTACTGTAATTTTACTTTCAGTCTGCCTTTTATCCCCCAAGTGTGTGGGCTACGTTTCACTCAGAAACCAGTTTTGGTTCATATTTGGTTCATACTCCGTCAACAGCGGTTGGACTGTTCATAGTCTATTATATCAAATCACAAATAAACTCAGTAGCTGCTTGAATAGTCACTAATAATAGCCACAAATAATTATGGCGCTTGCAGCAAGAGACATCATTTTGGCTTTGCCGTTCTCCGACTTTTGTCATCATTCAAAAATTCAGTCTCTAATTTGAACGAACATACTGAGGTAGACTGATCGCTAGTCCGGATTGCATTAAGTTTTCCGGCCCTCTGCTGTTGCAAAGTCTCACGAGACATACAAGGAACCTCACTGCTGAAAACATGCCCAAAGAAGCCCACTGTGCATAGGAAGCTGGATAAATCAAGCCCAAAATTAAGCCCAATAAACATGGAATACAGTTAGCCCTGTGTTTGCCATATTATGTGTGTTCCTTGTAATTGTAACATGTAAACAACAGTAACTGAAATACTGTAGAAATGGTTCTAAAGTTTTAATTTATTTAGGCTGGCAGTAAGTCCTTACGGCTAGCCATAAGCTAAATATGGTCCTTTGTTGCACATTATACAGATATTATTGGATACTCAATTCAAAAATATGATATTTTTTTCTGCCCAGCTGCTTCTGATGTAGCTAATTTTAGATTTTTAACCGTGTGTCTGCCTTACCATACGGAGTCAGACTTCCCTGTGTTTCCCCGCTAAGTATCCATGTAATGGTTTGTGTCTGTGTTTAGATTTTGTAAGGTTTACAAGAAAAAAAGCAGGTTTCGTTTAAAAACGATTTATCCCAGTTCTGTTATAACCGCGCTTGGGTCTGGCAAGTTCCTAATTGATGTCATAAGTGGGATGCTTGACGGAGTTCTGCTGGCGCCATCGGAGCAGACTCTCCACAACATCATTCTCCAAGTCTGCTTCAGCCTGGAAGACCGGCAGGCGGCTGCAGAGCGGTGCATCAAGAGGGGTGGCGACGGCTGTTTTGTGGGGAGGTCGGCGAAGGATCGCAGGCTTTGGGACAGGAAGCTTGTCTGCTGGTACTGCAAGAAGAACGGACACCAGGGACACCTTTGCCCAGAGTTTAATCGAATGATCATGACAGTTCTATTCATATTCATTCATTCATTTATTCATTCATTCACGTATTATTCAGAATTAGATGAACTTGTCACCCTTCAAGGCCCATTCAATATTCCTTTATCCATCAGACACACACACACAAAAATTGGATTCGATGCTTATAGTAGTTATTATCTCTAATATGTAGCATGGAGTTCCTGCATTTTGTATGTTCCTGTATTTGAAAATGTAAGTACAATAGAATCACAGAAAAACACTGGAATTAAAATATGACGTGGCTTATAAGCATTGTTTTTAATAATGTGCTTTGAAAATGCAGCTGGAAAAAAGAATAGAAAGGAAGTGAAAGAAAACAAAGCTCTTGTCAACTATTTAGGGAAAGAGGTTGAGGTATATCCTATTAATATAAGCTGGTTGAATCCAAAATCCCCCAAAACCAATTAGAATTGCCCACACTGGAAACGTAACACACAAACATAATGTGACGTGTTCGGACGTGTTGTTCACTGTTGTTAATGTGCTCATTTCGTATGCGTTAACACATGATTACGCATTGACATGTACAAAATGTGTGTGTTAACATATCAATTAAGAGCGTGTTAACCTGAAGAAACCGTAGACATTTTGACCCTTTTGGTCATCCATAAAGTGTTACCGAAGCAGCAAGCATTTACGTCATAACGTTTACAAATGTTTAAAAAAAGTTATTTTTTAAATTATCATTAAAAGCTTCCATTTGGTTTCATACTATAACCAACATGTTTTATTAGATTATTAATGTATATTTTGCTTTTTTAGTGACATATTTTATTAATTATAATATGCACACGATTATAGTATGCACACATTAATATTTATGTTTTGCAAGTTATATCATCATCGCAACACTGAACAATGTTATTGCGCATTTTCCTTTATTGCGCATATCCTGCAGGTCTACATGGTGAGTCATAGCTGTAAAAGTTACGTTTCATATTCGTCTAATAGATACAGTCTCTGATTGGAGGCTTGTAGACAGGCAGTCTATTTTAGAATCACTTTCATTGCACATGTGCTTAAGGCGTGCAGAGCCTCACTCTGACTGTCCCTGCTTGTGTTCACTTTCCCCTAGGCTGCATTAATCATGGCTCCCCCCTCCCCCCCAAAAAAAAAAAAAAAAATGCTTAGAGTGGTTAGCTTTTGAAACATTTCATTTATGGTTACAATTGGTGATTTTCGAGTCAAACGGTGATGGAAATAGTTAGAAGTGATATAAAGATATCACTACAGTCTAATCAGAAAACAGCTTAACAGCTAATAAACAACTCCTTCAGCATCCTTTAATCCAATCAGTACAGTATGTAGACTACAAAGCCTATAGCTAAAACTTTTACCTCCAACATTTTGTTTATTTATTCAGGGTCTTACAAGAATGCCTGCATCCTACTGTACGATCTGTGAGTGGAGCCAGGATTATACACATTAATGAACTCGGCTAGATAAGTAGAGAGCTGACCTTTGAATGCCTTCTAAGCATCTAGAAGTTCTCTCAGGACTTAAAAGGAAACAAGGGCAGGGAGATCAGGGCGAGTGTGGCACGTCCATATTTTCTGCTTATGGTTACAATTCTTGCTGCCACATCTGTTAATTTGCTCTAGGGTGTGTGCGATTTGATAATCTAACTTGCTATGCCATAAGATGGATTCATTTTTCAGTGTCTTAAACGGCTAGAAATTGCCTTAGTCTGTCCATATATCTACGCTGGAGGGAACTTGTCTGAATAACATCATTTTTAAATTACATCTGTGTCCAAGGTTAAACTTAAGATTCAAGCTGACCATGCAAAGTAAAAGGGTAAGCCCTGAGGATTAAGAATTGGCAGAAATGTTACCTGTAAACAACAAATCTCCTGTTTTGCGACAGCAGATCGCTAACTGAGAATCTTTAGTAGAAAAATGTTCAAATACACCATGCACTGTTTGACAGGGGAGCGCAAAAAGTACATAAAAATATACATGATAGAAAAAATTATAGAACACAAGAGTCCTTACCAGAGGAGATTAAGGATTGACTTTTAGTCAAAATAGTCTATAGTTCCACATGTAGGTTGCACCAAAACACACAGCAAAACACAGATAAACTCACTGCAGGCATCCCACCTATCCTGGAAGTTCCAGGAATTTCCCAGAAATCAACAGCAGCTCCCTGACACTTGCAACTGTTCAGCGGCGGTAGAAGGAACTAGGCTTGGACAGTATCTAATTAAATACCATCACACCGTGCAGACATTGCACTGCGTGCTGTGGTATGTTGACTGTTGATTACATTTTGTATATAGTAATACTATTCTGATATTCCCTTATAAAATTTAATGAGCAGGGGTGCCCAGGGGGTGTCGGAGTGATTTATAAGGAGAATACTGTAGTAATACCATCCATTCCTAGCCAGCAACCGCCCAAACTCCCTCTTCTGCCTCCGTGAAATCAATATGCCTAATGTGGGATATCTGTCAATGAGACTTCGAGGGGCAGGAAACAGAATATAAGCATGATCTAATCCAACTTGATGGTTTGGAACCTTCTGGAACTCAAGATTCACCCTCTTTTGGGTGCCCTGAGAATTGTCTGCAGTTCTGAAAATGTTTGTTTGATTTTCATTCATTGCTTTTTCTTCCTCTTCAGTTAAACTATTTGCTCGGTCAATTGCAGAGTGTCTTCTGATTGAAAAGCTTATTTGTGTGCGAATAGTTTATGAATATGTGTTAATGTCATCTTCATCTGCCTGGTGAGCGCCGTAGTGGCTGTGTACTGAGCAGATCCGACCAGGCCTTCCTTACTGTGGCCGTAGTCTCAGGCGTACTCTGGGGAATCTCTAAACATTCCCAGGTCATGTGGGAGATTTGCTCCCTGCCGGGGTGGATTAACTGCTCTGGGGGCCCTAGGCTGACATGTCGAGCAGGCCCCTCGAGGAAGCCATGAGAGAGAATTGAAAATGATGCGATGGCAATAATCTGCTAATCAACCCACAGGGTGCTGACAATTAAGCTTTACTGACTGGGGGATCTTGTAATACAATTTGCCTGCTGGCTTGGTGGATCAATCGGTCAGATTTAGTAAGTTTAGCCTCTCCATTTGTCCCGAGGTGGGACAGATCCCTGCGCATTAATCAGCTCCTGGTTCTCTCCAGCCTGTCCAGGGCCTGTTCTGAGGGCACGTGGCTGGTGGGATATGTCCGGGACAGCTGGGAGATGACGGAGTCGCATCCTAATAAGATACCTGTCCCACCACATCTGGCTCCTCTCAATCTGAAGGAGTACCAGATCTATTTCCCCCCCAAGCCTTTGAACCCCTAACCCTGTCATGGAGTGTGAGGCCAGCAACCCAGCAGAGAAACATCATTTCAGAAGCTCTAGGTTCGTTTTCATCATCTCTTGTGAATGAGATCGTGAGGTATTTAAAATCCTTATGCTAGGTGCAGACTCTGGTTCAAATGTCTGCTTTGTCTTTTCTGAACAAAGTTTCTTTTGATTGTCAATAGCTGCTAGCTGACTCTGTTGTAATGTTATCGATCTTAGATGTGCATCCAATAATTCCAGGCATTAAAGAGGATCAAAGAACTTTGCTTTAATGTATAATACTATTTATGCTGACCGGAAGACCTGCAATTTGACATTGGCATTATCGATAACCCATTGTAAATATCTGGTTCATTTAGTTTTCAACAGTGCTGTTTCTAGCAGGCTGTGCAGATCCATTGAGATGCATAATTCCACTAATCTGGCGATTAAATGGAAAAGGGAAAAAAATGATTCATTGGATATCAGCTTCTCAAACAGATCTATGATTTTGTCATTGTTCTGGACCAGAACCCACCAGAATCGGCGAGTGAAAGAAAACATTCAGATGTAGATCAAAATTGTCTAAATTGAAGTCAGAAAGGAAAAAAGTTAACCAGCTAACTACAAACACTGAACACGGTCATGGGGATTATGCAAATGAAAGCGCACAGAAATGTGCGTACATTCATCTTATTGGTTCTGAGTTTGTCAACGCTAAGCACCTTCTGTACACAGGTAGGGCCTTTTGGTTAGGTTGCCGCTAAAGGCTTAATATCTGACGTTATTGTGGGAACACTGCTAGTCTCCTCCCTATCACTGAGGTGAGAGACCGGCCCTATTACAGAAGCCAGGGTGTTTCCAAGATCATCTCAGTTAGAAAAGGGTATGATTTCAGAGAATCACCTAGTAACTTAGGGGGGTCAGTGTGCTGCAGGTACACTTTTGGTGCTGAGGTACCATTACATGGTGACATGGCTGCTTAGTGACAGCCCCCCCCCCACCCCACCCCGTATCCCTAACCAGGATTAGTGCCTGGAAAATGGATGAATATGAAGCTCCTTTTTAACACCTCAGGAAATTGAGACCTTATGTCATTAGTGCCAGTGTGGACAGCTGAGGTGAAGGCTCCATTGCATGCAAAGGAGATCTAATTTAATGCCGATGTCAGCATTTTGCTGAAACTGATCCTGAATTATGCCAGTCAGGAATTTAAATATGCCTATTGAGCTGCCAGTGACGAAGGCCGTAGCTGCAGGATCAGATCTTGTCAGCCCTGACAGCCGGCGACACAAAATGGTCGTACTGAACAAATAAAGCTGATTCTGATTCAGAGTCTGATCATAATGCTGCTAACGTAGGAATAACAGCCTACCATAAGCCAGTAGGCATTGTGTGTGTGTGTGAGGCGGGGGGTTGGTTATATATTACATTGTAGGGATCAAATGTCGCTCCCCACAAGGGAAACTCAATTTGATTAAAATCTGTGGCTACAATTAAAAACCTAAAAGTGTTAGAAGTCTTGATTGTTTGGCTACTTATGGTTGAGGTTAGGGCTGGGTAGGGGTTAAGGTTGTCGTTGTAGGGATATGGATTATGCTCATAGAAATGAACGGACGGTCCCTACAACAAAGTTTAACTTTACATTTGGCACAATGCAGTCAGGCAGGCAGTGTTCACCTGGCTTCCACCAAACCCAGACTCGTCCATCAGACTGCCAGACAGAGAAGCGTGATTCGTCACTCCACAGAACACGTTTTCGCTGCTCCAGAGTGCAGTGGCAGTGTGCTTTA
>JABJVO010000078.1:10006474-10024392 GCA_026770805.1 Boulengeromyrus knoepffleri | reverse complement strand
AAGAAGAGGCATCAAAAAAACAGTACAGCCCCGCGCGGGGGGAGTAGCCAGGAAGAGAAGGGGGGGGGGGGGCGTGCTCTGCTGGATGAGGAAACTGTCAGTGCATAGAGCTGAGCTGTAACAAACGGGGGAAACAATGTGGAGACAAAGATGCCTTTAGGCAGACGGTCACTAGCACAGTGACAGGGGCAGCTACATCAGACACGCACAAACGCATTGCACAATGAACCCATAAACATTTTCCTTTTCTAATTAATTTACTGATAATATATCACTTTACCCCTATTTAGACACCAAATGCCTTTCATTAACATCTGTATCTTCCTCCAAGGCGGCCGCGTAAGCAAAACTTCAGAGATCCTTCTGGACCGTTTCAGTGCGTTTGTTCCAAAGCTCTTTCATGCGAGTCAAACATGCGTCTGGACATGAGCGTCCTGGACCTCTGACAGCACTAATAAAGCCAATTTATAGTTAAACAATGGCTGTACCACAGCCAGGATCGCACAATGGGGCCCCGGCAAGACGGGACCACTGGGAGCGCTGAGAGCAACGGAGATCGTATCAGCGAAGTTATAAATCACCCTGCCACGATTTACAGCTCCTTTTATAGCTGGCTTTGCCCGAGGAGCTCTGAGACAGGCTGGCACAACCCATGCGGCTGGGCACGCCCACCTACACAGCCAACGCGCACTCTGGGATGAGCACAGGGTAACCAGTGGGGGGCGGGCATCCACACAAGTGTAATTAACACAGTGACGCGTAACAGTGGGACGTTCTTTTGCTGGTAGCATCACTCATACTTATCAGGCATAATCAGGTCAGTTTCCCCACGTGTAACCTGCTGGTTACAGGTCAGCTCCGGGGTGACAGCAGGACGTCACGCGGAGACAACGGCAAACACACCACCCCCCCACCCCCGAAACTCTGTGCCCTCACCTTACACCTGCTGTGGTCCCCCAGCCCGTCGTGGAAGCTGTCGGTAACCATGGCAACTGCAAAAGGGATTCATTGAAGCTAAGCAGGTCTGGGCCTGGCCAGTACTTGGATGGCAGACCAATGAGGAAATTGGGCTGCTGCTGGCAGAGGTGTTGGTGTAACCAGCAGCACACGTTCTTTATAGGCAGGGGTAGATTGAAGAGACTCTTCAGTTACAGTTGTCCTCACACAGTTTTTCACATTCATGAATTTGCAGAGTGATGCATCTCAGCCAACTGAACATGCAGACAGCAGAGAATTATAAAATAAGGGGGGACTTTAGCCTCAAATTTGAGTCATAGGGTCCAAGTCAGCTTCATGTCTCAAGTCCAAGTCTTTCCATCAGTTTTGCAGCCTGAGTCGGTCACAGGTGGTGAGAATACTGGCGCAGAATCATCCAGATGGGTGCTACACTGGGGCGGTGGCTGAAGTGCAGAAGCGGACATTTCAGGTCCAGAAAGTAAAAATCCAAACCAGGATTTTGTTTCAACCAACCAGTTGAGTACTCTGTGACTGATTCTTTATGCTCAACTGGTTGGTTGAAACAAAACCCCGGTTTGGATTTTCACTTTCTGGACCTGAAATGTCCGCCTTTGTTGAAGTGACTCCCCTTTGGGTCTGCAAAGCACATTGGATGTCTTGAAGACCACTATATAAATGTAACAGTCATTCAGTTCTCTGGGTTTATTTATGACTTAACATCATCACCGAAACTGAGAAACGCGAAAATCATCAGTGCATTTTTCCACGACCTCTCAATTAGCAGAGGGTAACATGGAGCATGGGGTAGGCAGGGGACCCTGCACAGACACGGCTTCCCAATGTCGCCTCCAGGCACGACCGTGGGGGTTTCTGGGTAAGTATGACAGAGCAGATTACGCGCAGCCCCACGCCGACTTCATGTTTTTGTGGCACTGCTTCCTTTTCAAAGGAAAAAGTCCTTATTTATAGCTTCCTGTAAACAGCGCTCACGCCATCTGTTTCTGGGACACAGAAATGTGTTTCTCATTCTCATTTTCAGGAAACCTTTGATTCAAATGTCTTTGGCTGAATCGAGACAAGGTGAAGTAAATAAAATGTCCATAATAGTTAATAATGTTACTGACAGAGCTGTTTGGCCACCAGATAAACGCAGAAATAAAAGTGTAAGATTAAGATGCCGTGCTGATATACGTGTTCTCGTCATGTGTGACAGGCTTGCCCTTTCGATGTGACGTACATCCCCGAGAAAGCGATTAAACTCCCTTTTCGAGGCTGACAGTAAGCAGGGTTACGATGGAGTGATGCTAACTGCTGAACATGCTGCCATATTTTCCACAACAGTATTCAAACAGCAGAGCCTCACTACGAATGAGTAATTCTGCCTCTGTCACATGGTGTATCAATTCTGACAGCAGAGCAAGTGACCCACAAACTTCCCCTACTCCCTCCACCCCCCCCCAAACACCCACCCACACCTCCCCAGCAAAGAGGGAAGCTTGCATGGCTGCTCCTTACGCAAATACACTTAGGAGCAGTAGCACAGTAAAATCTGCGACCCCACACTCACTACCGAAAGCCTCTCTGCGGCAGCAAGGCACCTCATCCTGGATGACGGCTAGGAGCCTTGCAGGCAGGGGCACCTCAAAAGCTGAAGATACGAAACAATAAACATAGGGACTGTACTGCCAAAAACCAATCAGCACACAGGGTGCGCTGCCAAGAGTCTTATGCAACGCAGACCGTCTCCCTGCTGCCTAATGAAGCACAATTGCCTTGACTTCCCACCACACACACAGTCACACATTACTGCCATTTCCGAGGAGGACAGATGGAAACGGACGACACGCTCCGCCCTGTGCCCCGTCCAGCTCAGCGTATTCCCAGCGTCTGAGAAATCGGGCCGCAGCAGCGTGCCCAAATCCAGACGGGGTGGCAACACATTGACAGCGGCGCGATAAATCACACGAGGGCGTGTGGCGGCTCAACGCAGGGCCTCGTAGCTGGGAGCCGGCAGCTTGCTCACACCGATCCCCTATGATCCTCTGCGGGGAAATTCCATCGAAAAACGCAGAGCGCATTGCCAGGCACGTCTCGCGTGTCCCGGAGACAGCGAGTACCTCGAAACTGATGACAGCCCCATTTTTCCAGGAAACGGCACATTCACCCGCTGACATGGTAAAGAGGCATCACTGTTCCCGTGTTTGCAGGACGGATACAGTGGGACTGGGGGAAAAACAGCAAGATTTCTCTGATCTCTGTGTCAAAACCAGCTACATACAGAATATGGCTGAAGTCTGCTGTTACATCTCCAATATCATGACTACTCTCTGGATTATCCTCACCAAACACGGCGAAAAGGCTTGTTTTATTTACTAAGAAAGCAGGAGAAGTATTATTCCTACTACGATCATTGCAGAGAAATGAGCTAATTTCAGGGGAATGCTCCTTTAATCCTCCTGCTACCCGAACCTTGGGCTGGGTTAGCCACATAAGCTCCTGCACCCAAACCGCACCGCTCCGAATCCCTCGGAACGGAACCGCAGCAAGAAACAGAACCTGAAACCTCAATGGCTGGCTGTGTGGGAGAGAAGCTCCAAAGCAAAGCGGTGCTATCATAACTCGCAGGGCCTCTGCTTGTGACCGGAGCCTCTTCGGAGGCTGACTGATAGAAGTCGCCAAGCAGTGACCGCACGCCCCCACTGCTGAGTCATGGGACACAGTACTGGAAAGAAGACTGCCCCATTGTCAGGGACCCAGCCAACCACAAACAGGGGGGCGCGTGTACGATGCAACGCCATTGGCCGAAATCAACCACCCACCCACCAACGGCTTGCTGCATCCTCGCCTCCATCCACTGTTTACATCCTTAAGGTAAACAAGCAAGCCTGTCCCTACAAGCTGTGATTAACGGAGGAACAAAGGCCTGGGCTATCATCACTCAAAAGCGACACCTGTACTTAAAGCCAGGGTACACAAGACAGACATCAACGTGTCTCGGCACACTTCCAAAGAGACGCGGCGGGAGCCTGCACAGCAATGTTCGGGAATCATCTCTGCGCAAAGACCTCATTATTCCCCCAGTAGACACTTACATTTTGTTTACAAAAGTGATAAGAATCTGGGGATGAAGAGGAGTTCAGTACAGCCCATTCTGCCACCGGAGACAATGTTCTTTACTCACCCACTACTTCTGGAAAGCTGGCAATCAGTATCTAGAACTACACTGAACTGGAGTATCTTAAAGCAAATGTCAGGTAATCTGCAGTGAAGTTACTCTAAGCTGAGCGTGTAGGGTTAAGGCAGGCATGGATGCTGGGGAGCCGTATGGCTCAGAGGGTTCTGCAACTGTGCCATAGTCCAGCTGGTTGTGGATTCAAATCCTGTGGTTGGCAGAGAGCCCATTTATCATCACTGGGAAAAGGCCTTAACTGCAGCTGCTCCAGGGCTGCTAGACACTGGCTTCTCCATGCTGTGAATTAAAAACTGCCTCACACCCGTATTTACATCTCCCTCATGGAGAGCAAGAGGGGGCATGAAAAGCTAATTCCCCATGGAGGACGAATGAAGCATGACTATTATCCTGTGCATGCAGGGTCAGCACAGCACGTACAGCAAAGGGCAGGGTGGAAACTCCTCAACAGCGGCTCTGTTCCAGACTGGAGCCACACAATGACATCATCTGGTGACTCCCTGCCGTTTCTGGGGGAAACCCCTTTTATAAGTGACTGCTACACTGGGCTTGCCGATCCATTCACAAAAGTTATTTAAAAGTTTAGCACCTGACACTAAATATTCATTATAGGAAATGTTTGTCACATTTTTTCTCCCCCAGCTGACTTGTCACTGTTGCACATCTCCCAGACCTGTAAATGATGCGGAATGCCGGAGTTCGCACTCTGCAGCACGCTTGCCCATGCTCGCATGGTCCTTACCTGCGGGGCTGCCGCTCTCGGTGAGGGTCTGGTGCCTCCAGAAGCTGACGGCCGACCTCTGCCTGCGCTGCAGCTTGCTCAGCCTCTCGGCCAGGCCACCCCTGTGGGCAGCGAGATGTCAGTCACATGACCACCCCACACGATCACTCCAACCCTCCCCCCCCCCCCCACCAGTACAACCCGCCATGTCCGGCCAGGACAAACATACGGGGGAGGCTTCTCTGTCCAAAATGTGCTAATTAAAAAGCACTCGAGCTGCCAGAGCGGGTCCACATTTTTGTCAGCTGGAAAATCCTCAGTGTTTCTCAGTGTCGTTGGCCCTGAACTTCTCTCCAGCTGAGACCCAGGTGCTGGGTGGGGAGCAACACGTTCACGGATACAGGGCGGGGGGGGCAAACAGAGTCCACTTCAAAGAGAGACTGGCACAGGCTTAGCGTGGGGGTCAGCCTGTGTGTGTGGTTTTGTATACGTTACACTATTTGATAAAAATCTGACATTCGTTACTTTTGTTGGGACTTGAGATGGCACTGATCTGATACACACTATTATCGAGGCGAAAACCAGCAAAAGGATTGGATGGGGGGGGGGGGATTTGATTTCCCATTACAGATAGATCCATACTAAAAGTTGCAAAAAAGTTGCAGTAATTTTGTAAATGCAGGGACGTAATTTAGATGGCTTGTATGTTGGATAAATAGGAAATCAAAGAGTAATTTGACGTGCAAAGTGTACAATACAGAACTATTTGTTTAGAAACTGGTAAGAGTTTTTAATGTTATTGTTCAGGCTAGCAGAGTGTGGTGAGTTTAGGTTGGGCGGGGGGGGGCAAGTATTATTCCTGAATTGTCACATTTGTGTGGGTCTGGCCCTGATCTCGTCAGAGGTCATCATGGCTGGGATTAGGGTCACGCCCATAGAAATGAACAGAGTGAATAGTCCTTGTGCACAGACACACACACAGTACACCAGGCATTTATTACACCATACAACACAGGCCACTTCATAGACCAAAGCATTGGGACACCTGGCCATTACACCTCCGGGAATGTCTGTGACACCCCATTCTAAATCCATGGGGATCAATATGGAGTCGGTCTCCCCTTTACAGATATAACAGCAGTCACTCCTCTGGGAAGGTTTTCCACAAGATTTTAGAGTGTGTCTGTGGGATTTTCTGCCCATTCACCAGGGCTCTACAGTGAGTCCATTTCACGTACATATGCAAGTAAAAATGCCGGTGTGTGAACGTGAAAAAAAGATTCAGCCGCACTGGTGCGAGTCACCTAAAATTATCACGGTATTAAGTGCACTTTACTCACTATTACAGTTGGGTATAAAAAGTGACACAGGTTATATTCATTTAATTGTCGGAGTAACAATACAAAGAACAAGCTGCTTCAGCCAAAAATCAGTGAACGTTGCAGGTCATTTCAAATAAAAACACTGGGTTGCCAACTTTGGTCAGCTGGCTGTAGTGAGATTCTCAATTCGAGACAAGACTGCACACACATGCACATGCATTTACATATACAGTTGTTTTTTTACCTTGTCAATAGCCCGTAGGGTTTGCAATCTACCCCAATGTTTTTGACGTCAATAATTATAGGCTTATAATGGCGTAAGAGTCTCGCCAGATGCGTGAGAGATGGTAACCCTGAAAATGCACTTTTTTGTTTCACCCGAGTTGATAGGTGTAAAAAAAAAAAACATTACTTTATTATACAGTTAAGTAATGTCAGCTTTGACGAACACAACAGTCACCAATAAACTACGTCTATTCATCCAGCATTTTATGAAGTATGTGTTTGAAAACTTTTCAGCTGTAGGATTTCAGGACAGAGCAGCCACTCTATTAGGAGCATTACGGCTTTTTTGTTCAGGGTATTAGATTCGCTGCTGTTATTTGCACTAATGGCACATTAGCGCAAACAAAAGGGCTGCCTACGGCTCTGTGTGGGCCAGTGAAGTTCTTCCACACCAAACACATCCATCCGTGTCTTTATGGACCTTGCTTTGCGCACTGGGGCACAGTCATGCTGGAACAGAAAAGGGCCTTCCCTAAACTGTTCCCAAAAAGTTGGAAGCATAGAATTGTCCAAAACGGCATGCTTGGTTCCCTTCCCTGGAACTAAGAGCGCTATCTCAATCCACAAAAAACAACCCCAAACCATTATTCCTCCTCCACCAAACTTTACAGTTGGCACAATACAGTCACATAGGTAACGTTCTCCTGGCGTCCAGCAAACCCAGAATCATCCATCAGACCGCCAGACAGAGAAGCGTGATTCGTCACTCCACAGAACACGTTTTCGCTGCTCCAGAGTGCAGTGGCAGTGTGCTTTACACCACTGCATCCGACGCTTGGCACTGCACTTGGTGATGTGAGGCTTGCATGCAGCTGCTCAGCCATAGAAGCCCATTCCATGAAGCTCCCAGCACGCAGTTTTTGTACTGGAGTTAATGTCAGAGGAAGTTCGTAACTCTGCAGTTACTGAGTCAGACTGCTGGTGACTTTTACACACTTTGCGCCTCAGCACTCGGTGACCCGGCTCTGTTACTGTATGTGGGCTGACACTTTGTGGCTCAGTTTCTGTTGTTCCTAAATGCTCCCACTTTGCAATAATTCCAACCTACAGTTCACCATGAAATATCCAGCAGACTTATTGCGAAGCTGGTATCCTATGACTGTACCACGCATGAATTCCCTGAGCCCTTCAGAATGACCCATTCCTTCACAAATGCTTGTAAACCTGACTGCATGGCCAGGTGCCTGATTTTATACACCTGAGCAAAGAGTCTGAAAGAAACACCTAAATTCAATGACTGAGGTGCATCACAATACTTCTGTCCATATCGGTGTGTGTGTGTGTTTAGTGGGACCCTCGTACCATGTCTTAAGTTTACTGTGGTCCAAAAATTCATCATCAGCCCCACAGTGGACATGATATTGCAGGAGCAATATTACAGCATGTCATCATTTTCTGAATCTGTCGAAGGCTTTGGATAAAGTGCTAATGTTTTTGGAGGGGTTGTGTACTTAAACCAGTGCTCTAACATCTTTCCGTTTCCTACCCATTACTACTCAAGACGAAAGGTAGAGTAGATGTAATGATAGATTACCGACTGTATGGAAATATATTTAACAGTAGACCAAAGTTTAACAAAGACAAGTGTAAATACTTGTGCAACATCAGATTACGGTGCGATTGTGAGACACAAACACAACCAGTCCTACAAGGCCCTTGCACTGCAGCGATATGAGACAGAGCCGAATTTGAGCACCTTGTCACGGGTCCATGTATTCACAAGCAATGGGAAGCCTGCCTCAATTGTTTCCTCTTTCAAATATCCAGAACACATCCTCTCAGGAGACTGTAGGATCAGGAAATATATCACAGGATCAAGTACACTTTCTGCGGCAGTTTCAGAAAAAAATATGTTTCAAAATAAAGACCTTTATCTACACCCTAAGGTTGCTGTTTATCAGATCATTGGAACTTGGATTCGTCAAACTGTCAAACTGATGGGAGATTTTCACATTAAGTATCTACAGCACATTCTGGACATAACCTGGTATGATCATGTGGTATATATTGACATACCTGCAGAAGAATGATATGAGGAGTAAGGAGCCTGCGATAAGCCAGCATCAGGTTCGCTGGGCTGTTCTAAAGAATTGTGGGAAATTCGCACACAGACACAGTGTCTTCGCATGACAGACCTGGGGGAAAGAGGTGCTTCAAAGGTTTCAAACAATAGAGGAGAGTTATAGCCATAACTGCAAGTGCAGCAGTAAACTTAGCTGCAAATAGATGCTTTAGCTCTTTCACAGTTGACTTCATTGTTACATCGTAACCATTCAAGAGACAGAAGTGGAAGTTATCATCGGACAAGATGCATGACACCTACACATCTACAGGGCCTATTTTTGCCATTACGTGGGGTTATGTTAGATGGATGAATGGTGAAAAAGGAAGACGTTGCAGCACTGGGAAAAGTGGGGTCATTTTCCTAAAACCCCAGCTGCCATCTTCCTACATCTCTACAGGTAAGTGCTGCGTAAATGTAGCCACTCATAGCTTTAATGCTAGCAATTCTGGGCTTTCTTTAGCCTAACACAGTTTCTTTTTTATCATGAACTATATAAATAGAGTGTATATAAATATAAAAGAAATAATGGAACTGCTTGTGTCTCCTATATATATATCCATCCCAATGCCTCAGTACTGCATATTACAGCAGCCTGCAGTGAACCTCTTCAGCCTCTTATTGGCCGAGTTCTCTCCGCTCTGTCCATGGCTGTGAAGCACCATTTACCTTTTAAACATTGTTCTAGCATACTGACAAAGGGGTGTGTGTGTGGGGGGGGTGTTACTTACCATGTTTCTCATTCGGGGATTGTTTTGACTTTCCTGCCTACGTCGTTTGCCTCTTTTAAGTACGGGCTCTCCCCAACTCCCTCACGTCAAACTGTAGGCAGTCTGGGCATGAAATAAATGCTTCATATGCAGGGCAGAGGTTCAGGGCAGAGTATCAGCCTGGCCTGCTATTAACTCTTCAGCTGGCATTTTTCCCTCAGCCATTTCCTAATAGTTTTAATATTTCCCAAAGAGTTTCCAATATAAATCATTTCCTCTAATGAACCGGCTTAAATATTCTTTAAATAATTTAACTGTAAATTTGTTCAATCTTCATTCCCATAAATTCAGCACTCTGCAAAATATTGTCCTCATACGAGTCCTTTCATCTATATACAATTCACACCAATTCACTTACCTTGTAGAAGCCCAGGACGCATTCCTGATTTGGGAGAATTGACGCTATTGACTCCCACGTTTATGGTTCTGGACAGAAATGTTCTACATGGGGTAGCATGGTACCCCACCACCACCTCTATAGGTTCTAGGTTCGTTTCCCATCTGTGTGTGTTATGTATATATTTAAAACTTGATTAAAAAAAAAAAAACTGCTATTTTAATGTGGGGAGCCCCCACAAGGGGAACCTCATTTTTATAACAATCTGTGACTGCAATTAAAAGACTGAAAATGCCAAAATGTCTTGTATTTTCTTTGGTTACTTATGGTTAAAGATAGGGCTGGGTAGGGGTTAAGGTCGTCATTGTTGGGATTAGAGTTTTGCCCATAGAAATGAATGGATGGTCCCCACAAAGATGTGAATACAAACGTGTGTGTGTGTGATCATGTACTGTATATATTACATTTGTTTGATCTTTTCTCCTTAATACCCTGGGAGAGAAAAGGCACCTTGTTTTTCATTGTTTCAAAACCCTGTGATATAATGATATTTCCCAGAGTAATGACTGAACATGGATAGAGTTCTACTTTCTGTTTGAAGTGAAGGGTTTGCAACAAAAAATAGTTATGTCTTGCTTTGTTTAAACCTCAGATCTAGAATTTTATTTCACAATAATGTTTATCCCTATTCGGAGTTCCATATATGTGACCTGCCACTGGCTAATTTTAATAATTGACCTGCCAGTAACGTTTTGTTAAAAAGGTAGTTGAAAGCCATCTTACTGAGGCCTTTTGCTAAATAACATGCTGTTAACTGTCATTAAATTCACAAATATGTGCCGTTATTTTGCTGTTTTCCAGTACTCACCGCCATGCTACCTCTCACGCTCCTTTCTGTTGATCGGCTAACCAGTAATTAATCATGCAGCCCGCGCTTAAGGGCACACAGGCGGCTTGGGTGGGGTTTTATGAGAATGTTCTTCAGTCCCCTAATAAAGACCTTTCTGTGAATGCATTTTCTATGCTGGCTCATATTAGTCAGTTTAGAAAGATATTGCAAAGCCAAGAATACGTGTTATTGTTATGCTTGTAGCAGCCAAATAATGTATCTGTAAACTGATGAGCTAATATATGCATTACATAAGTCTCAGAAAATCTCATAGCTGAGGGCCACATAGAAAATTGTGGGGAACGCCGATGAATCTGTTCTCGGCGGACATTTAAGTACAGAGCAGAGTTTATAAGTACAAAGGGTGGTGTTAAAATTTCATTGTGACTTTGGCGAGGTGGATCCAGGCCAAAGCTGAACGGTGACTCCTTTGTTGTGTTTTAGAGAGGTGTTTAAGGTTACCCACATGACTGCCGCAATCTGGTGTTGGCCCTAGGGGCGTCATAAAGAACTGTGCGGTTCTGATCCGGAGAGCCTTGTGTCAGCTTGTGCTTTGCTGTAATTAGATGCCCTGAGCACAGTGGTGTTAAGCACAGACTGCCTCAGAGCAATGCCAGTGACAATCTGCTGCCCGACTCAAAACCAGACCATGCGTTAAAGCTGTTCAAAGTTTACATCATAAACAGCACCCATGCTGCTTTTGCTGGAGACCTGGGCTTCATCTCAGTGCTCTGTGCTTTAAGGCCGGGTCAAGGCCGTCACAGAGGCGTTACAGTATTGCTGGTGCAATATTGTGCCGATTTAGGTCATTTCGTTTAATTTCTCAGTGTGGTGTGGAAGCGGCCCTTCTATCCCATCTACTGGGCTCCCTGGACACCCTGGCGTGGTGGACAGAGGCCAGCTGTCCGGAACAAGGTAGTCCGCATGCGATCACCGACGGCCGCTCATCCGCACGTCTGCCTCATGCTTCATTAGCCCTGCAAAGCCCCTGCAGATAGCGTGGGATTCGTTATTAAAGCGCTCCATCTGTGTACAAGGCACTCCGCAGAAGACTGCAGGACCAGCCAGTCGCAAACTCGCACCCTGGGCTCAGGCTCCAGTCTGACTTGATGGATTCGCTGTGATGCATCTCACATTCAGGTCCTTTCTTCATGCGAACCGGAACAGAACCTGAGCAGGGGAACTGAAACTCTTTCAGTTTTGTTCAAGTTGATTTTAAAACACAGTAACTATGTTGTAACCGTTTGTGTTTTGGTAACACTTTACTTGAGGGGGCACAAATAATATACTATTATGCTCTGAATTAATCATGAACCAGTTATTGTATTAATTAACCACTAACTAACTCTTAGTTACTTGCAAATTACTGATTTTGTACTTTGCAGCAAATAGTTAAGCTTAGTATTAACATAAAACTTTGAAAAAGTATAATGTACATAATCATGATCTACCCACTAGATATTGTTACTGTAATTATGATTCTAATGAACCAATAAGTAGGTTTGTTCAAGTAAAAAATAGAGACACGGGAATTTAGCATTAGTAATGTGTTGGCTACTTAGATACTGATTTCATGTTCGTTCATCATTAATGAATTGTAGCGCGCATCATTTATCTCAAGTAGATACTATTTTTTGTTCGTGACTTGTACTTGAGTAGTGACTGAGTTACTAAGGAACAGTAACAGTGGTACTTGTGTTTTATACAAAACATAACCTGATAACTAGAATCCATCCAGTTCATATCATAATCAGGGTCATGGGAAGCCCTGAAAATATAATACATTTTTCAGGATTTTATTATTAAGTATTATAACTATATGTCAGCTACAAACATCTTACAACTTAAATAAACATGCTCTGTTCTTCACCTTAGTATTACAGTCTCTGAGAAATGCACAGCTCTGCAAAGATTGGTTCTTAAAACACTGTATTTCACACACTGCAGTAACAACTTCCAGATCTCATGCATTATATTATATTCTTTTAGGCAGCCATAATTGCTTTCAGTAGGGCTTAACAAATTAACATGTGGCCATATCAAACCACTGTCTTGGATTTGGCAGTTTGTTATACTGAGGTTAATTGTTCACCTGAACATAATGTCTGTGCGGACCCCCTACTTCCTATCTAGAACATTAAAAAAAGAAAAAAAGGAAAACATTTACGAGCCACTGCTGAAAACCTTTAGGGTGCGTTTTAGTTCTATGCATTAAGTATTCCGTGACTCGATGGATATTCAGTAGCTCAGTGGCTCAATGGCCCAATTCAATGGCTTTCGGTTATAATGGAAGTGAAATCAGCTCCTCTGGGCTATTATTCACCGAGTGCCACTTGTCTTTCACAGCTGGTGGTCCCTGACATGCTTGTGGGAAACTGCAGAGAGGCCGTGAAATGGGACACTTCTCCCTTTCAGGGACTTCCGATGTCGCCATTTAAAATATCACTTGTAATGGACTATGCCTGTACAAAATAAAGTGCGGTCAATCACATTCGAATCAAATCAGGTCTCCAGATCTCCAAGAAAAATGTATTACTTTGACTTTGTATAGTAAATGAGTTTGCATGACATTTAAAAAAAAATTTATAATATAGCATTGCTGATTAATAAGACACGTATGACAGAAATTCAGAAAAGTATATATGTTGTGTGAAAGATTTATGGGATGGAAAATGTGAGGAGCAGAACATTATGCATTTTTATGTCAATTCTGATTAACCATTCCACTTCGTGCCACTAAAACAGTCAAAGCAAAATTTGCAGACTGTCATAACCTTTGCGTTACACAAGGCGTGTCGTACCTTAATCAAGAAGAGAAGTGAAAATGACGCAATCCTGTCCACTGGTGTGTGAGGTCTGTTGTGCCTTCTGTCACTCATGCGGCTGCTGGTTAGGACGTGCGCCAGTGTCCTTGCCGTTTTCACGCTGTGTGAAATCTGAACTGGGCTTGTCGATGCTGCCGTCTCTGTATAATAAAAAGCGGGAATGAGCAGTTTGACGGCAGGTTGTCCAGTGGGGCTTTCGCTACGGGGGCAGTCACAGAAGGAACGTGTGTATGATGATTTAATGTTTGGTTTTCAAGCACAATGGATTAACCGGGCCTGGAAATGCAGAGCCTTGTATTGACTTCATTTTTTAGTTCTGGATGCTGACCAAAGTGAATCAGTCTAATGTGATCTTTCTGTTTAGATGGGCGTGGGGGTGTGGGGGCAGTGGCTTATAGGTTATATGTGCCTTTCTACTTTATCCATATCAGGAAATCTAATCATTGCAGGGCAGCTGCGCGAGCATCATGCAATAATGACATAATCCTTGATTTAGGTGAAACCAAGCAGGCAGAAGAGTCAGTAGGGGTATGACACAGAGCAAGCCAGTTACCAAATGCTGAATTGGAAAAGTGAAATTAATCAATTTCTTTTGACATTACTATTTATATGATCTCAAATTTCTGATTGAATTGGAAGGTAGTCTTTGGAATGGAACTTAGTACTTGCAATACATCAATGCTAATGTTGTTAAATACATTCTTTTTTTTTTAGTATGCTATTAGTATTTTAATCATATTATTAGAATGAACAATTTGGATTGTTTCTCTTGATGTAGAGGCTGAATCATCGTCCAGTTTTATTTTAAGGATTATAGAAATTAAAGGAAATTAAGATAATATACTACTGCCATCAGAACTAAAACAATAAAGACAGAGTAAAAATTTTAATGCAGCAGTATCTGAGCTCTGAGTTAAATACTGGTGCAGCAAAAGAGAAAACAGACCAAACTGCTATTTAAAATACCCTACAAAGGATAAAATAAACAGTAAACAATTAATGTAAAATGTATATGACCTAAATTTTCCTGAGTCATCCCAGCCTTATAGATAGATGTCCTTCTGCTTTCCGTCCATATTCCAAGCACCTATCCCGGTCAGAGTCACAGAAGGCCTGGAGCTGATCCCAGACAGCACAGGGCACAACCAGGACAGGATGCCAGTCCGTCATAGGGCATGTACTCTACAGGCATCCTAGTCAATTTCACTGCATGGAGAATGGTCACATGACATGAGGAGGATATGCAAACTCTATGTACGTGAAGCAGAGGTGAGAGTTCAATCCCCCAATCAAGCAATGTGGGGCCACATTACCACATTATTACATCCTCATGTGGCTTAACTTTATCATTAAAGCGAAAAGAGCACATTTGCCTGCTTTCTGCTGTGTCACCTAAAACTGAAGAAATGGTCTTAGCGTTAGGAAAAAAAATGTACATTTTCTATAGTAGAACTACCTGTGGTTCAATTGATGGTTCCCATTTAATCAACCAAAATGTGATGTATTTTCACTTCTCTGGAAAAAAAAGGCAATTTAGTCCTTTACGCAAATCAGCTCAAAAGATGGATGTGAATAGCAAACAGCGGATGTGAAATACGTTTCGGTTTAAAAAGCGCTGACTTTGGTGGGAGCGCTTTTTGGCAGTAATTGCTCATAGCGCTAAGCCTGATTTGTGTCACTCTGCGTTAAGTCAGTGTTTTCCCCCTCCCTGCATGAGCTAGCCAAGTGTTTGCTGACCAGCTGTAAGCAGGACCTCAGCGGATTGCGGTAAACCAGGGTGAGCCACAATACGCTAATAGCGATAAGAGCATGGCAGAGGGCCCAAGCCTTGGCACCAATAAAATGCTGATGACTGGCGGGGGTGTGTGTGTGTGTGTGTGTGTGTGTGTGTGGGGGGGGGGGGTCACAATTCCCAGGACAGACTGTAAAACCCAATTATCTGCTGACTACTCAAGGCGGAGCTGTTGAATAGTGAGCATGCGTAGGCATTTACAGGGATGAAAATACGTTTATTAAGGTACTGTTCCAAAAGGGAGGATAGTGTATGTGCAGAGACGGACATTTCAGGTCCAGAAGGTAAAAATCCAGGCCAAGATTTTGTTTCAACCAACCAGTTGGGCATAAAGAGTCGCAGTCACAGAGTACTCAGCTGCTTGGTTGAAACAAAACCTTGGCCTGGGTTTTTACTTTCTGGACCTGAAATGCCCACCTCTGTGTGTGCAGCAGGGCACTTCCGAGAGCAGACAGTTGTAGGGTGCTGGTAGGTGCCGTAAGGGCAGTAACCCCGTTTACGCTGTCGGGGGCTGCAGGGAAACCCTGCTGCATTCATCAGTCTGGGGAAGACGTGTCCCCGTTTAAAACCCTGCTCCTGTCACAAGCAGAGTCGCTTCCTTCTTTACTAAATATGTACTGTATATCTCTAAGCTGTATCATGAAGAGTCCATGTCAAATGTCCTAATTTATATTTAAATGCCCTGCTTTTATCAGTTAGATATTCTAATTTAGTCCTTCCTCCAGGTGCCTATCCCATTCTAAGACAATCCCCAGGACTAAGCAATTCTAAAGGCCGTACTTTAGACTCTTCAATCAATCAATTTTGCAACTAGATAAGAGCTTGGGAAGGTGGGGGCAGATTTTTTTTAAATGTCTGGATGTTGATCCAGCTAAGACACTTTTAAAAAAAATGTGGAATTTTCTTCAGCATCTGTTTTTTAGCATGAACGCTGCCTATGAATCTGCAAGAATAGCATGGGGATATAGTGTGATTCAAGAGAAAAATCAGAGTGGAAGGCTTCAGCCTTTTGATCATCTCTGTAGCTGGCTTTGCCATTTGATACCGTCTGATACGGGGAATTATGACCAGAGCTCTGTGGTATAAATACCAAGAAATACCTGGATGACTGGGCAACAGGTCTAGCCTCCTGAGACCCAAGGGAAAAAAGTGTCCTATAATTTTAGGTTATTTGTCTTTGGAGGAAATAAAACATCTTACAATTTAGATTTTTTCAAATGTATTATTTTTTTTTATTTCACAGCATGTCCTCTTTAGTGCACAACAGGAATAAATATGTTTCCTTACATCAGTGAAAAGATAGATGCAAAAACAAAATGTCCACTACAATGGACATAAATGAATGGGTGGGGTCTCAGGAGGATAGACCTCATAAGCTTAGATTACTGTCTACTTCAGTGTTAATCGCGGTCCGGTGAAACCTTGTGTAGTTAAACTTCAGTTCGATTCCATCCTCTACGTTACAATGTGACATAGATGTCGACCCTAGAAAGTGAATTCACTGCGTGCATGAGATTGCAGGCAGAGTTTTAATTATGTTTTAGGTGAGTAGGGGGGAGGTGGCAGAGCAGTGCAGTGGGTAGCACTGTTGCCTCACACCTCCATGTGTGTGGAGTTTGCATGTTCTCCTTATGTCGTCGTGGAGTCTCCTCCGCCTACTCTAGTTTCCGCCCACAGTCCAAAAACATGCTGAGATCAACTGGAGTTACTGAATTGCCCCATGGTGTGTATGGTGTGTGAATGAGCCCAGCGATGGGTTCCTGCCCCGTCCTGGGTTGTTCTCCGCCTTGTGTCCATAGGCTCTGGACCCCCTGTGACCCTGAATAAAACATGTGGTCACAGAAGATGGATGGATAAACATGGGAAGCCAGGCCAAATGGTCACGTTTGGTTCCCCTTATTTTTCATCCATCATGAATTTCCTAAAAGGTTAAAAACCATTCTCTGTTGTGCCGAAGTCATAGATTGATATGTTTAGGTGTCAGGGACGCTTGCTTGAAGGCACTGCTCGTCAAACAGGTACTCTACAGATAGGTATTTAAGTTCTCTTACGTGCTCGTCCCCTGGAGAGACTCTGTGGCAGCTCAATTCATATCTGGCAGCTACCCCCCTTCAGCACAGTGCCTGTCTCTTCATGGAAAACACCCACTTAGTTGTCAGCGAACAAACCGTTGTCGCCTTTATCACGCATACGGACGTAACTCCCCAAACTTACATTGAAGCTGATTGTCTGACGTTCGCTCCTCTCTATTGTAAGGTTTCCTCTCGAATGACGCCAGTGGCACCAGAAATAACCTTCAGCACCGCAACATGTAGCTCTGGGAACCGTCCCAAGTGGTAATCATGCTGATTGCTGCAGCTGATTAGCCGCACAAGCGGCAGAGGGGGAATCAGCAGGCAGTCGCAGGAATGTAGGAAATGCGTGCATAACTTCCACTTATTTGCCCTTTATAAGTTACCTACTACTGTGAAAATAAAACTTAATACATAGTATGTACTGCTTTTTCACAGGCTTTTATGGTAGATTCTTGTCCAATTCTGGTCATAACATGAAATCTAAGTATCTGCCCGGTTTGAGTCCCAGCCTCAGCAGAACAGTCACATGTCCGTGGGCCCCTGAGCAAGGCCCCTACCCCCCCCCCGCTCCAGGGGTGCTGCACATTAGCTGACCCTGTGCTGTGACCCCCAACCTATGGAAAGCAAGACGGGGATGAGCGAAAAGAAACAGTACAATGTAACAGTATTTGTACTTCTGAAAACGGCAAATAA
>JABJVO010000078.1:9995525-10005546 GCA_026770805.1 Boulengeromyrus knoepffleri | reverse complement strand
CCCCCAACCTATGGAGAGCAAGACGGGGATCAGCGAAAAGAAACAGTCCAATGTACCTGTATTTGTACTTCTGCAAACGGCAAATAAATGATTTATCATTATCATTGTTGTTAACAAAAATCAAAACATCACACGGCATATAAGACGGAAGAGCCCCAATAGCCTGGTTCCCCTGCCCCCCAGGAGTGCTGTGGGCCTTATGAGCAAAGATTAATACTTAAAACTTCTCAGGATGAAAAGCTGAAGAGAATCGAAATTAAGTTTTTTTTTTTTATCAAGCGCTCATACTGAAGGCATTTATTTGTACCGTAAAGTTTTTGGGGGACGCAAATGCTTGCTGTGTTATTTGTGCATTTTTGCCAATTTTAATGTAAAAAAAGAATTGTAAATACGAATAACTTCCTTGCAGTCACTCAAGTGGTACTTTCCATAGTATCTTTATTTTAAAAGCTATACTTGACATACCAGTTAACTTATATTTTCTTCTTGCGTTCTTTGCTTCTCAGTGTCTCCAATTCCTAATGAAATGTTCCAGAATAATAGGGCCACCGATCATCATGATTGAAAGTTGCCCAATTCCTACAGACAGGTGAATTTCTTGATTTCTCCACACGGGGGATTATGGGATGTTTTCATGGGCTAAGAAGACAAATAACAACATTCGTGCTTCCCTTACTCATGTCTAGAAATGTCACGGAGCCCACATTTATTATGCTCAAAGGCCACTTTTTTTTTTTTTTTTTTACTGCAGAGTAGCAGGAATTAAAATAAAGATAGATGCCTTCATTTTTATTGGGTCCGTAACCCAAAGCTAGGCCTAAGACAAATGCCACGGCAGGATGTTAAGCGATAGATGTCCCAGTTTTGTGCTCAGGCACAGGATTTCCACATCCTTGATTTTTATAATCCCGGCTTTAAAACTGGTATAATCACATCCGTAACCTGATTAAAACAAGATGGATTTTTTTTCTCTAAATCTCCACCTTGTGCTGTTAACACTCAGTGACATCATTCAGAAACTGACATCTGAACACAAAATTAAATTAGTCAAATTTGAATTGTTGATAATGCTACTCATCCTTTAGTTTGCATATAGTTTAGTTATAAGGATATTTTTAAATGCATCGTCATTCCATCCATCCATCCATCCATCCATCCTCAGCAACCACTATTTTTTTTTTTTAAATGAGGTTAATCTGGAAATTATCCAAAAAAGCTTAAGTTGTTAGATAGGGGGCACAGAGAACATGAAGTCAGTCTACCTCCGGGTACCCAGACATAAACACATTGTCTCAGACAGCCAAGCACTAAGGGCGATTCAGAGCCTGTGATGTGTCACGGGGGAGAAGGAGAGGAGACGAACTGGGCATAAATAAAGAGGAGGCTCGATCTACCCTAGAGGCAGCAGACAACATCCTGAAGGCAAGTGACTTTCATGTGCTTGTCGAACTGCATGTTTCAGCTCGCTGCAAAGTCTGCTAACGTTTTGTGGATGTTTAGTTTTGAAGATTAGCCAGAAAAACGATACACGTGTGCCTGCTGTAAACAGTCAAAACAGTGAAAAATGCAGGGAGTGTACAGCTATTTCACAATTTCCCATCCTTATCAGCTTATAAGTAGCATAAATTATAGTTACACTGCGTGTAGAAAGAGCCATGATGGAGTACATCATAAATAAACCATGACTCTGATAATGCAAGGTGATGCAAGTGGCAGTTATTGCCCTAAAGTCGTCGATTTGCATATAAAAGCATCCCTCAGAGTGGCTTCTTCCTCTTAAGTCACAGGCAAAAACTTGTATTTCAATCATTTGAGAACAGCATTAATGTGTTTAAATGTGTACATATGCCTACCGAAGCAATTAGTCTCTATTTTAGTTCTATTTCAGTCTTCTGTGAACTTTGTCTTTGGGTTTTATGGTTATGCTAAGGAAACGCAGCTCTTAGGCCAAATTCTGCAGATCATAAATGAAATGATCAAATGAAAGGGTACAAACAGGGACAAATAAAAGGTACATATTTTGATTAATTACGAATATCACTGTGCGACAGTGTTTTTGTAAAAACTTAATCAGCTAAAGGTTGAATTCAAATATTTTAAAGTATGCGGAGCGTAATATACTACCAGCACCAGTATTACTATACACTTTTGCAGAATATAATGACTGACTTTTCACTTTACTTGTCCTTGTTTCTTTTTGCATCTTCATAATGGGTATTGTACTGCGCATCAAAGTCTTTCTGTCTCCGTCTGTCTGCCCCTCTATCAAAATCAAGCTTCAGGAAAAGAAAATCCTCTGAAAACAAATTCAATTCAATTCAATTTGATTTCAATTTCAATTTATTTTATATAGCGCCTTTCGCAACATAGTCACCCCAAGGTGCTTTACATGGGTGTTCTGTGCTACTGCATCAATTATACAGAATCGTTTAAAAATAGCGAAAAGGGAAGAGAAAGAAAGAAAGAGACAGACAGACAATGGAGGGGAGGAACCAAAAATTCCCAGTTGGGGAAAAAACTCTGTGTGTGTCCAAGGTCAACTGGCTACCCAACCCCCCCTGGGCATGCTAACATCATTTATGTGGATTGAGCATCTATCTGAGGTATAAAACTGACTTGGCCAGGGGTACCATAAGCAGGGGCGCTCTCTGTGTGTCCGAGACCAGAATCATTCTTATCAGAGCCTCAGACTCTCGGAATCCAAAAACCAGGTACCTGCCACAATGCAGGAATTGGGTATTTTCAAATACCAATATTCTGGATATAATAGGATGGGAGATATCTTATGCAGGAGCTGATCTGAATCTCTAAAGAGATCCCAGGGAGATGATAAAATGGCAGTTACATATGTGCTATGTGCATTGAGACAATATCTTAATGTTATGGGTGTATAATGCTGGGAATGAGGTCATACTGTATTGTACTGATTCTGTGTCGTACTGTATAGTAACTGCATGTAACATTGTTATGTTTTTTATTTGTGTTTTATTTGGGCCATTAGCTGATGCTTAAATGTAGCCAATCATTTATACATCCGAAAGATCTTGATCTAAACCTTAAATGGACTTGCTGCGGTATATCTTAGCGATATATTTCTGCAAATTTACCCTCATTACTCTATCTCCCAGATACCCTCAGACAGTCCATGTTTTTGCACCCTCCCAGCTCCCAGTGGTCTGTCTGGCAGGGAGCTGGGAGGGAGCAAAAACATGGACTGTCTGAGGGTCCCTGAGGATCGGGTCGGGAATCACCGGTACAAAGCATGAGCTCTGTGTGAGGAGGGATCCTGCTTATTTTCTCATTTGTATGACATCGCTCATCTGCTCAGGACTCGGGCTTGAATGCAGCTCCCTGTAAACTTGGAGAAAAACTTCTTTCAGTTTCCCCAATAGGTAACAGTGCTGTAAATGAGCAAAGAAACATTGCATTCGATCAGCCTCCGTTAATTATTCCATAAGTTTATCACAGGCTACGTACCGGTTATCTCTTCCCCACCTTTGTACAATTATGTACATCTATGCTATTCCGCATTGCACCTTGCTACATCTACGATTTATCAATACATATAAAAAAAAAAACATTCGATTCTGTCTGCTGCCCAGGGTCTTAACAAAAGTTCACTGCTGAACTAAGTAAATCCTAACAACAAATATTTTATACCAAAGACGAGATACATGAATGGTTCAGAGTTTTAGCAGCATAATAATTGTCTATCCTTATTCATTATCTACGATCTGCCACTTTATTAGGTACATCTGCTCGTTAATGCAAACATTCTGCTCCTTCAAACAGTGACTCATGTAGCTACAACTGAATATGTACAGTATATAGAAAGTGTCAATCAGTCGGGTTAGCATCCAGCTAAGCTTTGGAACGACTA
This sequence comes from Boulengeromyrus knoepffleri, assembly GCA_026770805.1. NCBI lineage: Eukaryota > Metazoa > Chordata > Actinopteri > Osteoglossiformes > Mormyridae > Boulengeromyrus > Boulengeromyrus knoepffleri. The sequence continues at coordinate 10,001,666 of JABJVO010000078.1, read as the reverse complement.
ATTTGAGTTGTGTTCGTGATTTTAATGTGGTGTGGTTCATGGTACCAGGCGTGGTGGTTCTAGCTTCTTCCAAGGAGGCAGAAGTTCTCCTGTTATTTTTTAGAATTTATGTATTTGTGAATCTGTCTGTCTGTCTGCCTCTCTATTGTTATTCCGGTGCCCCCCGGACCCACACATTCTGGCTACTCTGCTTCCCATCGCAGCTCCTTGGACAGTCGCCACCTGTCCAATCCTCAGGGCTCATGTTTCGGCCGTGGAAGCCTGCCCACAGCTTCACGCAGCTGGAAATGGCGGCCCGGAAGCTGCCAGCGCTCTCCGGGCACCCACGCTCCTCCAGCACAGCTCCCTCGATCGGGCTGGAGAGTGGAACCCGCCTAAAACACTGCCGTCTTTCACCAACTTTCCGTTTTTCCCTGTTGTTTCTCAACAGTGCCGGTCCCCCCCCAGCAAGCTTCGCACCAGCGCCCCCTACAGCATGTAGAGTGCGCCATCCATTGAAAAAGCACCAAGCGATAACCAACCCAGCACCGGCACCAGCAACGACTGCGTGTTGGTGGATATGAGGTAAGTGACACTGACTTGCTATGCCGGCGCTCTCTCAGCAGATGGCGCTCTAGGCAGCCACCTTTGTCGCCCAATGGGTCAGCTGACCCCGGTTCTCTGTTCTTCAGTTTTCTTCATCCTCTCACTCTCCTTGATTCTTTAGAGGAACCTGGCACAGAGGGTGGATGCCCGCAGTCCACTCAATACTGCTATGATTCTCACGATGAGTCACATGACCTCAGTTTAGCGCCCAATCGCCTTTCTCCCTGCCCCTGACCCCTGACCTGCCCGCCTGTACACCTACCATTATCCATGTGTGGTCACGCTCCCATCTTACCACACAGACAATATTTTATTCATTGGTTATATTAACCAATGCATTTTGGTGCAGTATAAAGACTGATTTTTTTTTTTAAATATTCCAAACCTTGAGCTTTTGCTTGTGATCCATTGCAGCATTTATATTTCTTAGCGCTGAGACTCTGGGTTTAACAGTGTAGCATTAAATCTCCAGTGTTGTCCAGAGTTTGGTTCACACTCTGTGTGAATTTAGCATTTTTTTCTCCTATCACGGTAACTTTATGATTTCACGTTGTGGGGGGCACTGTCATCTCTCAGCTCCTGCACTGAGTCCTTGTTTGTGGAGTTTGCATTTTCACTCCATGTTACACCAATTTCCTCCAGGTTTCCTACTGTACTTCTAGGAAGTGGATATAACCGGATTAGCATCTGAGTGTGATTGTATGTGTGCTTGTGTGTGCCAGTGAGGACCTCCCATCCAGGCTGTCCACTGCCGCGTCCCCCAGTGAGGACCTCCCATCCAGGCTGTCCACTGCCGCGTCCCCCTGTGAGGACCTCCCATCCAGGCTGTCCACTGCAGCGTCCCCCAGTGAGGACCTCCCATCCAGGCTGTCCACTGCAGCGTCCCCCAGTGAGGACCTCCCATCCAGGCTGTCCACTGCCGCGTCCCCCAGTGAGGACCTTCCATCCAGGCTGTCCACTGCCGCGTCCCCCAGTGAGGACCTCCCATCCAGGCTGTCCACTGCCATATGCCCAGTGCTGCTTGTGATAAGTCACAGGCTCCTCTGTAGCCAAAACAAATTGCTGAAGATTTATATCATGAGATATCTCTGTTTTGTTTTTTTAGTATTTTATAGTTTTCTGTCTAAGCTTAGCCGAATAATTATTTATTGTCTGATATTTAAAATCCAGTTTCTTCTCATTGTTGGTACCCTGTTCTCTGACAGGTATAAATCAAACCAGAGTATGTAGACAATAAAAAAAATTACTACTACAAAATTGATGTACAGTGACATAATACATTGTGTGAATTATCAAAATGATGAATATTCAATATAAGGTTTAATTTTGTGGCATCCAATGCTGCGTATTTGTTATATTATCAGAGACATGTAAATTCCACATGGTTTGATCTCTTGCAACAAATCCAAACCTCGATTTTTAAATTCATAGTCTCAAAAGTAAAACAAACTACAAAAAAACTGTTATTTTCAAAGCTAAGTCTGTTGCGTGGGTAGCATGGTGGGGCAGTGGTTAGCATCGCTGTCTTGGACCGCCGGAACTAGCATTCAGGTCTCCACCCCAGCTTTGTGTGTGAAGCTTGCCTGTTCTCCCCGTGTCATCATGGGCTGTCCTCTGGTTTCCATCCGCGGTACAAAAACACCACTGGGTGTGTCCTGTCCTGGGTTATTCCCTGTCTTGTACTGGGTCCGCGTCCTGTCCTGGGTTATTCCCTGTCTTGTGCTGGGTCAGCGTCCTGTCCTGGGTTATTCCCTGTCTTGTACTGGGTCAGCGTCCTGTCCTGAGTTATTCCCTGCATAGGAGAAGCGTGTATAGAAAATGGGTGGCCAATTACCAGGCCATGTGGGACACCGTGGAACTTTTCTCATCCTTTATGTGAAATAAAGGACATAGTCCCTGTATCTCGATGATTGAGAAAATATGCAGTTGCCTTGCAGAGTAATTAGGTGTTGGTCTTGATCAACTGATGATGGAAAATATACTTACGTTTCTTATAGTCTGTGGTTTACGGAGGTTCCTGCCGTCTTATTTTATATTCCTCAGAAGATGTGTCATTTTACTCTTATTTTCTTTGGTTTGTTTGTCGAGAAGGGTACAATAACGATAATATACAATCGTAATAGTACTATTACCTCAAAAATATACTGTACATTACAGACATTACTCAAGTGAAGAAAAAGGGAGTTAATATAACTATAGATTAGATTAGAAGAACATCAAGCAGTATGACTGGTGGAGATGTGACTTTGAATATGCAAAACAAAACTGTGTATATTAATTTGACAAATTCAGTGAAATGTTTGATATGATAGGCACATTTCGGCTAAATTATTGATAAAAAAGATAGTCCTCAATTTACTTGCGTGCCTAATTTTAAGTTGTGCCTTTCTTCCAATTAACATCTCAATTGAGAGCTATTATATAATCAATTTGTATAAAAGCATCCTATTTGTAGTACAATTAATATGAAATTAAGCAGAACGTGCCAGGAATTTATCTGAAAAGCTTTCTATTTACATTAAATTGTTCTGAATATGATTTTTGTGTTTTACATTTCATTTTAGTTTACATTCACATTTTGTTATTGAATAATAATTTGATATACATTATCATTTTTAATACATCTTTAATTTAGCATGTATTAATTACTTTTTAATTATTTAAATCAGTCAATCCATGTATCAGTTTATTTTAGCGCATTACCACGTATTGTGCAGTAAGTTAGTTCGGAATTCATGCAGTAGTTTATCCAAGAAGAGATCAGTGCAGTGAGTTTGCCTTGTTCTGCAGCTCACAGAGCCATTGTCTGGTAACCATCACAGGTGGACCTCCTAGCTGAGATCCAGATCAGCCCAAGTACGTGTGAGGGAACTGGAAAACCAGAGCAAAGGTGCTGAGCATTATACTAATAAAATCAATATGTTATACAGAAAGAGTTATGCCAATGAATTATGGAACAGCCCGGGTGAACTGAACTATTTCAGCATAATAAGGGAGATGAATAAGCCAAATGAGAGGAAGAGGAGATACACAGCTGTGAGGGAGACCTAAAGGTTTCAGCGTTAGCAAAAGCATGAAACCACTAATGGGGGCAATGGGATGTATCGTCGCGTTACTCACATGCAGAAGCTTCACGCATAGGGGAGTCCCTGGATGCTCTGGATTTGAAAATAGAGCACGTCTCTGGACTAGAGGTGATTCTAGGGCTGCAGGATCGCCTGGACTTAGTCGCGTATCATAACGGGGTGGCAGCATTACATTTGTAAAGCAGACAGTTTTATCCAAAGCAACATACAGTTGAGAAAGGAGGGTCAGCCAATCTGTAGAGCCATGGGGGTTAAAGGTCTTGCTCAAGGACCCGACGGTGGAATAGCTCCGCCAATCCAGTGATTTGAGCCAATAGGGTTCCGGTCACAGGCACAGTGCCTGAATCGCCTCGCACTGCCCCCTGCTGCTGGGTTTGATCCCGTGATACAGGCAGACTTTCTTATCTAAAAGTCACAGACAGGCTTGGTTTCATATTATTGATGAGATGATCTATATGATATATTTCTAATGATACTGCCAGCTGTTAGCTTGCTGTCAATTGTCACACTAAGGAATGTGCATCGAAATAGAGGCCAACCAGATTCAACATTATGAATCTATTATATATATATATAGTGTGACAGAGCACAATGACAGAACTTATCATAGTCACACTCGTTTTAGTTTTTCCAGAATTCTACTGCAGAATGTCTATAGTGGCAGGTACATTTGTACTAGCTTTACTACTGGAGAATATTATATACTTTACCTGATAATAATGTTTTCATCTTTACCTGAGGCAGGGGGATGAGAAAATCACTCGCGTGCTCAATATGATGGCCAGCATTTTGTTTTATTGTTACTTTTCTGTTTTCATTGTTGCTGTTTATTGTCGATTGATCACCGGCTCCTCACGAGCTGTCAGTTCAGTCAGCATCATCCCCGTGGCCATTCGTTAGGGTGGAAGGCCTGATTATTCACTCGTCATAATCACAGTGCTCACTGGCACCTCCGCAGGTCAGGCTCTTGTTTGCCAAAACGCCTGGCGTGCTGCTCAGCGCCCACATATAATTAGGGGTAAAATAAACTCAGGACTTGCATAAACTATAGTCACCGATTGAGGGCAAAGAGTAGTTTTGCCACATCAGCTAAAGCAATTAAATTTTAAAAATGGAAAACTCTTCTCATCACACAGAGCAGCCTTTTCCAAATACCATTTAGATAGCCATTACTGCTTGGTGATCAGACCTCCTTTTATCCTTATTATTAATTAATTTCCGCTGTTTTGCAACCACTGACTGGCATAACAAGCATTGCAGTTATAACCCCTATGCCAAAAAACACAAAAACAAAAATGAAAAAAAAACTACTACTTCTGCGACATTTATTAAAACTTTGGTTTTTGAATTGATTTTTGAAACTATACGAGTTGTACTTTTTTTTTTTCTTCTAACCCTACTTTGTCCCTGCCTGACCCTGGAAAGTGAATTTTTAAAACAATACTGTGCCCCTTTGCCAGACCATAGTGTCACACGGTCCTATTTATCATCCCTGAAGTGATATTCTCACAGTAGTTCTGACATTTGAAAACTGGATTGTTCTGTTCCTTCCTTGATAGTAAATGATTAATGCTACTCACACCCGAGCCCTTCAGTTTGTTACCAAACAAACTGTTCACACTGTCCGATATAAATGATATATGTTTTTTTTATTGACCGCTGGCTAAAATTAGCCTAGTGTTGCCCATAAGTGAAAGATGGTGGTATCTGGCTAATCAGTCCCTGTGTGACTACAGAGGTTGACTTGGGAATGGAAGGCAGAGAGTGCTCTTCCAGTCTGGGCCTAAATCACTAGGCTTCCTCTTTAATGTTGTAAGATGAACCCTTGGTCGCTCACTCCAGTCTCAGTCCCCCAAAAGTCCCACTGCGGCACTGATCTGTGGCTCTCACTCTGGATTACCTTTTCCCTTATGGCCTACTGTCCTTGGCCAAATCTAAACCCTATGTCATTATATGTCAATCCATGTCGGGGGGGGCACGTTGAGCCGGGGTGGGGTGTGTGAACTACCATGGCAATTAAATGGGCCTGGGTTTCACTAAAGGACAGAGCTCTTGCTGTGTGCTGATTGGCCAGTCTCCTACAATCATACATATGCCATTGATGTTAATGTGAAACAGCTGGATGAGTCTTTCAATCAGGGAAACAAATCAGTCAAAGCACAAGAATAATTGAATTATTTAGCCGAGCACAGGATCCTTTCAGTTTAAAGAAGTTTGTAAAACCTGAAGTAGCTCAGTGTCCTCCCTGACATGGATTATCTGGTCATCGCATATAGACTATAACTCTAGCAGCACGGTCTAGCTCCCTATTATTCAAATCACGGTGCTCGAGGTCCGAGCACTGCTGGTTTTCCAGGCTTCCTTTACTTGTGAGCCAGGTGTGAAGCTTCTGCCCAATCAGAATCAGTCATTATTAAACTAACTACCTGGGAGAACTGAAAACAAGGCCTGGATTTGGAATTGAGGTCCA
>JABJVO010000078.1:9968408-9995425 GCA_026770805.1 Boulengeromyrus knoepffleri | reverse complement strand
TTTAGCCCAGACTACCTTAAATCTGGCAAGTTATCTGGCTAAGCAAGTAATCCTGCTTTGTGAAACAGGCCCCTGGTCTAGCTTGTTGATTAGTAAATAGGTGTAGCTGATTAAAAGGAGTAAAATGGGACATTTCACTTGTATTATATACATGTCATGGGTGATCCCTGGAGTTGTGTTTTCAGCTGCATCTTCAGCCTTGCACCCTATTCTATAATTATATAATTTCTGCTGTTATCAATTGCGCAGTCTGAAGACAATGAACGATAAGCAAAAAAATTTAAAAATGTGGAGGTCCTTGTTGATGTTACTGCTGCATAAACTTGTCAATGTACCCGAGCAAACACCCAATCACTGAAAATCGCTGCAGTATTCTCACGGTTCCATTACTATGAAATGTTCTACTGAATAAAATATATCGATTCAATATTATAAAGGCCTTTTACAACATATTAAGAAAAAAAACTAAATCCATCCTAGCTTTACAGTATTATGTTTGAAGCAGACTTAATAGGAGGGAAATTTGTAATGTTTCAACAGGTAAAAGATCATCTATGATAGTTTCTGTGATATGGAAATATTTTAGCCTATGATGAAACTGAGGAGTAATCAAGAAGCAGAAGGCAGATGTCAGGGAGAAATCAAAAGGGGCTTTATTAATGGAGACTACCGTACAGAGAGGGTAAATTAAACTGACCACAAGGGGTCAAAATGGGGTGGGGTGGGATGGGGTGGGGAGAGGAGAGGAGAGGAGAGGAGAGGCAGGCACAGGGCACATTCAGGTAGTAACATCAATAACTGGACTGGGGAGCTCGAAACAGGGAGGCACTTTATACATCACTGACGAGGGAGCAGACGAGAGGCACCTGGGGTGATCCACACGAGGGCTGTAACGAGAGGTAAGATTAAACAAGCAACAGGTGTAGCTTGTTAGAGCCACACGAGGGAGAGAACAAGGGGGAAGGGATGCAGGGCGTGACACGTATTAAATGCTTTTCTTGGTTTAGATTCCGGAGAGTCTCATTGTGGAAATGTGCTGAACCCACTTTCACAGCTGATACGCCACTTCAAATCACGTTTAAGTAATCAATTTCAATTTTAGAATGTTTCATAAATGCATAGCTTTTCTACTTCCTTTTATATGATGGTTCACATCATGTGTATTCATCCATAAAGCCTTAGAGCTGGCCACTGTACCATCACCAGTGGCAGAACAACTGCACACAAGGCCCCGGGGCAAAACACCGATCGGGCCTATAGCTCCGCCCCTGACCATCATTGCTATGTCACTTGTTGTTCCTGATTCTGTGCTCTCTTGATTAAGAACAGCATTGCATTGTCTTGCATCTGAAGCATTTTACTATTGAAATATGCTTTCCCCTGATGCTGGTCGTGCAGAAATCCCAATTGCTGGATGTTATTAAAGGAGGATCAAAGAATTTCATATTAATTAGCGTATCGAATGGAGCCTGAATTGAATGCGTTATCTCCATTAAATACTTCGGAGTCCGGTTAGATGATAAATGTAACACAGTCAGCCGGACAAAGGGTGAGATACAAATCAGCAAGCACCTGACAATCTCAAGGTTGTTCTCCAATTTACCTACCTGGGAGTACCCAGAGGAAACTCGTGTAACAGACAGAGAGCATGTAAACTCCACATGCATAGCTGGGAAGTGATGTGATGTGATAACCTCTAAACCATCATGCCACCCAACCAGAGAAGTACATTCAACTTTAATGACAATGAGGCTAAATCTGTACATTGATTGCCATTTATTTCCAACTAACCCCTTTCCAGACAGATTTTACACAGGCAAAGATGCAGCTGAGTTCAAGCCACGGGAAAGCATTTGCAAAATAACCACCTGATTATCAGCTGAAAGCACTTCAAATTGTGCATGGATCAATCAGATGAGAGATGCACTCATCACCTTATGAAGTGGTAATTTGAGGCTTCAAATCTTAGCCCACACTTTTAATCTAGGAAGGTCTGCATCTTTTCATACTCTTATCAAGGATATTCACCAGTGAAATGTTGAATCCACTGGCGTTCCCAGGAAGCACGAACCCGAGCCCCTTTGCAGAGGTGTTTCAGCAGTTGTGTGACCATGATGGATTAAGCGAAGCAAAGTGTGGAATTTTCCTGCTGTTCCGATAGTAAACTTGTCTGGAAAAAACGCTAATTGCTTCTATGCATTAGTCAGGTTAATGGCAATCCGCCAAATTTCACATCTGTCAGTGAGGGAACATCCTTTAGAACACAAAACATATAGTGTGTTAAATATGGGTATTTTTATCACAATAACACAGGACATTAAATCCGTAAAATTAAACTTGTTAAAAAAAAAATCAATTAACAAAGATTCAGAAGTTATGGTTCAACTGTTTCTTAAAGTGAATGTGTGAAAAAAACTTTATGTGTATTAATGAGGCACAAGTGAACACTAATGAAGCGATTAAAGACATATGATGTGCTTTGGGTGTTTGTAATGCAGTTACCCCACATGGTGTGGATGTCTGGAAACTTCAGAAACACTTTTCTTCCAGCACTGCGTAACGGTCATGCGCACTGCTCAGTCCTCTGTGTCTGAGAATAAGAGAAAAGCACACCTGAGTCATTTGGTCCTACGGGATTCTGTAGTGCTCAGCATCTATGTCCCGACTAAGAAATTGCAGTGTTTGAAAATGGCATCAACCACGACGGAAAGTGAATTGCTGCTGTAGCTGTGACTTACAACAAACACGTCCGCATGATTTCACTTTTAAACGGACCTTTTTCTTTTTAACTTGCCGTTAGAAAGGCGTACAGTTTGGGACATTCCGAGCCATCTGCGAATAGCTGAGAATCACTCTCTATAATATGTGTCCCTTATACTGCAATGTCCGTTTTACATCCTGGAACCTGCAGGTGCTGCCCCTGCCTCTAGAGCCGATCTTCTCACTGTTCATCATCTTCCAGACATGAAACTTGCTCATAAGTATAGATTATAATGAGGATGCGTATGCAGAGTCCTAGGGAAGTTCAGGTGGCGTGTTTCTACTGTAATTCAAGTGTGTAAAGATTGAGAAAATTCCTGCAGTGACTGTTGCATCGAATGGAAATCAAAAGAGTAATACTTAACTTCCGAGTACAAAAAAATACTCTTATGTAATCATGAACTAACTCTTACTTAAAGTATTAATTGACCACAAACTATATTTGAACATGATTTGTACTTGAATAGTAACTGAGTAGGTTACTAAGGGACTGTATTGTACAGTGTTACCCAGACAGTGTTTCTCACAAGAGTAAATGTCTGACAAAGTTCAGCTTGTGACGTTCTGCACCCCAGAGATCACTGGGAAGCCCAGCCCTTCATCCTAGGTAATGACAGTGACAGCAGGTGCCAGGCGCCTGATACAGTATGGTTCCTTAGTAACTTTGCAATAACTCAGTTACTACTCAAAGTACAAATCATGAACAAATGTAGTTAGTTGTTAATTAATACTTAAGTAAGAGTTAGTTCACGATTTATTAAAAGTATTACAATATATTACTTCTGCCCCCTCGAATTCATTCTGACTCTTTCAAAATATCCTTCGATTGTTTCGGTATGTAAAGGTGCAGAGAATTTAATAACATATCATAAAACCAGCATAAGATACTTAATAAGCATACTGTTAAATGGACCTGCTCCTTTTTGATTGCAGCAAGGTTGAATGCTAATAATCAATGTAATCAATGCATCGCATGTATGAAAGGCGATCAGAAAGTACTGAGAAACCTTCAAATCTGACAGAAATCATTACTTAGCTTACACTTTTCACATTCCTTTAGTTAATTGCTTCTGTTTTCAATTTACGATATGACAGTAGTGATTGATTTAATTTTATATCTTACGAAAACAACAGCTGTTATATCACTTGAAAAAATATAATCAGTTCTTGAGAGAATATGTCAGAAAAATGTTCTCACAAGCTTCTTGATGCTTTTAAAACAGTTCATGCGAACCAGTTTAAACCTTTAAACCGAGAAGTCGTGGCAGTAGAGTACATTTCTGGGGTAAGATGAGCCTTTTGAGAACAGGCTAACACTTATGGCCGTAAATCAATGTGAAATTTATTCCTACAGATTTATGATTTACTGTGGACCGATCGATGAAAAAAGTAAAGTTAGAACTCTAAAAACATATGATTCACACATTTTAACATGAGCATGTACCTTTAATTTTAGGCAAACAAAATCACCCAAAACACTTTTTACAGTAAGAAACAGAATTACAGAGGGAAACAGGATAGACCATCCATAGGGTTAAAGCTTCAGCAGGAGAAATGTGATCCATCATGCATATGCTTCTCTTTATATATACATGTATTATAAAAAATCATTCCATGCTTACTTTGAGATGGAGCCTTGAGACTGGAACATGTCTTCAAACTGTTTTCTCGTCTTCCAGAATTTCTGTCTAGACTCGATTGCCCCTCTATTTTTATTTGGAAGGCTGGTCAGGTACTCTGTGACCTGGGTTCTTTTGAAATTGGGGAAGCAGTGCTTTTGTGGGGATTGTAATGTCCACACAGTAATGGATATAATTTGAGATACAGTGGCCGAGTATTTCAATGGTGTCATTTGTCTCACAAAACATATACCAGCCTGTAACCTTTAAATCGTCTCTAAAGTTTCCTCAGCCTACTTCCCTAGCTTAGTCTAATTTCAAACAGTTTTAGTTGTGTCTGGACATTGCTGGATGATGGGCTTGCATTTCAATTGCACTTTGAATTGTGTTTGATGATAGGGTTGAATTGGAATTTTGTAATTTGTAACCGAATCAAATAGTAACAAATATGCCACGTCACAATGGGCCATTATCCATCACATTAATCTTTTTCATAAGCCTCGACAGGATGTTTTGCATCTAATATTATGAGGTGTACACCAGTTTAGCAAAAAACACAATTTTTTCATCAAAAGCTAGTGTGTAGATTTCAACAACAGTGGCCATGTTGTGTGTGTACAATAATTCTGTCATTCACAGTAAGATTTTAATCATTCAAAATGCTTTCTTGAAAATGGTCTGTCCCATAAATGATTTCTTAAATGGATTGATAATATGACTGTTTTTCCTCAGAATGGTAGCTTACAAATAAATATAAATATCCATTGAGCAAATGCAGTCTGGAAAAGGATCCGGCCTTTATTTGTCATCATTTCTGCACACAACACAAAACAAACTTTTTTCATGATAAAAAGAAAAAACGCTCTTTCCGAGGAGCCTGGAAAAATGAAAACGCTAGGTGGATATGGGACAATGGAAGGAGGGAATATGTCAGAGCAACATAACATAACAGGCCGCATAATCACAAAAGACAAGAATACGTTTGTTTCCAGCCAAGATTCCACGCAGCAGACCTACTGCATCCGCAGCAACGGATGAGTAATACAGTGTCTTGTGGGAGGCCTGCATGCATCAGTGCTGGTCCTGCACCTTCGCCTTGCACCGGAGACTAACACAGCTTAGCAGTAATATGTGCATATGTCTCCCACAAAGCTAAATAATTTGTCCATGGTAGTTAAAGTCCCATCTCCTGCACTTTTTTTTGTGCAGGGAGCACTAGAAGGTTCTCCAAGCTCTGTCAAGGAGACAGCAAAGCTCCTTGACTCCTTCTTCCCTCCTGTAACAGCAGGTAGCAATCAATGCTTCTCAATCACCAGTCTGCTTTTGCTCTCTGCATTTTGCGGCTTAAACAACAAAAGCACATCTCAGCTTGGCCCCAGAAGGTTTTTACTCAAACTGACCTTTTGAAAATCCTGCTGGATTCATGGAGACAATAAATTATCCTCAAACGGCAGACAAGCATTAAGCTATCGCCCCCCTTCCTCTTAGCCTTCCCCATATATTCACACCCACCCAATAGTAGAAGACAGTTCTATATAGCAAGACCTCTAATCATTATGATTTGCTTTGAACCTACACTTGATGTTGAAAATTTGCATAATTTAGCAGGCTTTTATCAAAAGCAACTTTCCTTTTTTTGCGAAAGCCAGTCAATCCCTGGAGCAGGTCGGCATTAAAGGCCTTGCTTAAGGGCCTGATGGTGAAATCGCTCAGCTGGTCCGGGGATTTGAACCAGTGACCAGTATCGGTCAACCCATTAGGTAATATAAGCGGCCGCCTAAGGGCGTCATCTTCAGAGGGGGCACCGACTTAGCAAGCCAATTTCATTTTGTCTCGGGGGGTGTGTGGGGGGGGGGCGGTGCGACATGGGCTTTGCCCGGTACTTCCAGTGACCGTCCAATCACAGTGACCTACCCTATTAAGCCACAAGATTGATAAACAACTGGGTTAATTAAGGTCCTGTCATGTGTTACAAAATGGCCGCCTTTGCATAGTCATAACTGAAGATGCCCATGTTCTCCGATGAAAACATACTGTAGGTGCTTCCGGCTTTGTGAGAAGGTCTTCCTGGTACAATTCCTGGCCACTGATAGCCTATTGCTGTCAGTTAAAATGTGACCTGGAAATGTTTAATGTTATTCTCAGCTAATCGCATAGTCCATTGTGGTGACTGCAGAGGTTTGCAATGACGTAAATATTTAGTCATTATTATAATATACCATTAAATATCAATTTTTTATTCACTAGAACTAACTATACATTTACAAACTAGACTAGGATTTCATCCAAGAAACCCACTGTATGTGATTTGTTCCCAGCTAAACTCATAATTATAGTACTTAGGTTCTTGATTGAATGAATAAGTGTCATGTAAATCATATTAAACCTAATTCATAATTATCATGAGGATTTAAGCATGTACATCCAAATGGTGCAACCCACATATAATTTGCTAAATGTAGTGCATTTTTTGCATTTTGTCCATTAATAAGAATTATAAACTGAAGTGTCAATTTTGATTTAACTAGAGCTTCCTTCTTATTTATCGCAGGTATAAGTATATATTTAAACAAGTGTAAAATCGGATTAATTAACCATACATACAAACATAAAACATATATCACAACATTTCATTGTATTTTACATTATTTGCTGAAATAGTATTGATGGTAAATGCTACCTGCAAGCTTAGGCGAGCTCTATATCGAATTTTAAAAATCCTCTTCCAAGATGTTGACCATTATTGGTTTTTGAAAGAATTCGAACAAGGTCACCATTGAGAGTCGTTCTTATGTAATGCTATATGACATATTCTTCATATGGAGCATTCTAGAGTTTAAGCTACAGTGACAGCTTACTGAAAAACCTGAGCCACGATGTCATCACGGAAAACAGTAAGGGTTCGAGGGTTTAAGTACCTTCACCGGGGTGTAGACGCAGGTTTCTCTGGGTCAGCCTACGGGAACGTTGATTGTCAGGTGCGGAAATGGTGTCGCGATTATGTGGGTAAGACGGCAAAGTGCATGCCCGCGGGAGTCTGCAGCAAAGATTATATTTCACTCTGTACAGCACTCCAGCACTCTCTTTAATCTGCCCATAATGTCGCTCCAGACCCCCTTTTTGTCCTGAAAGCATCAGATAATGGGGCAGTCAGGTTGCTCTGGGGGAGACCCAAACCTGCCTAATGTAGATTAACACGCCCTTCATGTCACACCCACGCCCACCCGGTCACGCCCACTCCTGACGTCAGCGACTACAGCCGGTCCTGCCCACGGAAGATGGGACTCCCTATATAGCTGAGGTATTGTTCGCATGCCACTACTAAGCGCTCTAACTCTCAGTCTGGCCCTCCCCGAGCTACCCGCGCCTCCTGCCTGCCCTCCTTCCCGTGACTCTCCTCGTGGATTTCTCCCCTTTGTGTGTCTGCGTCCTTGGACTGACTCCCCGGCTATTCGACCCTTGGACTCCCTCTCGACCACGGCATCCGGACACGTTCTTGCATCAGGCGATACCCACGGACGGACTCCCGGAAAGACCCCGCTACGGCCTCTGACTTCTCTCTGTCTTATCCCTAATAAACTTGGTAGCTCGGACTCCCCTGTCCTGGTCTTGTGTTCCGTTACACTTCACTTCCTCATTTAGAACGCCATAGCTTTGTTTCATTATCGCGCTACAGAGGGCAACATCGTATTCTGCACAAATGGAAAGCAAGGAAATAAACTGAGAAAATGTACATTATAGATATAAATATGCAGCACAAATTGCAGAAAGTTCATTTATGTTTGCTTGATTGCGGTGTGGAACTAATATGATATATAACGTTTTAACTGATATGATATGTAACGCTGTAACTGATATGATATGTAACATTTTAACTGATATGATATGTAACGCTGTAACTGATATGACATGTAACGCTGTAACTGATATTTGTAACGCTGTAACTGATATGATATGTTACATAATGTGTAACTTGATAAAATATGGAAATGGCAACATGCAGGATTACAAAACAAAGCTTCAAAGAACCAGATATTAGCCAAAAAAAGCTGACTCTTTGTTAGAAACCGATTTCCTTTTCCCCTGTTTTTTTGGAGAAGGATAGAGGTGGGTGCGGAGGTCAGGGAGAATTGTGCCCATTCTGTTAATTTGTTCCAAATTTTTGTACACTATAAATAGTTGTCTTTTTTGTTTTGTTTTGTTTTTTTTTCCAGTGCCCCCAGTAATCCTCCTCAGATCCCGTTGCTTGTCCTGGCCCTTCTCCCAAAGACTGTTGCCCATGTCATTTTTTTCCCTGAAAAAACTCTTCCTCGCTTTCACTTTCTATGCTGTTTTAGTTTAACCCAGTTTCTGTCCCAAATGAAATTCCTCTTCTTTTCCACATCCCCGTGTTACATACTTTTACAGAGAAATCCACAGGCAAGAAAAGACAAAAAAAGTTAATGCTTACATCCCACGTAATTGCAGCCTGATTCCTGTATTTCCACATATCTAAAGGCAGCTTTGCTCTCTCTCAATCTTAATTTACAGCTATAATAAAAAACAAAATATTTTGTTTATTATAAGTCATTAAAACTTTACCTTAGACAGAAACCACAACAACACTTTGGAAAAATGTCTCAGGTCAGGACCTTGACTAGGACTGACTAGAACAGGAAATTTGTCAGTAAGGGGAAAAAAAAATCATCTTTTCAGGGATAGTGACTTGGGATTGTAGCCAACTCAACATAAATGGTAATTAAGGAACTGGGGCCTGTATCAAAAAGCCGTAATTCTTGCTTAGCCAGATAACTTGTTTGATTTCTGGCAGCCCATTTTAAATGGACTTTATATTTCTTCACTTACAATCAGCCCAGTCTATCTAAAACCCGACAAGTTATCTGGCTAAGCAATCCTGCTTTGTGAGTCAGGCCCCTGGTTTCACAAGGCATAAATAAACGATGGGACTGATGCATTGGCGCAAAACATGGGTATCGATCTAATGAGGGGAGATTATAAGTTTTGATTCTGGCGTCATATTTGTGGTTGAATTCCTGGAACAGAACACATTCAAAGGTGAGGGGCAGAAAGAAATTCAGTCCACCCAACTCTCCTTGCTGAGGCAGTTACAGTCTATTCCCTGCTCACAAATATAAGCCATGGAACCTTTGGGGGTGAACTTTTGCAATCCCTGAAAAGAAACAAACAACCAAACAAACATGCATTATGGATATGCATTGTTTTGACTCTTCTGCCCAGTTTGTTTCATACAAGTTCTTTGGGATTGTGGTCTGGAAGATCATTCATTTGAGATCTCCTACATCTTCCTTCACCACAGTTAAAGTGTTTAATATTTTGGGTCATTATCATATGAGAAAATGAAGGGCTACCCAGTCGGCTGTAATCCTGATTATCATATGAGATAATGAAGGGCTACCCAGTCGGCTGCAATCCTGATTATCATATGAGAAAATGAAGGGCTACCCAGTCGGCTGTAATCCTGATTATCATATGAGAAAATGAAGGGCTACCCAATCGGCTGTAACCCTGATTATCATATGAGAAAATTAAGGGCTACCCAGTCGGCTGTAATCCTGATTATCATATGAGAAAATGAAGGGCTACCTAATGGGCTGTAATCCTGATACACGGGAGGGCCTTTGCATCATACCTGATAGCCAAGTTGGTTGAGATTTCCATGGGTTCAGTCACGATCACCAAATCCACAACCTGAAAATGTCCCCTGACTGTGATACTCCCTTACCATGTTCAATTGAAAAACACACATGCAGGACTCTTGTGCTTCCTTTCGCTGTGTCCTTCAACTGTCGCAGTGACATTTTGCTTAATTTAAATATATTACATATTTAATTTATACTGTAATTTAGTCAGCTCCCATCTACATATGAATAACTGATTTTCATATAGTGGCCTCAGAATCAATCAGGTCTTAACTTAGGGTACTGTGTGATTCTACAGGTTAGGATGCTATAACTGGAAGGCCACCAGTTCAAATCCCGTGGCTAACAGAGTGATTTCACCATTGGGTCCATGAGCAAAGCACTTAACCCAAACTGTTGCAGTGTATGGTGCTTTGGATAAAAGTGCCTAAATAAATGGTGAATGTCCCTATTATCTAGTGCGCTACAAATGATAAATATTTTTTATTATAATAATTGATCATGACTTTATTATGTTTGTTTCATATTACAGAATAAAAAGCATGAAATAAAATAATGCTATTTTAACTTTTACTGTAGAAACCATTTCAAATTTTCCCAAAACTGAAAGTGACCCAGGAGAGCATATTTATACTCACAGTGCCTTTGTTTCCCCAGTGCATTAGCTTGTTTTATGAGATGACAGGTTTTAATACCTCAAGCCACCCTTGTTTAAGGGGGTCTCTTTGGAATTGCCGTCTAGCCTTGCCCCTCGCTTCTGATGAATGCTGGTGACCACCTGAAGCATCACCAAGGCAATGAAGCTCCATTGTGAGAACTGGCAGGATGCTAGTTTTCGGTCTGAATAGCTTATGCTCAGACCCTCTTAAATCACGTTTCTCTTTTACTGACTTAGCCGCAATATTAAATATCCCACATTCTGCTTTCAGCAGAAACAAAACAATAATTTATATACCAGTTAAAAGTTCATGAGATCTGTAGTTAATATTCTACCTTTTATTAAGCGGGATGAATGGTTATATGGATATGGGTATATGGATATATTAAAACTGTAATGGCAAGGATGCAAATATATGCAAATGTATGCAAACATGTTTGGTTTTTTAGCTCTTGCCTTAATTTCTCTCTAAAATATAACTGAATTTTGGATCATCAACTCCGGCTCGCAAAAGCAACATTCAATCAGTAATGTGAGCATATTAATAGCACTGTGACAGTTTGAGTTTGTAGTACAGATATAAAAAGCCTTAATTGTACCAAAATGGAGTTGGAAACATGCTGTAGTTAGGAGCATGCTAAAACGACTCACTGTACTTGATTGGTCTGCTTACTGAAAGATATACTTAAGCTGATTGGATTTGGATATGAATGAATGAATGAATGAACAGATAAAATACACTCAAAATGAAATGTGGAATATTTTTCTGGATGAGCCAGTTTCACACTTAATGTTACCCATTATGATTGCTATGCTCTGATGCTGATGTGGAGCACATGGCTAATGCCTGTTCAGTATTGGTATCCTCTTAGTAATGAATTCAGCTGTGAGCATTTTGGATTCGGCTGTGAGCATTTTGGATTCGGCTGTGAGCATTTTGGATTCAGCTGTGAGCATTTTGTATATGATGCAATGATTGTGATTGTGATGTTAAATGAGAGTGCATTGTACAGTTATAAGCTTTAATAAAAAACAGAGCAGGATTTGTTGGTCAGTGTGATGTTTGTAATAGCAGCAATGCATTACAATGTTAGATGCATGAAAAAAAATATTTTAAAAAATATGAAAAGAAAAACTTTAACAAACATTTCTTTTTGGTTGAAAACCACATGATTGCTCACATATTTCATATAGCTTTCTGAATAAAGCACGACATACACTAATAATGACCATCGTTTACCGATTGGTTATGGTTCATAATAATACATGTCCTTACATGCTCTACAAGAATTTGTAAACAAAAGGAAGACACAACAAAAAATGTTTAGTAATCATTAGCACTCTAATTCTTGTCAAGTCTTATATCTTGTTCAAAAATTTTTAGTTAAAATGCTGTATTTTCCAAGAAATTTGCAATAAACCATGTGATTTAGTACTGAGGATAATTTTTCATCATAGTTCAATCACTTTTGTGACAAACCAATAGAATAAAGATTTTTATAGTATACTTGTCATATTTGGAGAGAGGGAAGATGAGGTAGGAGTTAGGGAGTATGGGGGGGTTTACTGTAACTGAAATGATCTTAGGGGTTTGGAACGGGAATAAGGAGTGAGGAGGGGTTTACTATAACTGAAATGATCTTAGGGGTTTGGAACGGGAAGAAGGAGTGAGGAGGGGCACAGGCATCATGAGAGAGGACTGTGGAACAAAGACAGGACTGGGGAACACAGGACTGGGAAGCACTTTTGTATTAGACAGATGAGGGAGCTAATGAGAGGCAGCTAAAGTGAGCACCACACGGGGGCAGGAATGAGAGGTAAGACAAAGGAGCACCAGGTGTGGCTTGTTAGGGCCACGCCAGGGAGGAGATATGGACGCAGCGGGCAGGATGTGACAGTACCCCCCACAAAGCATGAAAGACAAGCAGGGGAGGGGAAAAAAGGGGCCGAACAACAGGGCAGGCACACAGGGCTGGGACACCAAACCAGACAGGACAGGACATGTGGGTGGAGAGGAGAAGAGCCCCCGGACAGGACAGGACAGGCTCCCGTCTGAGAGCTGATGTTTAATTAATTTATTTTTTTGTTGATTAATACAAGACAGTAAAATAGGATGATCTTTTTGCGACGCTGCTCGGCCACAGGTCATCCATGCGCTGGCTGACGCTGCTGTTTTGCACATTGTAATTTAATTTTTAATTTATTATGGTACACCGTGTCTCATTTTAAGTGCAAATTTGTTTGCCGTGTTTCGTGTTTTGGATAGTTTATTAATTATTTTATTATTTTATGCAGCACTGGCGGGGCCACGGGGCAGCGCGGCAGTTGTAAATAGTTCGCTGTGATCGCTATGCACTGCAATGTCTTTTGTTGTATTGTAATGTCATGTGATGTGTTTATCATTGTATTTGGTGTGTGTGTGTGTGTGTGTGTGTGAGTAAGCGTGTCGATGGGCACGGTGGGCAGCACGAGTGTGTTGTGATTGTGACCGGTACGGGCACAATAAAGCCACCTTGTGGTAGAACCCGGAACTGTCCCAGTGTCATTTTAGGAAGCAAGCGGCGTGGCTTGGAGACCTGCCTTTACAGTGGTGTCAGAAGTGGGATCGGAGGAAGATAATGACCCGATGACCTTCTGTTGGCAGGGAGCACCGGCCCATGGAATGGGACGCCAGGAACTGAACAGCTAATCCAGTGGATCCAACATGACCTGCACATGCCACCACCTCCAGGCAAAGCAAGCAGAAGCCCTCCTGTCCAGCGCACTGGTACCTGAGGGAGGGGGAGTCAAGGAAGCCATCAAGCTCCTGCTCTACACTGGGAAGGAGGTCCTGGAGCCCCACCTCCTCCAGGAGACGCCAGTGCACCTGGCGCTGGCACTGGAGGCCAAAGCACTGCAGGCTCAGCACAGCTGGACCCCCGACGAGCCACAAAACTGCACTGCTCCGGAGGAGGCACTGGAGCAGTGGTTCAACTGGCGGCAGTCGGTGGAGGCGTAGCGGGAAGGACTGGCGAACTGGCGGAGGTGGGACAGCGAAACCCTGGGGGCACCTACAGTGGGGGCCAATGTCTTGTGTGTATTGTAATGTAACGTCATATGCAGCGTTTAATGGTTATGTGTTTAGCGTGCGTGTGTGTGCCCACCATGCATATCAGGAGTAAGCGAGGCGATGGGCACGGTGGGCAGTGACTGGTATGGGCAAAACCCAGAACTGTCCCAGTGTCATTTCTGAAAGCAAGTGGCATGGCTCAGCAACCTGCCTTTATAATACATTTATGCACAAGGACTAAATGCACTGCTTAGTGTTTGTAGTGAAAAGGTGATTCACAATGTTCAATATAAACAAAACATTCAATACACATGTGTGTGATGTTTTTAATTTCATATTGTAATACCAAACATAATGTAAAATAAAAGAATTCTTTAAACTATAAGGTTTAGTGCAGAGGCGGACATTTCAGGTCCAGAAAGTAAAAATCCAGACCAAGATTTTGTTTCAACCAACCAGTTGAGTACTCTGTGACTGTGACTCTTTATACTGAACTGGTTGGTTGAAACAAAATCCTGGTTTGGATTTTTACTTTCTGGACCTGAAATGTTCACCTCTGGTTTAGTGTTACTGCATTGAATAAATTTAAAAAATATACATGCACAAATATCAATCTTAGGTAAAAAAAAAATGCAAAATTTGGCTGAATTATAAATGCCAGAGTCGTACTAAATGAACAAAATAGCTCTTTTCGCTTAGCTGATCTAGTGATGTTAGGACGATCCAATTTGTTTCAACGGCTCTTTGGTGTGAACAAAGGCAACCAAGTCATACTTGAAAGCATTTCTTTTTAATATTAGAACTCTGTGAGTCTTCGAGATTAATGTATGAGTCATTCTCGAATCGTGGTGCATTCATTTAATGCTGCATTAATGAAGTTTAGTAAACTTTATGCTTAAATACAAAACAATGTTGTGTATTAAAAGAAGCTACAAGCAGGGGACAAAATAAGTGTCACGCCTAACGGAAGGTGACTTTATGTTGGATGTAACACAATCCCAGCCTCAGACGCTGCTACAACACTGAGTCATATTGTACAAAATGCCAGACAGCAGTATGTGTCACCATATAACTGCCCATCAGCAGTTTGATATGTTAGTTTCCAAAGAAACATGAGACATCTGATAGAGTTCCATGCATCCATCCATCCATCAGCCTTCCACCTGCTCATCCTGGATGAGGTCTCAGGGGAGGCTTGGAGCCTGTCCCAGACAGCACTGGGCACAAGGCTGGGATATACCCAGTCCTGTAGGAAACCAGATCCACCACAGTGCACAACAGATGGTTCCAAAGAAACCATGTGGTCAGTGTCAAATCTGCGGCAGGTGTGGTCATCCTGTAGGACCACACCTACCTCTAGGTGGTTCTAATTAGTCCATCTATCACTCTGTTTAAATTCCCTTTTTCGATTAAAGTTCATTCTTAAGTTTTGTCCTGTTCACTTAGTCATTCTTGGCATTCTGGGCTTCGTTTCTGCTCTCTTTGTTTGCTCATGGGAGTTTTACTTACTTGGGTCCAAGCAAGTAGAGTAGTTGGAACCAAGACATCTGATTGGTTGGTTCCCACCTCCTCTTATTGCTTAGACTCACAGACTCTACAATCTGATTGGTTATTTCTCTGAACCAATCATTTTTCCTTCTGCCTTCAGAACATTTTTGTGTAGGTAAAACTCCCCAGCTATCCCAAGTGCATACCTCGTGCTCAGCTGTGTTCCCGTCATTGATGAGTCCTCGGTGAGCACTATGTCAAAGAAGAAAATCTCAACAGTCTTACATCAGGTATTTCCGCAGTTTAAAGCATGTCCACTTTGCCTATTTTTGTGGTTTTAAACTGCATATAAAGTTGTACTTGTTTTAATATATCTGTCCTGTCACCATCACAGTTACTGCCCAGATTGCTGGTGAAGTGGTCACAAATACTATCAAACGACTTAACGTCGCAAAAATTCTCGACACCACATGCCAACCTGTGATGATTCAACTCGAATGTAGATCTGACCCCGTGAACAGAGATTTATGTTGGCAGGTGAAATCGTGGTCGAACAGTTGGAGTCAAAAGAGTATCCAAAACATCAGGTGGAGGCGATGGAAACAGGTGAAGGTCGGACGATTGGCAAGCAGATGATCAGAGGGCAAGATAAACTGGGAAAGGGGCGTGGCCACGAATGTGACTCAGCGGTGATCCTGGGACACAGCCTGCACAGGGCTTCCCTCAATGGGCAGGGTCCACAGGCAGGAATTCCTTAGGAGGCGTGGCAGCCGTGGGGCAAGTGACATCAGCAGGGTTCCCTGGGGCAGGTCAGTGACACCAAATACGAGCGAGAACTGTGACTGCAAGTAAAAACTCACCAACAGGAACAGGTGCCCACCTCATATAGTTGCTATGCACAATGATACAGCTGCCGGAGAATTTGAACTGAATCAGCACTTCTTTGATTCAGTCGCAACGAAATCTGTACGTCATGACCTTCATGAAGATGGAATTCATGACAGCGCTGCCATTTAGAAACAACTTGTTGCACAAAAATTCATGACCTGATACCCAGCAGTGGAAGCAGTAAGATCTGATGAGTCATCTTTTACCCATTTTCCTGCATCAAGAAAGTTTTTACTCAGAGAAAAAAAAAGTGATTCAACCCACAACGTCTGTTTCCAGCTGTTAACTACGGTTAGTGCTGTGATGTTACAGCCACCTATCTTGTGGGGGTCATTAGATTGCTACCGTCTGCCTGGTCGTGTAGCAGTGGAGGAATATGGTGTCGTTTTACAGGGCCACCACCCTGTGGTGCCCACATTAATGATGTCCCCATTTTCCAAGATGACAATGTCCCCATACACACTGATAAACCAATTCAAGAGTGGTTTAAAGAATATCAGGATGAATCGTGGCCTCCCCAATCACCAGATCTAAACATCATCGACCCATTATAGGAAGTTTCAGAGTACAGAGTGGACTCCTTCCTCCTTCATCCCTCACAGAACGGGAGCTTTTTCTTCTTGAAAAATGGCCCAATATCCCACTACATGCAGTTCAGGATATTATAGAAGTATTCTGTGAAGAACCGAATCGATTCTGAAGGTAAGGGGTGGTCCTACTCTTTACAGGATGCTGGACAGTAAAATACTGTTAGGTGTCTTCAATATTTTGCCCTCCCCCTGTGTGACGCTCACAACAAGTTTAATTATTCTAATATGTTGTAGCATTTCATTCCCATTAAGAGATCATAGATATCATTCAGCCTCGGTTTGATGTGTTTCCACCAACTGCATAGTCCAATCCAAATGGACAAAGATTATGATTTTCTATACATGTACTGTAGAACATTTTCTGCTGGCCCAAACAGTTTTGTGCCCATGTGCGTATGGCGTGGAGTGCCAGATTCTAATTACATTCTGTACTGAACTGGAAGCAGTAAAGGGGAACTCCTTCCAGTAAAGCTGATTGAATGTTGATATTTTTTATTTAACAAGTAATAAATTAAACTTTGATTGATGCTATGGTGCTGGAGTGGTTAGTTTTGTTGCTTTATGCCTCTGGCACCTGGGTTCAAGTGTCCACCAGTGTACTGTATGGCTCATTTCAAGCACTGTATTGTCACTGTGTAACAGTGAAATTACGTCCTGTGCGTGTGGAGTTTGTGCGTGTGTGTGTGTGTGAAAATGATATATATCTGTCATCGTGTACTGTAGATTAAAAACATTTCATTGTAAGTATGACATTTATGAAGACAATTATAATTGCCTTGTATGTTTATACTGTATTTTGCTTTTTTGGATGTTAAATGTAATTTAACAAGCAGTTAATATTGACTGAGTATATTTAAGAGCCTGCAACTGTAAATTCAACACTTCATTTCTTAGAGCTGTTGTTACAGTTTATCACTTTGGTAACACTGTGAGGCAACTGAACTGATCCATTGGATCTTTGAGTGTGACACGGTGACATTATTTGATCCGTTTTACATAACGTATCAGACTACATTTATGACACCAGAACTCTGATGCCTGTTGTTTTCTGTTCACTTAGCTGGTATTTTTTCTATGGAGGCTGACATGAGATGCAGCCAGTTGGGAATGCTGGTGAAGCCAAAATGCTAAATTCCACAGCACTGATGTGTCTGCCAGGCCTTTGAACAGGAGGACTGGGTGTCATTTAGCGCCGTGATGTCACCTCGTGTGTACGTCTCTCTTCTCTTCTGTTCTCACCAAAGAGAATATCAGCACAGTGTCCTTGGTTAAGCTGTTTATATGAACAACAATAACGACAACAAAAGCAGTAATTATAATAGGGTGTCTCAATGGGCAGCACTGTTGCCAAACATTAAGCTTGAGAATTCCCATGGTCCAAAAACGTCAGGCTAATTTGCATTTCTAAATTAGCTATAAGGTAGACATGATGGATGGATTTGCATCCAAGATTCTAGGAGGTAACCCTGCTTTGTGTCCTGTGCTGGCTTCAGGCCCAATGCATTCTTGACCATGATACCTGGTAAGAAGATGTATAATAAAGGCTGTCCCCAAGTTACAAATGAGATCTGCTCCCTAAGTCAGTCCTTAAGTCAAATTTCTAGGTAAAACTGAACAATAACAATAGAGTAGGGCCTACATATAATGATAATAATGACTACATATGGTATGATACCTTGAGCCAATGAACCGCTGAAGACGTACAATGTTTTTACAAGTGTAAAAGTGTGTGCATTCATCATTAAGAGCTAATGAATTTAACTCAAATTGTAATATAATAGGCTTTTTGCCAGTCCATTTGTAAGTACGAGTTGTTCATAAGTCGGATGTTCTTAACCTGTGCACTCCCTGTAGTAATGTTAGATAGAAATTTGCAGAAAGCACTAAAATCTTTTTAGATAGTAATAGAATGACCTTATGTTAGACACTTATCATATCAACCTTTTACTTCAGAAGCATGTTCAGCAGTGAATTTCACGCTAAATATCTTTGTTTTAGCTTTAGTTTGCTTGACACTGGTTTCCTATTGTTTCCTCTCCAGAGAAAATAACCGAGTCAGTATGTCACACAAACTCACACCAGATTACAAAGAAAACTCACCATGAGTTGATGTTAGCACTGCTGCCTCTCGCCTCTGGGACCTGGGTTGGAGTCTCTGTCAGGGTTCCACGTTTGTGGAGTTTGCATGTTCTCTCCCTATCACTGTGGGATCCCATCATCTTGCTAAGGTTAATTGGAATTGCCAAATTGCTCATAGTTGCGAATTGTTCGTAAGCATGCCGTGTGGTGGGTTGGCACCCCATCCTGGAGCTGTCCCCTGCCTTGAATCTAGTCTCTGGGGTAGACTCTGGGCTCCTTGCATCCCAGAATAGGACACGTGTTTACAGAAAATGGGAGATTTCTAAAATATGGTGTAATGTATGTGACAATGAAAACATCTGTGTAATGATGATAATAAGCATACACTTTGATTAAACAAATAAAACTTTAACAATTCTGATTTTAAATATATATTTTAAAATAACTTAAGCATTAATGGTTTATTCTGGGGAAAATTAATCTGTATATGCCTTCACATTACCCTAGAGGCTAACTAACTTATGGCATGACGTGTTTGTACATCATGCATGAATCAGGGTTATGTGACGTCTCCCAAATTGGCATATGACAATGGGTAATATACATTTTTATATTGTTTCTTTTATGTTTTAAAAGACTATTCGTAAATTCATTAAGTACTTAACTACTATGAATTCATTACTATTTTGTTTTTTTTGCACATTTGCATTCACAGCCCATTCTCTCCTACTTATCCAGTCTGACCTTACTTTTCTTTGATATTGCCTACTGTGAGTCTCAAATTGAGTTCTTGAGTACTTAACCTTGTTACTTTGAGTGCACAAGTGAATCATAATCATGGTGATGTAGTAATGGCGTGTCACTAAAAAGGCACTGTAGCCTGTAAAGTGTGCTGTCATTCTGTTTTTCCTAAAAAAAGGTGTGATCAGGAACAACTATTTTATTTAGATTTATGGTCCTTCATAGTTATCATTAGCTCGTCAGAAAAAAGTAATTAATTATTTGAAGTCAGTGAGGTGCAGCTAGGTAGTTAGTCTAAACTAGCTCTGCTCGAATGCAGTGCAGAAAATTAGGATT
Organism: Boulengeromyrus knoepffleri; assembly: GCA_026770805.1. Classification (NCBI taxonomy): domain Eukaryota; kingdom Metazoa; phylum Chordata; class Actinopteri; order Osteoglossiformes; family Mormyridae; genus Boulengeromyrus; species Boulengeromyrus knoepffleri. Next base: position 9,975,557 of record JABJVO010000078.1, on the reverse strand, counting down.
ATAACAGCAATAATGTGATAATAAATCGTCATGTTTGTCAGCCATCGGCGATGGACAATCGCATCGTCCATCAGACCGACCCTAGTACGTCTTAATGGGTTCTTGCTTTGTTACAGTTACAGGTTGTACCTAGGAGTTGGAAACTCAGCCTAAGTGCCCAGTCGACTCTGACAGCACCTATGCTTGTAAAATGTCACTTGTACTTCACTTTGGACAGACACTTTTGTCTGCTAAATATGTAAATGTAAATACGTAAATGTAAATACGTAAATGTCTCCTAAGCAACACAACTCCATCCACATCATCTCCTATAAGTGGCGATGACCAGTAGTGGGCCGTGCGTCGCTTGGCAAGTCAGGCTGCTGGGCCGATAATTGGAAGCTTGGTGGTTCAGATCTCTGGGTCAGATTCGTTTCACCGTTGGGCCCTTGAGCAAGACCCTTAACCCCAAATTGCTTCAGGGGCTAACTGACCCTGTTTCCTCAATTGTACGTTGCTCTGGGTCAAAGCTTCTGCTACATAAATAAATGAATAAATAAGACGTAAATATGCTGGGTTCTGACATATTAGCATGGAAATAATACTATTCATGTGGAACAGGCACAGACCTACTAACGATATTTTGATTGGTGTGGGATATATAGGTTCTGGTAGGGAAGGACCATTGATGAAAAATTATCACCATGGATTCTAAGCAATACAGTGAGCTTAATGGGGAGTTCTTAGTGGGGAGTTCTTAATGGGGAGTTCTTAGTGGGGTGTAAGTGGCCCCATGGCCATTGTCAAGCCCCATATCCTCCATCAATTCTGCCTCGACCGACAGCACAAAATCTATGGAACTTTAGAAAAGTCGTTTCCTTAGTTACTTCAGGGAATTTTCCTCTTCACATCTTCACATAATAACGGCACTATAAACACAGCAGTAGTGAAAATGCTGCTTTGGATTGTCCCTGTAGACAAAAAGACGGACAGACAACATTTCATAAAGTAGTCAGCAGTTTTTTGAGGTATCGCAGAACCTTGCCACACTAGATAGATGAGAGCATTAAAAGAAATGGTGTTTTACAACAGCAGGGGTCATATTATGGACATAGGGGACATAAATATGTGCCAAGCTGATACAGCCAAGTATAGCTATGCATGGAAATGGAACTAAACTTCCGCCTTGTGCAATTATCCCACCAACTGTGATATAGTTAAAATAACAGTGGTTTCTTGCCTTCAATGTCAAGGAAACAAGCATTTCATCACAATGTATTTCAGTTATTGACTAAATTGCATCTGTACATTTTCAACAGGAAGTCAAGTGTCTAGTATAAAAAATCTGTTGTTGCTCAGACCACATTTTTTTTAGTTATCACATCCATCCATCCATCCATCCATTTTCCCACTGTTTATCCATTACTGGGTCACAGTTAATCCTTACCCCGGCCATGGAAAGGAAAATAGACACAATCATGCTCTATGTGCCACTTAAAGACACTAGTTCACCTCCGGGAGGAAACTAGAATTTCTGTGAGAAACCCAGGCAACAGACGTAGAAATTGCAAAGTTGATAGACAGAGCAGGGGCAAAATCCAAACACCCAGGAAATGTCAGGGGAGAGTCCTTCTCATCGTCTTCGTCCTAAAAATGCAGAACATGCTCCTTGCTTTGTAGGGCAAATTCCATTTGATCACGTATCAGTATGTATCAGCCAGCTGGTTTAGCTGGCCAGCCATTGGGTTTTGTGAAATAAAACAAAGGGAGATGCGAGATGTAAAATAAAGGTGAGCACTTCACTTCCCAGGTGAAATTGTGTGAGTATTTCTGCTTTTCATGGGGAACCGTCACAGCTTTGTGTAGCAATTCTGTATGCTCCAAGATTATTATACACAGCCAGTGAAAACCTTCAGCACACAGAGGCTTTGACCTTGCTTTCAAACTTTAACCCCGTACCGTTAGTCTGATGCCATATGTAGCCGAGAATGACTGCATTCACCAGAGGAATCCCAGTGCCTCTCGTGTTTTGTGTATGTCTGCGCCTGAACATCTGTTTCAATGGATGTTACATAAAGCTGACAGCTGGAAACGTAGCTCTCGATCTCGATGACGGAAGAAACTGCTGCAACTTTCCTCTCAGTCAGCCGTCAGCTGAAAGCCGGTTCGCCGTTCCTCGTGTAACAATGTTACAGATTTTGCTGGTCGTTTTGAAATTTCACAGCAGATACATTTCTTCATGTAATAAAGAAATTAAGATATTATATATAAAGTATGTATGTGTAAATATATATAGATATTATATTTGTGTATATATAAATATATACACGCACAATGTATGTAGATTAATTAGGCAGGTGCAATTCCTGATGATAATTTTCAGCAAAACTTAGGACTTTTAACACAGACTTTTAGTGATAAAAGTGAATAAAAAATAAAAATAAAAAAGTTTTAGTTATTCAATGTGTATAAAGAATGACAAACTGTCAGCCATTTTATACAGCCCACTCTATCAAGCCTGCTATTGCCAGTTTTCTTCTCAATGACCGTCATGAGCCTCTTATCCATTGAACCAGTCGAGTTTTTGATTTGATCCCATCCGATATTAGCTGAGGCAGCTAGGACCGCATCCGAGATGCTGCTCTGAGAAGTGTACTGCTAGCCATCTTGGTAAATCTCATAGTTTAGTAAGGCCCGTAGCTCTCAATGGAGGTTAAGTCAGGCGAGGGATGGGGCCGGGTCATCATTAGACCATTCAAGCCTTTGCTGGCCTGCCAATTTACGCAATGCTTTTGGGAAGGAGCATTGTCCTGCATGAACACCATAACCTGTTTGAATGCTGCTGACTTCCACGTTATCATTGTTTAAAGATGCTGTCTCCTAGAGATTTTACACCATCTGCAAGCCCACACCATGACTTCGCTCTACCACCTTGTTGTCAGTAGAAGGTGTCCATCCGCAGACCATCTGCACCGCCAAGAATCACCCTCATCTGTCCACAAAACCTTTCTATGTGCCCATTCCTGACGTTTGCGCTAGTGTGTCTTGTTCAGTGGAGGTTGTGTTTCAGTCTTTGCGATTCCATTCAGGTTGCAATTTTGAAAAATGGTGTCTCTTAACGCTGAAGATATTCTGGAAGATGCCCTTTTAATTTAATGCAAATCCTTGCGTCTTCCCTCTACGGGCTTCTTCTGTCCTCTTTGACTGTTGGCCAACCCGGGGGAACCCCGTCAGTGTCATGAAGGGATTCCCCTTCCAGACAACCATGCCCCCGCAGGAATTCCTGTCTGCAAAACACTGCCAGTCAGGATAACCCTGCTCTTCCAAGAACATAGAATCATAGTGGTTCTCATTAGTTGTCGTTGTCAGGCTTCTTTGAGTCCCCTGTCTATTTTAATTTCCTGGTTACACCTGACAGGTGCAGGATCGGCTCAGTTCTCTGAGAGTTCAAGCATTTTGCTAGTGATTGCTACTCTGTCCGCCTGTGTGACAGGACCTCATGGTAGCATGACATCAAAATGCGGAGCAGACAGACGGCAAATACACAAAGCAGAGTCGTGGTCAGGAGCCGCAATGAGAGAAAGCCAGGAGGTCTGTCCAGGGGGTACAGGGTAAAGCAGGTAGGTGTCAGACGCGGGGCAAGCTTTACACACACTGGTGCGGAGAGAGGCGACAGAACACGCACTTGCAGGATCAGGGACCCGGGAAACCAGGTGCATATGCCCTCATAAGAGAGGACACAGACACTCGGGGGCAAACGGGGAAAGTAAGAGCTCGGAACGAGAAGAGAGTTATCAGTACAAAAAGGAAACTGGCTTGACCAGTGAATAAGGATTGGGTGCCTCACAGAAAGGGTCTGCTAACACGCTCAGGAGGAGGGAGATTGGATGTGGGGGGCGAGGCGGGGGGTTGTCATGGCAGCAGTATAGGATTGGAGAATGACCTCACAGCCCTGACTGCTACTTAGACTCTGAGGTGGCCTCACCCTCTGATTGGCCGTCACCCGTGACCCGCCCTCCGCTTGATCTTCCTCTTGCCATTTTCGATTCTGTCTGTTCCTCACTCCACTCTTGTTTGCCTACCGACCTGGTCTCCATCTGCCCATTTGGATGCTGTTTGCCCTTTCCTCTGGTTCTGACCTGGACTGTTGACTACAGCTTTGTCTTCAGAAATAAACGTGCCTTTGGGTTCCATCCGCATATTGGATCCCTTACAAGCGGTTACAGCAAATGGATGGACGGAGGGTCGGATTCTCTTTTAATTTTATTTTTAAAAAATCAAGAAAAGAATATTAGACTATGAAAAAAAAACTTTATCATATCATTGATTAGCCAAATTAATAAACAGGTCACGTGGACAAAAATGCACAGGGCCAGGGACAAGGATATGTGTGAGTGTGTGTGTGTGTGTGTGTGTGATTTATATAAACTTTTCAAAACTTTTGAGAAGAGAGTTTAGTGAAAAGTTACGTTTGGCATAAAAATACCGATTCCTTCTGGTCATTTCAGAAGTTACCCCCTGGAAAGCTGCATGCTTCTAGATGACGCTCAAACACTGCATTTACTGCTGATTGCCGGAGCTTCCCACCAGCCGTGACTCAGCAAATGCAGCGCACCTCTGACGAAGGCTCTCGCTTCTTGAGAGATTAAATTAATATATATTTCTCTCCTCACAATTCTGTGGCAGAATGAAGGACCTGATATTTTAAAATGCATACTGACTTTTACACAGTAATTCCTTTCAATAATGCAAAAGGGTTTTACACGTGTTATAAGAGTCGGAAGTGATTATGGTTCAAGGTGGCTCAGTGTGCAGGGCTGTAGACCTACACCTCTCTGAGAAGAACGGGCATCTCTTTCAGGTTTTCTCCTGCTTCCTGCCCCCTGTGGCCTGAGATAGGCTCCAGGCTAACGGTGACCTTGTACTAGATGATCAGGACGGAAGATGGATGGACGACGACAATTCAGTTTGCTATTTTTATATCTAAAACTTACTTAAGCATATTTTCCTGAAACAAATTGATTTATACAGTGCTATAGATATTTTTAATGTATGTTATACTTAAAACTGACCTCAAATTAGACAGTAGCAGTGACTCAAAGTAGCCAGAGTCAAACCAAACATTTTTAATTACACTTTGGTGTACAGATAGCCAAACAGAAATGATTACAGCACTTCACAGGTGGTTCCTCTCTGCTTAAATGCCACATTCCTGCCACCTACGTCTCTCCTGAAATTCCACGTTTCTTTTAATAGTCTGCTTCCTCTTACTGTAGCTACTACCGGAATGTGACAGAAACCTCTTCATTCAGATCCTGCTTACAGAGGTTCTCGCACTAATGACTATTTATAAGAAATTAGGCTTTTCAGCAAAGTGAATCATGAAAAATGTATGTGGTATTTAGCTCCATTGTGCAATTGAACTACACTGAACCTGAATTACTGTGGTCTGGAACCGAATACTCACATCATTTCAACAAAATTGCAATCTGTGCAAACATAAATTAAACACAAGCTGAATGGTGATGGTAGCATGAGCAACAATATAGCTGTAATATATGAAGTTTAGTTCACCTGGTTTAACTTCAGTACCAGGCACTACGGTATGTGACATATAATTCCAGATTGGCTTCTGGTATGGTGACTGAGAGTGCTTTTCCACCACACCAGGTACTGTACTTTTGGTATTTCAAAAAAGTACTGAAAGTATGGTACTTATTCCATTTTTCCATTGGCGTAAAAACTGGAACCGGCACTAAATGACATCATCAAAATGTAAAGCAGGATATTTTGTACTGTATTTTAAAAATGGCTATAGTATATAGTGCTGGATGATGTGAGATATTAATATTAAAGTAGAAATTTTCCCGATATTGTGCAGCACTACTACATTGTAGCAAATACGTTTTTATTTTTTGTCATGCTATCCATATCTCGTTGAATCTCTTTTTCTGCCCAGATCACAATTGACGCTTTGGTCTCATCCACACATCTATTATTATTTTTTTACTTTGTTTATCATTGCTTTCTGAGTTTTTAACTACACTTTGCCAGGATAGCGGATGTGTTTTGTGTTCACATGGAAGGTTATTTGCATAAAGAAATGGCAATAATTACAAGTCTCAACCCAAAGTACAGAAGTATCGGAAAAAATGCCCCAGCTGGTTTGGTACTCCTGGTACTGGTAATTTTGGTACTGGTACCTGACTGGACATCAAGTGAACAGGGAAAGTACCACATTTTCGTATCGAAAGTATGGTACCTGGTGCAGTGACTTAAAACATCAGTCTCTTGGCCATTAAGGTAATGGGTGACTATCTATAGACTTGGAACGCGGACACTGTGCTATTAAAATACATCACCTGCAAGAAGAAAAACACTTATCTTAGTAATAGGATGGAATCCAAGCACTTCACAGCCTAGACCTGGGCCACAAAAAGATCTAAAGCTCATTCAACATATGGACTTGAAAACTGAGAACTAGGTCAGGTATTGCTGTCTATCTGTGTCAGTTTCCTGTATCATTCAGTTGTGTTTTGTAATCTGGAACCATATCATGAAGATGTAGTCCCTGTAAAAAAAGTATTCAAATCATCTCTTTAGTTTCATGTTTCAAAGCTTTGGAGATTCATTTCATGAAACTTCGAATTAGAAAAAAAGAAGAGAAAAGTTGAATATATTAGCTGAAGAGTTTCCAAAAAGGTCAAAATTGCCTTACTTTTAGACGCCATCTGTTCACCATTGTAGTTAATGTCACGTTTTCTTCATTTTGAAATATGTATTGCAACAGTGAATCTGAAACCACTGAAAGGGGCTTTGCTTGTCTAGTTTTAACTCCCGTCTTAATCCTGCAGTCTTCTGGAAATCTTCAGCCCCAGTACATACCAGCAGACTAACCTGAATCACAGTGCACACCAACAGACTAACCTGAATCACAGTGCACACCAACAGACTAACCTGAATCACAGTACACACCAACAGACTAACCTGAATCACAGTACATACCAACAGACTAACCTGAATCACAGTACATACAAACAGACTAACCTGAATCACAGTGCACACCAACAGACTAACCTGAATCACAGTGCACACCAGCAGACTAACCTGAATCACAGTGCACACCAACAGACTAACCTGAATCACAGTGCACACCAACAGACTAACCTG
>JABJVO010000078.1:9929056-9954341 GCA_026770805.1 Boulengeromyrus knoepffleri | reverse complement strand
GAACATTTTATTTGCAGTTATATTAATTTGTCCAATTACTTATGAGCCCCTGAAAGGAGGGGATTGTGTAGAAAAATGACGTTAGTTCCTCACATTTTTATGCAATGTTTTTGTTCTACCGACTGAATCTGTCTTGTTTCTTTTAAAATTTATTGTTCAGAACTTAAAAACTGAAAAACTTTGTCCAAATATTTATGACTGTATATGTAACAAATGCAGAAACAGTATTCTGATCTGTACTGACACACACACTGTGACATACACTTTTAAATTTAAGTATAGTTTTTTTTTTTTCTGTGTGCTTTTATTTTACAGATATTATCAGACAAAAACTGCTGTATCTTCACAGACCATTTTCTTAATTAATAAACATCCCTCGCTCATTTTGTCTGTAAGGCTAGGTTTATTAACTTCTCAGACTGATTGACAAAAACCGATTGCACAAATTATAGATACATTACAGCGAGCAGCATGGCGGCTCAGTGGGTAACGCTGTGTGTACCGCTGTATGCGGCCTCCCAAGCTGCCGCTTCCCTCTTTGTCTGTGAAGTTAACATCCTCCCTGTATTTGTGAGGATTTCCTTCATGTTCTCAGGATCCCCACCACAGCCCCAAAACACGTGGTTAGGTCTGCAAATGATCCACAGTGTCTGTGTGCTCCGTGCTTCCGGAAAATACACCTACTCCTGGTACGTAAAGAGTTGCCAGTAAAGGATGGATTTTGGGTCACATAATTACCATTAATTTTCTGTAAGTGTGGCTGCATTTTCCTGCATTTTACCACTGTAAAGAGATGCTGTGTACCTTACAGAAAATGACAAAAATGTTGAAAAAGGTTACAAGATTGTTTCATTAATATAAACCGCAAACAACTGTAGAAGCCCACAGGGTTAGTAAAAGGTTTTCTGAAAGTTCTTCAAAAAGTTGAAAGTTTGATACGGTAAAAATTGCAAGGTACTGCAAATGTCCTCAATTTAGCTGTTTCTGAGAATGTCTGGGGAACGCAATCAGATGCATTTTCTGTTGGCTCCTAGCATGTTTACGTGGTATAATTATCCTGGATATCAGTGATGTCCTGAGCCGATGTCAAAGATTGCTATCAGGGCCAACTCCGGCATTTTTTAATCGATCAGCGATCACGGCCCTATCCAAAGCCTCATCTATTTAATTTCCCACATCCTCCTCATTTACGTCAGTTGCTCAGATCGTAACGTCCCGTCACACGCTGCAGGAAGCCTGAGGCACGTGGCTTGAAGCTACAAACTATCGAGATGTCAGCCATGTGGAGATTCTTTAAGCTGGAAACTCAAAGTAGTGCAATTCCTACAACAAATCTAATCAGACGCTAGCAGAAACATCATAAGGAAGAGCGCTGCGACATGGTCAGGCTTATTCTCAATGCACCGACACCTACTGTACGTGCATGTATACTTAAATATTTATTAAAAGATTCAATCGGGACTCAGAATCAGCAGATGTAAATACTGAATGGATCGGATCAGGGTACCAAAATAAGTGGATTGGAACATCCCTACCGAATATTAAGGTCGGGCATGTGGAAAGGAGAGAGGACACACACAGTGTCCCCAACTAACCAGGGCTTATTTATCAAAACAAACCGAAAGAGCGAACCAGAAGATAAAGGGGCTGTGAGGGGCAAAAATAAAACAGACAAAACAGAAATTAAGGCAGGGAGTAACACTGAGAGCAACAATACTAAAGGTGGCAAGGCGGAGGGATGCAGGAGCACTACAATAACTAACAGGGAGTAACTACCCTGAGTACGGCTAAGAAACATACTGCCATATAGGGATTCAGCCACAACGGACCACCAAGGAACAGAACAAGAGCAGGTGCTTCAATACACAACTAACAAGACATGACGCAGGACAGGTGAGAAGCCTAAGCAAATTAACCAATCACAAGGCAACAGGGAACAGGTGGGGCATATTACAATTAACGAGCACTGGAAAACATTAACGAACACCGAAGGCTAACTAGACTAGGAGAGACTCGGAGCACAAGAACCGCAGAACATAACGGGCAGGGTGGACCATAGACAGACACACAAAGCAAAGACATACATAAACAATACCAGATGCTAGGGATAAAATAAAACCAATAAATTAAACAAAAGATGAGGCTGCCCTCAAACTCGTGACTAAAAGGACTAAGCCGCATGTTCTGTCAACCACTGAGCCATGCGGCAGCCCAGGGGGCAGGGAAGACACACAAGGCGGGCAGGATGGCCAAACGTAGAAAAGGTACACAGGCCAGATAGGCACCGACCCTGACTGGATAGCATAACCAAGTGGAGTTGGGTAATACATAGTGTATAGTGAGTGATATTATTGATGTTCATTAATATGTCAAATACTTAAAAAAATTAGGAAAACAAAGTTCACAGCTAAAGGTTTTCTTAAAAATGCATCAACAAATTCTCAGAATCTTGGTTGGAATTAACTACTATGATAGTACCTAATCATAAACTGAGTTTACTATAACTGCGGGTATGATGTGACATTGTTGAGACCATACTGAGATGTCTTGGGTCTGTTTCTCCATATAATTTTACAGAATTATAATTATAATTTATAATGCTGTTCCCAACAACTTAAACCAGTATGACCAAATTTTCAGTTAATACTAATGAATTGCAGGAAATTAATTACACGTAGTCAACAAGAGCACAGACAAGCATGACGGACTGACTGACTGACTGATGGACTGACTGACGGACTGACTGACTGACGCACGGACGGACGGACTGACTGACTGACTGACTGACAGACTGACGGACTGATGGACAGACTGACGGACAGACAGGTTTTTAGAATTGTTCATCATCTCCAGTTTGGCCAGTTTCCTATTCTCAGCACCAGTCTCCAGTGGATCCAGGGCCAGGTCTCTTTTGAGTCTGTTCACATGTCTGGCATCACACAAACCGGCGCTGCTACACCAGCAGACGACAGCTTTTATCAATGTACTGGCCACTGTAGATGTACTGCAGAACCCCGGAGTGCTGGCTGGAAATGTCCTCTGCTCATTCCCCAGCTCTGTCCTCACCTGGTCAGCAGAGACAGTTTGGGAAGTACGGCGGCAGCGAAGAAGTCAATTGTGGTGTCTTTAGTAGGAAAAATAGAGGGAGGTGTGAAGTTAGTGGAAGGGGAGGGGGCGCAGAGGAGTTTAACAGCAGCCCTGGCCGTGGCAATGCCAGCAGTGTCGGGGGAGGGCTGGACTGGCAAGTGAGAGTCACATGTGAAGAAGACATTCAGCTCATTAGCCGTGTCTGTGTTCTCCTCTTCCTCGAGGTCTCCAGTCAGACTGCAGCGGATAACGATCTTCATCCCGATCCACTGCGCTGATGCATGTTCACTATACGATCTTATTGTTTGTATGTTCTATATATACTGTAGCATGTTTATACCATGTTTAGATTTTGGTTGTTATTTATTTTATTTCATTATCCTCCTATCTGTATATCCTAGCTGCTGGACAAAAAACCCTTCTGTGAGTTAAATAAAGTGTTATCTTATCTTATCACACCTCCTTAGTGCTGTTCTGATGTTGCTTTTGTTACAGCTTGTTCCTGTAGCTTTTTTTTCCCTCATGGAGTTGATTCTTCAGCTCCTACACTCACTTGATCTCCTGCTGGTCTGCAGACCTAAATATTCTCTTCTTCTTCTTCTTCTTGAGTACGTCCTCCTGGCCCTTTGAGATCCAGAGAGCACACAGTCTCTTTCTGGGAAGTGTATGTAGCCCATGACACAGAGAATGAGTCCCTTTATGAATCACAGACCATGTCCCAGTCTCCTCTGAGCAATGCTGCAGTAGATACTCAATCTCCTCAGTTCACTTCCTCACAGTCCTGATGATGGGTTGCAGCTGAATGATGGGTTTGATGACGGAATGAGACACACAAGATCATAATCAGGCTGGCCCAGGGGTGTCAGGAAACGCAACGTTATTCCTCTTTAACATTAGTGGAAAACAGAACCAAGGTCCTGTTCTCTCCTATGACCTCCTGTCTCTCTCGGTGGGCGGTGGGGGGGGGGGGGGGGATTTGGTCACACTCCCAAAGCAGGCAGCCCAGCGCTCCAGTGTTTTTTTTGCGACGACTTCCGTTATCTGTCCATCCAGTGTGAGAGATGGTAGTTTTAGCTCTCAGCTACAGATTCTGTAAAGCACATGAGTGTTTGCATTCCTCATGGCCCCCGGTCAGTGCTGAGAGCTGAACCGTTCCATTTGCCAGAGAGCTTACAGTTCCCATGATGACAGGCTGGTGTGGCCTGTACCTTCACCCCATGTTCCGGAGCTGGGCTTCCGTTTTCTAACTCTGGCAGTGTCGCACAAACATGGGGAAAACCAGGATCCGGGTCCAACAGCTGTTGTCGCGTATAGGTTAATGCCGGTCCCTCCTCGCCCGTCCTGCTGTCCACGGTTGAAAAAAGTGTGCTGACAGCAAGAAAAATGCAGAAAACTATTCCCTGCTGCACACCATGGCAACCAGCGGATATTATGTAAAACATTAGCCGAGGAAATGTATGGCTGAATAGCACAGGAGTTACTGACCTCCTCTGAATACTTCATGCATGCTAGATAGGAAGTGAGTCAGACCACATAATGTGAGAGTTTAACTTGAGGAATAGCTCCAGATTGAGACAACCGCGTATGGTGATCCCGTATGGGTCCCAAACATTGCTCGGCTGAGCTAAATCAACTTTTTTGACCTTTTGTAACAAACTTGCGATTGATGGATGATGGGATAAAAAAATAAACTGTGGTTCAGTGAAAACAATATGGTAATGTGAAAACAATATGGTAATGTATTAAAATGAAAGAAAAACATTTCATTTCATTGTGTCAAATTTTGTGGTAACATTGTGCATTGTAGCAGAACTTTGAATAACACTTAAGAATTGTGCGTTCTAGATTCAGTTATTATTAATTGGAACCTAATGAAAGGATCCAACTGTGTTAAAAATGAAATGAAAATTAAACTTTTTAAGTATAGACTCAAAAAGGCACACAGACAACTCAAGCTTCAGACTACACCTCAATTTCATTATATTCTCAGCTACATGATGAGAAGGTCGAATGAAAATGCAGTCGTCGGCCAGTATTGCAAAGCAGAATTTAAATATCACAACGGCGTGACTGAAACGCAACATCATCTTGGAAACAGACGTTCAGGTTCGATTGGACTCACCCAACAATGCAAGGTCAGTCATAGACATCTATAAGCTATGTGCCCTTTAGCCTTTTGGAGTAGCCTAGCCTATCTTTGCCCTCACTTTGACTTTTATTATTTACTTTCTGTGATTAACGCTAAAATATGTATTTGTATGTATGTGTATGCGTGTGTGCATTACATTGTGGGGACCAAATGTCCCCACACTGTAATAAAATCCTGTTATTTTGACGTTGTGGGGACCATTTTTTTCGGTCCTCGCAAGGGGAAACTCGGTTTTATAAAAATCAGTGACTTCAATCAAAAAACTAAAAATGCCAAAAGACTTATATTTTGTTTAGTTACTTATGGTTAAGGTTAGGGCTGGGTAGGGGTTAAGGTCATCATGTAAGGATTATAGTTTTCCCCATAGAAATGAATGGATATCATTTCAAAGCTGTGTGTGTGTGTGTGTGTGCGTGTAAAATTAATCAGTAGATTACTTGATTATTAATGTAATCATTGATTATTAATATTACGATTATCAATATGAGAGTCCTACTTAATATGTGTACAAGAAACAGATATGTGTGGGAATAAGACATACTGCCGAAGAGGGAGCAAGATTACACCAAAATCTGCAGAGTAAAGCAATTTCTGTAAAAGCACACTTGGTCTCTGAGGGTCACTGTGGTTCTTTTGGACCAGCCTCCTAGAAGCCAGGATGAAGTACACTGCTTCACTTTGCTCCCAGGAGGACTGCAGAGAGACCTATACTAACTTTTAACCCAGTTCTCGATTTTGGGTGTTAATGAAACACTTTTTTTTTTTTTTTTATTAGATCCAAGACAGGCCTGCAGTCTTCTAGAATCTTTTTTGAGAGTAACCTTGCTCCCAGAAAGACAGACTAGGTGGCACCTTTGGGTGATAGCCTGTTTCTGCTGAGTTTAGTCTACTTTGTGTTGAATAAAAGGTACAGGTTCTTCTTACATCATCCCTCAATACCACTCAAAGCATCTGTATCAGCCCAGAGACACAGCAATAGGAAATATTAGAGACAGGGCAAGCATGTGCTTACCTTTAATATTTTACACATGATTTCATACACTGTAAAGCTCCTCTCTGCTCGTGTCCAGTCCCATGTTGTTACCTGAAACAAGTAACCATGACAACCTTGTTAAAATTGAATCTTGTATTACGGGGAAACTTGGGGGGGGGGGGTTAATTTCATTGCATGCCTATGAAAATATTTCAAATATAAGTACAGATGTGAAAATATAACAAAGGAAATAAGTGATTAAATATAATATCAATATAGTTAATGTACTTTATACTAATGCATTTAATATGCTTCATACAAAATATATATGTCTTATTTTACAAGCATTTCTATTGAATAAAGGATGTCAATATTATGCTGTTAAAGTCATAAAGCCCACTTTCTGCTTTTGCTTCTTGTTTGCACTGCTCTTAACTGATGAAAATAAAAATAAAAACAATAAAGCATACATTTAAAAAAAAAACATACACCCAAACATCTAGCGCTAGCCGACTTTTTGCGTAATGCAGTGGATGTGCTGGATTATTGTGGCAACTTACAAGTCATTTCGCCTTATGTCATGTTAGGTCTAAAATACAATGTATGTTTTTAGAGCTTCTGGAGACCGGCGAGAGCAGAATTCCACAATGTCCCCACGAGGCCAAGAAACGGTTTTGTGGCTCACACTCAATGTTTCAGTGTAATGCACGGAATCCATTCACATGCTGGGATTTTATAAGAAAAATACAGGGACATAAAGTCCAAAAGCCTGTAAAACTGAATTCTATAAAGTGAGTAAAGCACTGTTGGGGCATAAAGGAGCAGTAAAACCCCCCCAAAACCACCATATTCTATATATAAAACATCATCCCACCAGCTGTGAAACAGGCCTTAGATAAGCCAAGCGATTATTTAGTAAGGACATAAATTAAGAACTGAGTAATTAATGTTTCTCTTTTGCATATATGTAACTATTAGTAGGAAAAAAGGACTATACAGGACATAAGAAAATAATAATAATCAAACAAAGAAAAAAACAAAAAAAAATAATAATAAAACTGCAAATTGCCCTTAGTAATTGCGTGCCAGTGTATGCCTTGATATGTACTGGACAGAATGGTTCCTCCCTGTGGTAAATAAGCTGTAAAAATGGAGGGATGCATAAATGGATGGATGAACGGCTGGCGGGATGGATGGTCGGATGGCTGTAAATTAAAACAATGTGGCAGGAGAATAACTTGATGGCCAACCAGATGAATGACAGGTAAAAGGAAATGGATATTTAATGTGACCAGTGGTCAATGGCAGTAACAGGAAGTGACATAGTGAGTTTATGCAACAGCATATGTGTGATGCTTAGAGATCCAATTAGCACCACGGAGCAAAGACATCTTTCCCTAGAGAGGCAAGCAGAGTGCATTTAATTTGCGATGGTAAGAAAGTGAAGCACAGAGGGGAAAAAAAAAAGAGAATTGCCAAGCAGAAAGGGATGAAATGTCAGAATTGAGGATAAATGAGAAAATCACCTAACAAGGTACAAAGGAAAAGTTTAAAGGAGAAGCACTGAAGTCATGGAGTCATTGAGGAAATGAGGGAGGGTTTGGCCAATGAATAGCAATGATGGGGAGGGGAGGGAGGTGAAGAGACAGCAATTACCAAGAAAGATTAGATTTTCTTCTTGATTTGCTTCACTTTTTAAGGCCTAATTTTTTCCTGAGATTTTACCAGATTGTTGTTTCCAGTGAAAGAAAGACTCGCAGCACCGAGCGTTTCCCAAATACACATCACGCTATTGTTTTGTGCTGCCAACCTATAAAATTTCGCAGTGGGGAGACTGTCCGCCCATTGCCTTCCCAACACAAACTCAAGACTCAAATGTCCAAACTGCCATATAATTTGATCTGGATATTGTTTCCCTTCTGTATTCTGTAAAACAACATGCATTTCAAAGACTTCTTAAATCCAAAAAGGAGGGAAAAAAATTAGATAGGGATTCTGCACTGTATCTGGCGTTGTCACCTAACTACTGTACGTGTGCCGTGTGAAGCTGACTCATCTCCAGATCAGTTTATCAGCACTGTCCTACGTATGACGTAATGCCTACTGTCCTGTGTTGCAGGTACATGTCACTGAAGAGCCACAGCAAGCCAACATGTTATCATCTAATGGCATCTGTCCCCACTCGTAAATGCTACAATCATTGCTCACTGCAGAACTGATGGAGGCCGTACGTAGAAGACTCCAAGTAAGCGAGCATCAAAAGCCATTCTCACAACGGGAAAGCCAAGCACATCAGGGACAGTTAAGTAACCTGTCACTTTCATTCCGTCTCTCAGTTCTTTTGCACGACATCTTCCTTCCCACATCTCCAGGGCAATAGTAAGTCAGAGGGAGGCTCTACTCTGTTATAATCATGATGGGCGCAGCCACATCTCCAGAACTGCGGAAGGTCCTAGTCCTTACCAGGCAAACATCAAGAATACGGTCTTAGCATTAATTTTTCCGGCAACATAATCCATAAGTCAGTCCTGCATAGATGGTCAATCAAAGATTTTAAGAAAGAAAAGACAGAGAATCGGGGTTTAATACTAAAAAGCACATTTTGTGCAAATTCATCGTCAGCCTGCGTTTGAGTGACGTTGAGTAAAGATTAATTATGCTAGGCAGTAATCAGTGTACTTGTTCGTGAAATTCACTAACAAAAGTTTTCAGGTTCAAATTTTACTTTCATTCATAAGGGCATTACTGTGAAAATCTGAAAATAATCGATTGGATTAGCATGATGTCTGCATGCTATCGCAAATCACCTCTACTTAGAAGTTTGTTTATGCTGTCACCAAGACAACCTTTACTGTATATATGGTAAATAAAGAATTACATATATGGGATTTTTTTTATTGCATATTTTGCTAAAAGGGCCACATTCTTGTGTGGCCTGGACACAATGTTCATTCACCTGTTCCTTCATTTCTACCCAAACCAGAGAAATACTCTTCAAAAGGCAAAATGACACATGCAAGCTTGGACAGCCTTGTAAATGTAAGACCAGATTACTCCTACAGCAGGGTTTCTCAGTCTCAGTGGCCCATATGTATATTTCACTGACCAATCAGTATGTTTGAGGAGTTTTCCCAGGCATTGATTGGGTGATGGCCCAATATGGGCCGGACTCCATCCAACAGTAATTGAGATACCCACTCCTTAAGGATAGTCAGTCTAAGCATTCAGTATTGCCTGTTAACAGTTAACAGCTACAGTGTGTGTATTCAGTCTTCTCATCCCGGCTGTTATCATGACTCGATTATGTCACTGTCAGTGGTGAACTCCTGAACTCAACACGCACAAGAATATTTTAAGAATAATTCATGTCTAAATCATAATTTTATGTTGTCATGTATGCTGTAAGAGGAATATACACCAAATATTATTAGAATATTTATGCATTTCAATGCATTATATCTTTTGTCAGTTGATTACGAACAAAACCATTTTTTTCTTGCGTGAAATTTATTTTGACGGTAACTTGGTGGCCTAGTGAGGGACTAGGTTGGAGGTTTCAAACCCTGCAGCTGCTCTTAATGGGTGGAATCCACATGTTCTCCCCAATGTCACAATGGCTTCCTATATGTGCTGTGTGGCTCTGTTTGTTAAGAGTCTGTACCTCTGTGCGTGAGGTCATTGGTTCAAATCCCATGGCTGGTCAAGTGATATTGGGCTCTAGAGCCAATTTGTCAACGGACACTGGCTGACAGTGCTATCTAACCCACCTTTATGTGCTACTTTGGACATCGGCGAAATAAACGTAATGCAGTGGTTTCCACATCATCTAAAGGTGTGCAGTTAAGCTAACTGGCATCTCGAAAGTGCTCACTGTGTGTATGTGCCCTGTGATGGACTGGTGCCCTGTCCAGTGCATTCCCCCGCCTTGTGTCCTGTGCTGTTTGGGATAGGATCCAGGTCCCCCCCTGACCTGGATAATCTGTCAGGAGACGGATGGGCTTTCACCTAATCACAAATGCAGAAGGCTGGTTGAAAAGATGAATGGTTTCTGTACGACTAAAGCACATACAAGAGTCTCTCTACACCTGAGAAGGAGATCCCTGGAGTTGCCGAGATGGGACAGGGAACTCACAGGTGGTGCAGAGAACTTGAAGAGGGAGGAGCCGCGTAGAGCCAGGAACTTGGGGGTGTACATGCGGTCCTGAACGCAGTCCTGCTCCTTCTCCTCCACCCAGCCCATGTAGATGATCTGTCAGACAGAGGAGTACAGCCATCTGTGAATTTAATTGTTAAAAACTCATATATACTTTGTCATATTGGTAATAACACGAACTGATTAGCAGTGTGTTGGTCAATATATGATGATATACGATTATAACTACAAATCCCATAATTCCAGGGGGGGGGGAAATCAAATGATTTAAGCAGAAGGGATGATTTAAGAAGGCGAAAGAGACAGCATTGAGACAGCTGTGTGATGCATATGAAATTTATATTTGTGATTTATTATGACAGTGTCAGACAGTTGGACACGGTGGCATTCATCATCTCATCCGGCTCCATATGATTCCTGCATCGCTTTGCACGCACAGCTGCCAAAAAATCCAAAGCACCAACAAAGGCGTCAGGCAGTGTGTTAACAAGGTGATGTGACACCCTCAGACTCGCCTGAAAACACAGACGTCATTGTTTCCAGCATTGTTACACCAGCAGCGCCTTGATAAACGAAAGCAAACAGCCATAACAGACTGCTAAGGCATAGGCAGAGAGGGACTTCATTTACAAAAAGCCATCGAAGGTGCTGGGCTTATCAGTGCTGAGGTAAGAGACCCGCACACGTTTGGCCCTCGATTTCTCCATGACTACAAGTCACAGCAATGTAAAGGTCACGCTGTTGACCGAGTGAGACACTCGAATGCACAAGAGAAGACTCACAAGTGTGAACCAGAGGATCGCGGATTCCTGGAGCACATATTCAAATGGAAATGAAGAAGCAGAAAACGCAACGTATTCGTAGACGGTGCCTGAAAGGATTGTGAAACATGGAAAAAAGATGGCCACCAAGTCGAGCTACAGTAGCGACGTAACAGAGGAGAACTTCTGGATAGCTCTAGGGGCGGCTAGAAAATGTGTCAAGGTTTCATAATCTTGCAATGGATGTACAGATAAGTAATTGGGAGATGAGAAAGCGACAGCCAAATCTTTACAAAATTTCTATTGCTTATCTCACTATGCTGTTTGCCTGGGAAGACCAGACTGGGAAACCGCCTTTAAAGCACCATCTTCTACACAGTGTGGGCACAGATGCTCGGATTAGTGCTGTGCTGTGGCGTTGGTGTGCAGGCCAGGAAGCTGGGGTTCGTATATTTGACCATAAGCTGGAAATGTCCTTTTTGAAGGAGAGGATGCAGCTGGGATTAAGATTTGCCACCTTATGAGACTGACATTGGTGGTGCTCAGTCTAGTGCAGTTACACCAGCCAGGAATAAATGGCACCAGATAAAAAATGCAGATCAAACTGTCGCAGGAACAGACCTCCTGTGTTTTGTTATGCCAGTAAATGAGACCACGATAATAGTATAATGTAGTACAAGAGCAGGCAGACGACGGTGATGTTAATGAGAGCCTGGTAGAATCAAACTCCTGAGTCAGTCCGCTAAAGGAGATAACTAGGTTAGAGCTGATGAGAGTTTTAACCGGTGAAAGACTGGGGAATTATATAGGGAAGCTACAGAGGATAAGATTAAAATGTCAACAGGCTATATTATAGGCTTGCACTGGATTTACAGTTTGGCTCAGCCATGACAACCATTTGTTACTAGAAATGTAATAGAAATTCAGTCCTTGTCAGACCAAGTTACACTGTCACTTTCCCATCTGCTGGCCTCCTAACAAGAGGCTAAACTGTACTTAATCTGATCGAGAGCCAGCTCTGGTGGAACGGACCTCCCATTCTCATGCTACCAGCCCAAGGAGAGAAGAAAGGTGAATACCCCAGTGAAGAGGTGAATGCTGAACCGAAGTCAAAGTTTCAGGTCACTGCACAGCTCAGCGGCAGTGACAGATACTTGGATGGACCTCAGTTTCGGCTAGGTCTCAGAGCAGCGTTCATGGCTTCAGCCAGAAAGGCAAAGATATTCAGAAATGCTGGTTCAACATCATCACGAAACAGTGTGCAGATTCCAGTGCTTAAATTTTCCGTCTGAAAAAGATTCCAGCACAGCATGTAATCACACCTTCACCAAAATCATTACGGATAGGGCTGCACGATATCACATCGTGATATGTGAAATATCCGCAAGCAATACTGCAATATTTATAAAACACAAAGAAGAGATGACACTACCTGAAATAAACTGGTAATATCTCATGATATTACGGACTTCCAACTCGCCCAATGTAAGATTATAGGCGTCCAGAGCCTGTCTTAGAAACTATGGACTGTGGGGGCAGATACTTAGTAATGACTCAGTTACTACTGGAGTACAAATCAGGAACAAATATAGTTGTTACTTAAGATGAAAGATGTGTCATGATTCATTAATGATGAATAAATATGACAACAGCATTTCACTTGTGTCATTCATCATTTGCTCCTTCAATAGTTCCTTAGTAGTTCCTTCAGTAGTTCATAAAGGTTTACTGAATTAAAAGATACAAATATAGGAACTACTTGGGATAAATGATGCGTCGCAGTTCATCAATGATGAATAAACATGAGATCAGCATTTTACATGTTATTCATTAGTTTTTCCTACAACACTTCCTTCAGTAGTTCATAAAGGTTTACAGAATTAAGAGATATAGTAACAAATATAGTACTTGCTTGAGATAAAAGACATGAGAATTCATTAATGATGCACAAACATGACTTTGTGGTTATTTGATACATAAGTAATAGCACAATACTACATTATTTGTGTCCCCACAAGTAAAGTGCTACCAATAAACTCTAGCTAAATAGAACTTTATCTACCAATAATGTGTGTGAAATAACTTGGTGGTATTACTGCAAATTGTGTTTCGGTCGCAAGACAGCAGCACCAAATGCAATGTGATAATTGCGCTTGTGCATATCACAAGGGTGATGCTGAAATTATATTTTGTGCAACTGTGATTATGAATTTTAGGAATCTGGATTTCTAATGTCTACTCATGCTTTGGTTGAAAGTCAATCATATATCAGCCAATAAAGAGTTTTCAACTTTGAAAAAGAGAAACTGACTTTTTTTGAGAAACCAAAATTAAAGTCCCATGTGGCTTACGATAATTTTCTGGAACTGATGAACATTCAAGTCAGCGCATTACTGCCCAGTGCATCTCATCTTACATGGCTGAAAGATGGCAAGACAGACTTGAGAAACAGGCACACTTGAATATATAAGGCAAGATGTATAAGAGAAATCATGCACTGTTTTTAATTCTTTTTTGAATCTTTTGATTAATGAAGAATTAAACGAATGGCTTAAAATGATAAACGCTGCATTCAAACTCAGGCATGAGAGAGAATCACAGCATGTCTAGCATCACTTTATTTATGCAAGCGGAAGTTAATTGCTAGGAGTTGTCACTGGAATAAATAAAGCCTTATATTTCATAAACTGTGACAATGGTTTTTAAGATGTTCAGCACAAGGCCCAGGAAGACCAGAACAACTTGAGAACTCTTATTTAACCAAGAAGTCGGGGTGATTGCATCAGCTGCAACATCTGACAGTGTTTTACTACAGAGGAGTTCTGATAAAATCACTGAGTGTATTATCTGTGACATACAGTCACTTCCCATACAAGTTGATTATTTTGATGTGCGCTCCCAAGAAGAAGTGCATACATAATGAATGTTTTATTTCATGTCCGGGATTTTAATGATCTTCATTAATCATACATAAAAGCTTCCCATCAACATAGACAATTCCAAGGTTTTGATTTTTTTTATAGATAATGACAGTATTCACATTATTTACTAACGGTTGTGCGGAAAATGTTGTGAATCCTGTAGAAATTTCTTGAAACCACAATTTAACCGAAGATGATACGATCTGCTCTGATCTTTAAATTATAACAAAAGATTAATCTGGTTAAACGAAAAGGGCAGTGACTTAAAAAAATACAACTATTTTTTTTCCCCATGTCTTTTTGTTGATCAAATATGTGTCTTTGTTGTAAAAGTCTGTGGAACTTGGATTTTAAAACTGTAATGTTTTGTTGAGGTGCTTATTAGTTGTATACTTTTGGCCTGAGGGAGGCACATGATCATTGAAGACCTGATGATATTACGGACTTCCAACTCGCCCAATGTAAGATCATTGGGGTTTCATTAGAAACTATGAACGTAAGACAGGGAATAACTGAGTATGGGCTGCCAGGTCATCACAGGACACACACCATTCCAGCAAACTGGAGGGGGAAACCAGGGTATCTGGAAACCCCACAATATCTCAGGGAAAACATACAAACACCACACGCTTAGAGCTGAGTAGGGAGCTGAGCTATGGTCCCAGCGGTGTGAATCAGTAGTTTTAAGCAGCACACCATCCCAGACCCCACATCATTCCAACTGAGAATGTTCCTCTTCTACTTCAGCACCTTGGTTGTAGGTTAACATGCACATTTATTGTGCCCCATGACTCACGTTCAGTCAAGCTTTACCTCTGGGTAAACACTTTATTGTTCGTCCAAACCATTTTACAATAACTGTAGAATCATTCAGGAACGATTGCTTGTTCTTACTCGGTACCATGGTAAGGATTAGCTTCTTTGTTTTAGTTTTACTCATTTATTAAAAAAATATATTTGTTTGTATATGGTGCATTCTCTGAACAGGCTTCTGGCTAATCCAGGCAGTCGCTAGAGACACAGCATTAGCTTCCTAAGAACAAATACTGACATATTAAAAGTAGGGACTCGAGTCACATGACTCGCCGCTTGACTCAGATTCAAGTCACAGATTAGAAATATGATGGAACTTGGACCTGAGACTTGACTCAAACTTGCATTATTTTGACTCGAGACTTGACTTGGACTTGTCAAGGAGTGACTTGTTCCCATTTCTAGATAAATTGTGTGTTTATGGTAATGATGTGTTTTGGTTTTATACCTCTTATTGCACGTTATGATTTTTCCAGTGTTCACCGTGCCCCTACGTCAACAAGGATGGGGGTTGCGTTTCACTTTATTAACTGATACCAGCCTGCATTGTACTACAACTTAAAACCAGTATTTTCTGTTAAGCGGCAAGGAGCTCGGATTTCTGAAGTTCCTGTTTTATTGTGTATGCCTTTTGCTCAGGGACGTGTCATAGATACAAAGCATAGGAACATGGTATACGGAGCAACTTAAGGGTGCAGCTTTATAATAATAATAATTGTTATTATTATTGTTGTTATTATTATTCCATACATAATAATGACAATAAAAAGCCACAGGGCCTTGCTCAAGGACCCACGGACATGTTGTTCTGCTGATGCTACCCTCAAACTGACGACTTTCCAACCCCACGCCCAAAGCGTCAGCCTGCTGAGCTGCACACGGCCCCCGGCCAACTGGTTGGGTGGCTGGAAGCCTTGGGTTTGAAAAACAGGAAAAAAAGGACCGCTGTCGTGATGTCATACAGTGAAAGAAGTGACACGCAAGCCCCTCTCTTGCTGACCCAGGGACACACCGAACTCGGGAGCCATTTCTTGCCGGTTTCACCAACACAGATAATTTTGGTGTAGTTAATTTGGTGTTTTGATCTGGTCCCCACAATGTCAAAATAACGTGTTTTTTAGGGACATTTGGTCCCCACAATGTAATGTATACCTGGACCACACACACACACACCCACCCCCCCACACACACACAAATACTTACACACGGGTGTGTGTGTGCTTGACTTTAAATTGGGGAGCTTTTATGCTAATTAAAACCCAAAGCTCATTTGTCTTCAATGCCCACATATTAAACTGAGAGCATATTGATTATACCTGAATGGCAGGGTGAGTGCTGGTCACTGTTGTACAGTTACATATGAATAATTTCCATATTAAATAATACAGGATGCCCAAAAAAATTAAGGTCAGTAATGAAAGAGCCACACCCAGTAAATCTAGCACTGTGGCACCAGTGGGTAAAACCTGTAAATCAGAATTACTGCTAGGATTAAAAGGACAACAGTCCATTAGCGGGGTCTGGCTAATGTCCACAGCTTTGATTAACCGACACTGTTCTGGAATAATATGTGCCTTTATTTTAAATAAAATTTATTGCTTCTGCCATTTGCTATTTGGATGCTAGCGGGGAGAAAGCGGAACTGGCAGCAAGCTAAGACTTCCTGGGTTTGGTGGATTTAATTCCCGAGTGCATTATAGGCTAATGGATAAGGTATGTGGTGCTTTTGGGCTGATATTAAGGACTAGCAAGGCAGGAGAAGTTAACTACCATTATTCAATGCAATTACCCTGCTGTTCCAGCTGAACAGGCTGAGAGGAAACTCCGTTTATTTATTTTACAGCACTGTCATACATGCATGCAGCTGGCAATTATTACAGTCATCATCCAATTTAGCAGATTTAACTTACTGCAAAGGTTTTGATAATGGATTTATGTACGTATATTGTCAGTAGATATTTGTAAAAGCCACGGAAGACTAGCGCTGGCCAAAAAGAGTGCTTTGTGCGGCGCTGTGTTTATGCCTCATTAGAGTCTGCTTCTTACCTGCTGATTTACAGGGAAATTCCTGTTGATTTTCTTCACCTGTCAGAAAAGGCATATTTGTTATTCAGCAACAATAGAACGATACACAATATTTTATCTTATCATTTAAAATGTGCCCTTTGCCCTGGAATGAATATGAAGCCCAAGAATTACAGTACGGCGCAAAGGTCGTAGGCAGTGAAAGAAAATGATACTTAAATGATCTTCATGTTGGTGTGAAGCTATGATTAAGTGTAGTAACGTAGCCATTTTAAACTGTCTCCTAAAGGAACCTCAAATTTGGCGCAACCATCCAATACACGCATGTATTTGTTGACGCGACCACTAGCACACCATGTTTGGCTAAGCAATACCTGCAAGCTAATCAATACCTGCAAGCTAATCAATACCTGCTACATTCCCACTGCTATATTACTTGCACTCTGTTCATGTATATACAGTGTTTCTGCCCTCCCGTTGTGTTATGTGCACTGTGTGTTAATCTGCACTTCACCCCTGTAATTGTGTACATACAGCCCCCCTATGTGTCTTATGTTGCACCGTGGTCCGGGGGGAACGGCGTCTCATTCCACTGTGTACCTGTGTATGGCGAACATGACAATAGTCCCACTTGACTTGACTTGACTTGAAGTTAAATGGATTCAATCAATCAATCAATCAATTGAGCTGGTTGCAAAATTTGACAAATACAATGAAGTTTGGGAACTGAAGCAGTGCTCATATAGTAATCCAACAAGGTACTGTATCAGTAACATTTTAGAGAACAGAAGAAGTTCGTTTTAATTGTGTTACTGTTAATTTGCTTGTGTCAAATTGTTTTTCTCTTCCTGAGGAAATGCACATTTCCTAACCAAGTCAATGGCTTTAAACGTTTTCTTTGACTGGATAAGAGTTTTTGCCAGTACTGTATAAAGCTTATGATTTTGTGTTTGTTAAATTCCCTTTATATGCTACAATTTTGTTAAACTTATTTTTTGTGTCTGCAGATAGCATATCAAGATCAATTAATATGAGCCTGCAATGCCACAATATATGCTGCAGTTTTATTACTATGTGGTACAATTTTATTAAGCTTATGTTAAGTGCCAGCTTGTCAAGATCGATTAATATGAGCTTGTAATTAATTAAGAAGATTTACTAATGTGTTTCTTATGGACTAGCAAAGATACTATTCTGTACCTGTGAATTATGTAGCTAAATAATAGAACCTTTTATAGCGTGAATTGTGCTTTGTTCTGTTTGCTTGTTATCGTGTTGAAATCATCCAGTTAAATAACTGGGACCAGCCCCATGCTTCTTGTTGTAACAACTTCACACCAAATACCATCATCACAGTTGCAATGTTCACTAGCAGTAGTTTAATATTGTAACTTTTTTTTGGGATATAATATTAGTATATGAGCCCCATTTATCAAAGTAACTCAGCCATAAAATTCAATCTCTGCCTTGTGGTTTAGTCTGTATATATGAGGAAGCTCGTATTTATTAAGGAAATCGTGTTTAAAAAGACAATGGTAACGACATCATTTCCTCCAGGACATTTATATTCATGACACGACACACTTTCTCTGTCCTTGTTTATAATGCAGGTTTTAATATTACTCTCAGAAAATATATGCAGAACTTCCTGGCTACTCGTTTCTGGATTAAATGGCACAATTTGAAGCACAGATTATAAGCACATTATGTAAGGAGGCTTACAGATGGGGAGAAGCGGATCGTGGTTTTCATACATACATTGTGCTTTGTGAGAGCAGATATATTAGCTGCTATTGCTTGAAGCCAGTCTAAACAGTCGTCAGCGGACGGGAACTGGATCACCCCACTGCAGACCCCGTCCACTGCGATGACTTGAAAGGCGTTTTTTCTAAGGGAAGAGGACAATGCAGTACTGCGGGTAAAAGAAGTCTAGAGGCAGTTTCAGGAAGGAATGCAATAGCCATTAAAATACACCGAATCCACATCGAATGAATGAAGCGCTGCAAAAGGCCTATCTCTTACGCCGATTGGCATTTTCGTAAGCCACATTCCGATTTGTGTTTTAATGAATCCTGCTACTCGTTACAATAGATGACCATTTCTAATAAAATGGTAACTGTTTTGGTCTGAAAAGCGTAAATGCATTTAGAATTTATGCCCGCATGTTCAGAATAATGTACTAAATGGGTTTCATTTTGGTTTTAATAGATAGATGCTCAGGGCAAAATTAAATTCCAAAAGACGGTCATGTTGTGTCCAATATCTTTATCAATATCTTTGAAACGGCAGAGTGCAGGTTATTATGTG
This sequence comes from Boulengeromyrus knoepffleri, assembly GCA_026770805.1. Lineage (NCBI taxonomy): Eukaryota > Metazoa > Chordata > Actinopteri > Osteoglossiformes > Mormyridae > Boulengeromyrus > Boulengeromyrus knoepffleri. Next base: position 9,935,152 of record JABJVO010000078.1, on the reverse strand, counting down.
CATCCCTGGTTTGGTAAACAGTGATAAGCTGGTATTTACAGTTTAATGAAAGTGTACTGCAGTCTGGCGTGTCTCAGACTGCACATAAACAGACATATTCTGGGTCTTTCCGAGTCATTGGGAGTGGATGGATTGCTATAGTATTTTTTTTATGTTTCTGAGATTACCGTGTCACTCTTTGGTCAGAGAACTCAAAAATTCTCTAAAACTAATTAAGCATGTTCATATTTAGTTATCACGTACTTTTATCCAAAGATACATACTTTGGTTTTGAGAAAATTGGGAGAGATGATACCTGAGGCATTTGGGGGTTAATGGCCTCTCTTAGGAGCCCAGTGGTGAAATCGCTCCACCAACCCTGGGGTTTGAACCAGCAACCTCAGGCTCATAAGCACAGGGCCTGCACCTGCCGAGCCACATACTGTACTTGTTTTGGCCGCTAGGTGAACCGGCATTTATAAATTGCCCATAAGGTATGCCTCTGCATTCACCCATTGATAGACATGGTCTTGTCTACGGGGTCTCCTACCCTGCCCCTGTGTTTCCTTGGATACCCTCCAAGGTCACCACTGCCATAAACTGGATAAGCAATTATGGAACATGGATAGAATACTGCTTAATGTATAAAACATTGCTTCACGGATTTTATTGTAAACTGGCCTCTCATTGTACTCTGGTAGTTAATCGTCAGCCCTTTGCATTGATTTCTGACACCGATCATGATTTGGTCAATTCTGTTGTTACCATCTGAAGCAAGGTAACCATTTACTGTTTTAGTGCATTAAACCCATTCAGATCTCATGAAATTTAAAGAGGAAACGGTCGATCTTCCTATGACTTATTCGTTTTGGGGGTGGAGCTTATCTCACACATCACAGAGTAGAGGAGAGGCCATGGGTAGACACACTGTGAGCAATTTAGCAAGAGCAACAAAAACGCAAAAATGTCTTTGGACTGCAGAAGAAAACCAGACATCTGATAAAAGTGATTCTAGAGCAAAAAATAACAAAAAACAAAAAAACAACTTAAATCATGATGCTAAAGAATATAGTTGGAATAAAAAAATAAATCAATAAAATAAATGTTGTCTTACTAGTGGTCTTAGCAGTAAACCTGTTTTCACTTCAAGTATGTATTAATTTATTTATATGTATAACTCACCAAAACACTGCTGAATTTCAAAGAGAATTAAAAGAATTTACCTGACAAGAATCAATATATGTGATATGCAAACAGGTTGCAAATTTTTCCCCCCTGTTTATGTTTTCTTCTTTATATTTTACCTCACAATCTGAAGCTTCACAATTATTGCAAGTGTTGTTTAACACACTTTTTAAACCTTTCAAAATGCTTTGTCAGACTGGCTAAAATCTCTCCAGACGTATTGGCAGATGGTTCACTGTGACAGGAAAATAAACAGCTGCCGACACTATTCATATTACAATTAGAATTGTATTTGTACATTTTTAGAGTCTTTGTGAGAATTCTGTGACTACCGTGCCAATGAAACTTAAAAGATCCGAGTCCCATTTCAATCGGTGGACCCGCGCATTTAGCTATTGACCAATCCCACCTCTATCTCACACTGTTAGCCGAAAGCACAAGGCAACTCATTTTCATAAGCATTTTCATCTGACGATCCCAGAGCCCCTGATTGCTCACCTGCAGACGTCAGAGCCCGGGACGTACTGGGACAGGCGTGAGTGCAGCAGGGGGATGAGCCGCAGATCCACCCATCGCTTCTCCCACCGCAGCCCTGGGGACGTCGGCCAAGACGAGCAGGACAACGTGTCCTGGAAGGTAGGGCAAGTGTCAGCCCTTTAATACTGATGTCTATCCCTTCAAATGTGATCATTTAGACGTCTCTGTGACCCTCACCTGGAATATCAACTACAAAAACACTTAATATGTGCTAAATATGAATGTAATAACATAACTGTTAGTCCTAGTGCTGAGTTGATTGTACATTCTGAATCTTACCTGTGATACAACCTTCACGTTTTATTGTCATTGAATTTAATGTAACAAAATATAGTGGGGTCCTTCATATACTTCCTCTGACATTCATTGCACTGCTACTGGTTTGTGTCATTTATTGTGTATCTGAATGTGTTTGCTGTGCTACTGTAAATCAGCAATTTCCTTCTGGATTAATAAAACATCCAGTGATCCATCCATCTATCCGTCCATCCATCCATCTGACCATCCATCCATCCATCCATCTGTCCGTCTATCTACCTGTCTGTCCATTCGTCCACCTGTCCGTCCATCCATCCATCCATCCATCCATCCATCATCCATCTATCTATCTATCTATCTATCTATCTATCTATCTATGTCTGTCGGTCTGTCCATCTTCCTGCCTCCACATTGTATTGTACAGTAACACATTGGCTCTGAAGTGGGCAAAGACAGTAGAAAATGCTTCAGCAGGCTTATGTCATGTTAAAAAGGACAGACAATGCAGCAGTAGAAGCTGCCCAAATCCCACCGCTCTGCTACCATTATTACAGTGAGTCAGGCTCCTGGGGGGGGGGCAGGGGGGGCTTACTCAGAGTTCAGCGCACGGATCAGGGCTAACATTGACCGGACATGGCAGGAAAGGGGAAGGTCTCTGCCCCAAAACAATGAACTGTAAAGCACTGAAACCTCTGACTGCATTTTCACCATAACAAAGTGTTTTCTTTTTTTCGTCTGTTCATGCAATAATTGTCAAACAATTTCTCTAAATATTCAGTGCTGTTCTGGTAGAAATATACACATATTAATACATAAATAAATACTTTTCAAGTTTAAAGTACAATCAGAGCAAATGTTCATGCTCTGAATATTTTCTTGGCCATATCAGATGTTTAACAAGCTACTGTAATTTACCTTGACTTCATCTTACATATTCTATGCAGTATCATGCTAATAATGTAAAACTGCAGCAGTTTCGGTTTTTGGCCCCGTTTTATAGATGCGCCAAAGTGACCTGCATGCATCTTATTTTAGCGCCCGGTGAAAGAGGAACATCGCCGCACAATGTGGGCATGATGAGTTCCCCTCTGCACCTGTTGGACATTGTATAATCATAACAGATGCACAATTTAGGTTTTTAGAGAAGACTTAGTTCAGGTAAATGGCAGTGAAAAGGGGCTAAATTCAACTCCATATGGAATGGGAATTAAATCATCCTTGTCTTTTCTTCAGTTTTTTTTTCTTGTTTGTCCTTCGTTTTCTGCCGGATTCCAACTCCAAGATGGACAGACAGACTTTCATTTCATTCCCAGACACACATACTGCTTATGTACTTATTAACTTATGTACCTAAGGCCCATTGCATATCATATAATATCATTGTACCAATTAATAATTTTGATACACCGGTCAGTTAATTTTAAGTGCTTACATTACCTTGGACATGCTGATATACAGCTACAGATCATGGAAGTTCCTCACTGACCTGTTACATTAAAACAATCTAGTGCCATTTATTCGCCAAAATGACATGCATGTGTCTTTTTTTTTTTGTTTTTGTTTTTGCAGTGAAATGGTTAAATTGCATGAGAATATGGGGGGGGGGGGGGCATTGCAGAGGGCTGTTCCTGGAAATTTGGGGTGCTTCTACAGATCATACCTCCAATATTCAAAAACGCTTAACAAATTAATAATGGATATTAACTCACTCTGGAAATCATAGGCTGGTTATACTGTAAATGTGTGACGCATTGAACAGTTACCGTGTTGTTGGGATGATAGTTTAAGTGCAAACCGCTGTCACACAGGGGCGACGACGTCCCACTGCTCTGGTCACTGGGTAAACCTGCAGGAGGCAAGAACAATCACAGTCACAGTCACAGTCACGGTCACAGTCAAATAACCGTCTGATCTGTAATCTTCATTCAATAAATGCCATTACAATTGCCACCCCCCTCCCCCAGTTATCACCATTGTGTTAAATGCATTGGTTCAGTATGAAATTATACTTGGCTTTTGTTTAGTATTGAGTATCCTCAGCATATTCTTCTTTTATACCTGCTTTTCACATGCTTAACATTTTTCGTGGTTTGCAAGCAACAAGACAAGTAATTCAGTATAGGTAGACTAAATTCCCAAACATAATAACTTCGAATGCATATTTCAATACAGTAAATTCTGTCCATTTCATTAATAATCACAGAAGCAATCAGAAATTTTCGTTTCACAACAAATTCTGCTGCTGGTATGTCTGATAAAAATTCAGTTAGCATGGCCGTGGACTGCGAGCCTTATATGTTTTCTGAAGTGTACGCTGTCTCATTCTCTATACTCTTGTAACCGCATGCTAACTGCTGCTAGCGTTAGCTGACGAGCACATGCATTGCCCAATAACATACATGTGCAATCTTCACAGAGCGGCAGTTTCAGGAAGGCCGGAGTCTTTTTCAAGAAGGAGACGGTCAACGTCACTTCCTCCCCAGCGTTTCTCAAGACCTGGACCTGGAAACAAAATACATCAAGAGCAGGGCAGTACCTGGCGTATTAACATTAAATATGCTTTGGTTTCCACTTTTCCACTGTTACGTTCAGCATTCCCTCTGAAAACCATCAACGTGTCATCCAGGGGGTGACTGACAATTCTTACGTGATTTATGAATATACTAAGTGCCTGTCCCTCCACTGGATTACCCATCCACTAGACACTAGGGACCTACGTGACAATTGTGAAATGCCCTTTTAACAGCGACGTGAGGGGATGTCACATATTTTCAAATGTTTGAAAAATGAGGAAGTCATTTTAGGCTTGTAGTACACAGCAGCGCTTGAACTGTCATTTATAAGTCACGTAATTTTACGTAAGAGCTGCAAAAGTAATGAGTCGGTAAATTTGTACGATAGCACAAATGTCCACATCTTCGATTGGTGACGAGCTAATATGCTTATGCTAAAACGCCAAAGTTCACATCTTCTATCAGTGCTCGTCGGTTTCATAATTTACCTATGCTGATCCGGCTTCGTTTCTGTCTCAGCCCTTACACTGATAGTGATTACGGATGAATTAAGCATAGCCCGGTTCCTCTGCACTTCTATGCTAATACAATTTGAATGTTCTTCTCAAGCTCATTTATATGCACATGTGATCCACACTCCAGGGAAATGATCAATGCACCTCAAAGCATAACAGTCAGCACAGAGCTGGACATTGTTGGCCCATGAAGTACTTGATCTTGAAAGGATGTTGAGATACAATGCTCCATGTAATTAGTATGCTTGGCGTTATGCTAAACATCTTTAACATGCACTAGTTACCTCTGTTACATAGTTAAACAAATAGATCATTATCCTTTAAATGCTTCTTTTGCTGAGGTTAAACGTAAATAATCACTCCTGTATGATATAAATGGGCAGCGAGGTATGATTAATATCTTGGCAGATCACAACTTTACCTTTGACAGTCTCTCTGCATTTATTTATTTTGTGGATTTTCCTGCAAGAGCTTTATTAATCCTCTACGAACTCCATAAAAATGAGCATATACACTCAGCTATATTTTAGCAAATTTTAACTTGCAATACCATTATGAGCCGACTCTCCATAATATATATTGTATATATAATGTATATACACTACCAGTCAGTTTTACACACACTGAGATTTTCTACATTTGCATATTACTCACTTAGCATTTACTAAAAATACACTCAATATTCTTTGATAACAAATAATTTTACAATATGTTCACCATTTCAGTGCCTTTATGAGCAAGAAAATGTCATATTTTTGATTCATCAAAGTAACCTGCTCTAGCAGTTATAACAGCAGAGAAAATCTGAGGACATTACATGCTGCTCTGTTTCACGGGATGAAAGTTAACTAGTGCATTTAATGTTAAATGACAGCCTAGAATTTGACTATTAGCCATCACCGCACAAGCAGTTAACAGGATGTCAGACATGCACTATTAAATAATTTTTCCATGTTATAAAGGAAACGCTTCTTATTTGACTTATATTTTCATTTATAGTCCACTCAAATTTCCGACACTGAAGAAGAATAAAAAATCAGCAGTTTATGAGAAAGTGGTAAAACCTGTGGTGTATTAAATATACAGTATATATATATATATATATATAT
>JABJVO010000078.1:9911442-9928969 GCA_026770805.1 Boulengeromyrus knoepffleri | reverse complement strand
GCCTTAAGAATTCTAAACCTGACACTTCCACTTCATACCGTCTATATTACTGCAGAACTCCTCTGTGCTACAGCTGGGGAGGCACACTTTCATTGGCTGTACACCGATAAACAATCCTTATTTCTTATTCATTTCTGATAAATATGTAACAGTGGATGAACACAGCTAGAGCAGTATCCTGACAGAACAGTGACAACTGATAGTCACACTTTATCGATCCCTGCGGGAAGATTGTGTTTTTGCTCGTCCCGTCTTGTTCTGCATGAGACACGCAGGCACTCATACAGGTCAGAGCGACCCTGTGGGGGGGTTTCAGCTGGCATGCAGTGCCCCTGGAGCTGGGGGGTTAAGGGCTGTGCTCAAGGGTCCAACGGTGGCATCACTGTCGCCCACAGGACATGAAGATATGAACAGGTGACCTTTCAATCACAAGCACAGAGTCGCAGCCCAGAGGGCCACACACTGCCCCAAGGGCATGAAAGGATGTAACATACAAAAAGAGAAAAATTCATGCAATATATTTTTTCTTTGATCATATTAAGCTGACTGTATTCACCTAAAGCAATAAAGAAATACAACTGCCCCCCCACCAAGAAGGTTACATATACATCCCCACAATGTCGCAGAAAGGCTGGGATGGTTTACACCTGGAACCAGTTCTGACTGGTAAACATTTCTCACAGTGTTAATCTCATTCAGCAAACAGTGTTCAGCATGTTCAACTGACACGGACGCTGGTGCCTGGTAAACACTTTCCTGGCCGCTTTCTGTGTTGTGCAGAACAATTAGCTAGAAGTTAATGAACGCTCATATATATATATAGACACACACACTATTACTAACTTAATTATACAAGACATTGACAAGGTTACTTACCGGTCAGCGAGATAAGGTATTAATACTGAACAACACTGGTCATTACCTCACAATACTAATAATCATCCATTTCATAATGTCATTAGAGGTTATGAATCTCATCTTCCTTCTGGATTTTATGTGGCTGCAATACTGAAATATTCATTTACTATTTGAGAAATTATACAAGGAGCTGTATGGGACAGTGTCTGTGTACTCACCACTGCAACAGCATGAGGCTTTCATGGTGAAAAAATGCTCAGAATATTGACATTCTTAAGGAATCTAAAGAAATATATGCAATATTAAATACTGCAATATAGACTGTATCAGTTGATAACAGTTCATGCTTGGGCAGGGGAACTGTCATGCATTAAAAATGGAGAGAGATTCTCCCAGATTCAATTTATAATCCACAAGTAGGACCTGCCCCAGTGCTTAGGGGAATTGGGGTTGGCCCTTGTGTAAAACCACACCGAATGTGTGGAAAACTCCAGGTGGATGTCTGTGGGTGGATCCCACCAAGGGCAGGACGGGCATTTGCCCCAGGCATCATCATTCAAGCGGCGCCATGGGGCCCCCACACAACTGCATGCCTGCACATCTGAACAGCTGGCTCAGATTTCGCCCAGGGCCCAACACCGCTGTGCACATCATACATACTCTTCACATCACGCCACAATGATGTGTCGCTTGCAACATACATGTAATGATATCTGGTAATCCAGTATCAGTCATCATACTGTATGAAATAACTGTGTTACTGACACATACAAACATTTACATATTATGTCACCAATTCACCTGAATGTTTTTTGTTGTATCATGGGAATTACCCAGAAAACCCACATGATCACAAGACGAACACTGAACAGATTTCAGACCCGACATAAACTTCAAACCCTGCATCTTTGTAGTCATCACCTACTTAAGTATTATTATACCTATGAATTCAATATTTGAGGACAATGTCAGATTCAAAACTCATATCTAGTCTTTGTAATATTTCCTGCAGTTCCTAAATTCATAATTCTATGCAAGCAATGAGCATTTACGCTTTATTGAATGAAGTTGATTAGTTAATTTTATTAGGGAATCTATTCAATAATTGACAAGCTACGAAAAACAGGGAGTCATGGGTAATTACCAAATTATTGGTAAGAAGAGTTTAGTCTCAGACTCCAAACAAAGCTCAATTACACCCAATGCTGCTTTAAATCCAGCACTTTAAACCTGTCCTGAAGCATCTGTCTGAATTTATTGACCTTATAAAACAGAATGATGTTAGGGGATGCTTAATAACATTTTATTTACATCTAAAGTAAATTAAATTGCAAGCTCAGGTTCTCTCTAGGAATATAAATGATAATGACGGGTAAAGTGCACCAATGAAGAACCACTTTTTCATTCTTATCCAACTAATCTGTTTCTCAGCCTGTGTGAAACAACGTAATTAAACAAGCATTACCTTCAATATCATGTGACAGTCATGCAATTCCAAGACTGACATGAATGAAGGGAGAACAGGAGAGCTGTATCCAATCAGCCTTGAAGTTTCATTCATGGAAAGATGTCAACTTCTCTGTCATAGGGCTTCCCCTATCTTGGGGCAGATTTGTAGTTTCTGCGGCCCCACTCAAAAAGTCACCTGTCCCCCCCTCCACCAAAAACTAAATAAATAGCTAGTTAGCAGAGTGCGGAGGTCCTAGCTAGCTAGATGGTTAGCGGAACATGCATGTGAACGACATCTTATAAATAAGGAATGCGGTTATTTAATATTCACTGCAGTGACTGTCTGTGGCCAACAGAGGGCCCCCAGATCAGAGGGGCCCCACAGGAATGCGTGATCTGAGTGATGGCAAACGTTGCCGCTGCCCTTTTCACATATGCTACGATGGGGAGCCCGGTTCCATTCCTGCCACAGCCCATTATCTATCTACGGGGAGAGACTCAGAGAAAACGAATTGGCTTGAGTTCTATTCGGTAGCTGGATTCCTTTCTGTCTCGCCGCTCTGGAGTGACGTTTACTGTCAGCTGGGCACCTACTGAGCTGGTAGTGGAAGCAAGCTGACGGCTTTCCCGTCCAAGCATTACCCGATACAGCCGGTGGAGCCAAAATAAGTGCGTGGTTGACAGCAAGCACTTCAGGAGGAGAAATTCTGCAAGTCCTGATCCCACCTGGGCTGGCATGGCTGCTGTGCATGGAGGGGCAGACCTGCAATTAATTGCCTATTTCAGTGTGGGTGAAAAAAGTGTTTTTTTTTTTCTTTCTTCTTAATCAGCATCCTTTGAATATGAAAGGTACCTTTATCAGCCAGATGCCAGTGTAATGACCTGAGCCTCATTCATGATATCCATATGCAAACATTAAGCTTATATTCAGCAACCCGGCATATTTTACCGAATATAGAGACAAAGATATGATCATGCATTAATTATGTTTTTAAAAATGGCCTAAATTGACAGGCGAGATAATTTGACAGCTATCAATACATTATTTGTTCTATTTTCTTTCTTTTTCAGTAACAATTTGTAGCAATATCAAAGAATAACAATATTACAGCAATACTGTAATACAATATATTTTCCAGAGTGCTCTTTTACTTATGTGATTTGTAAATTAGAAATGAAATTGCTTTAAATTTCAATCTATGCTTGTTATTCTGAAAATAAATAGTGACACTATTTCTCTACAGGTTGATTCAGTTCCACAAGTAAAATGATGTCTAGCAATATCCTACCGATGCAACTTGAGATTCAAAATATCCATCTTCTGAAAGCACTTGCCCAATTCAGGGTTTGGAGCCTATCCTGGAGGCCACAGGTGCAAGGCAAGGAACAACCCAGGATGGGGCACCGACCCATCACGGGGCACAAGGCAGGGAACAACCCAGGATGGGGCACCGACCCATCATGGGGCACACTCACTCACAGACACACATCTATGGGTAATTTGGTAACTCCAATTAACCTCAGCATGTTTTTGGACTGGGGGGGGGACTGGAGTACCCGAAGGAAACCCCACGACGACATGCAAACTCCACACACATGGAGCCATGGCAGAGACTCGAACCCTGGTCTCAGAGGTATGATGTGACAGTGCTAATCACTCCCCCCCCCCACATTCAAATATCTAAACAATTTAAACAATGTAACATTATAACGGTTCTCTCTTGTATTTAACAGAATATGACAGCGGTTACATGCCCCAGGGATGACAAAGGGGCACATCAATCTGACTACCAAGTCATGTAGTCATTTTGATACTGGGAAATCCTCATTATTTTGATGTTTCAAATTTCCAGTCCTTGCACCACGCTCTTCCTCTGAACAGACTGTCACCTCGGAGGGAGTGCCAACACAAACACCCAGCATGCAGAAGTTCTGAAAGCCCACCGAGACTGAATGGATACAGGCCAATCTTGTTTTATATCTGCATGGCTAATGCGTATCAACTGGACACTGTGTATCATTTGATATACCGTTTAATTAAATGTGTTTAAGCATTACTTACAGAGGAAGGTCAGCATTTTTACACTGAGATGCATTAACGTGTATCTAAGAGGCATTAATAACAAGCATTAGGTATGTTATATATTCTGTGCTTGTCATTTTAACAATCTAAAGTTTTGCATTTGTAATATCTTAGTGCATATGTATAGCAAATGCTAGGGGCAGCTTCTGGATCAAGTGCTTAATAATATTTGACTTTGCAACAGAAATGCTCCTGGCTAATTAACCGCATTCATCCCAATTATTTATAAATGTCATGATTATCTAGAAGCATTGAAGTCAAGGGAAAAGTCTGTTATTTTTAACGTCAGACAGCTTGTTCAAGAAAATCTGAAATAGAATAATCCACCTCTAACGATCATACTTTAACATACACAATTTCCCTGTCGCTTAATTTCTCTGCAGGTACTGTTCAAATGTTATCTACAATTATGTAAAATTTAGATGTTTGTTTTATCCTTAATTGGTTCTGCAATAGCAAACGTTGATTGCATTATGAAACCCCATTAAATCTGAAAAAATGCTCCACATAATTCTAGATACGAAAGACACAATGTGGCATTTTCCCTAAATTTATCAGCAGCTCTACCTTGCAATAATGAGAAACCTTTTTCAACAAAGGCCTCTTAATTAGTATTTACTGAGGATATTTTTTTTTCAATTAAATAGCTGACTACATAAGTTTGTTTATTGATTTGTTCAAAATGCATCTCAAGTCAAAGGTGTGAACTAAAATGAAAAGCAACTTACCACTTCTTCATGGCGGTAACTTCTCACATTTATTCCATTTATCTAAAAAAAAACATTAGACAGATAAAAAAAGCAATCAATATGTTGTCATTAATTGTATAATTTATATTATATTTAATTATATTGTATTATATTATATTATATTACAGCAGCATACAACAGTAAATAATGATTGGTCCTCTAATGTTAGACGTAGCTTCAGATGTTCTGACAAATGTGACGTCACTGACATCGCGGTTATAAAATAAGACCGTGAGGTGCTCACCTGAAGGATGCCATCGCCAATGAACAGCAATCCAGATAATTCAGCTGCAGGAAGATCACCAAAATATGAGACGTGGCAAACCCCCAAAGTGAAGAAGAAGAAGATGATGAAAAGGCACGATGCTGACCTTTTTGCTCTTTGGAAATTTTGGATATCACCACTGGGATATTGTGCTCGGCGCCGCCCTGGTGGAAGGAGGCAGAAGGTGTGTAATTTATATCAATGGTGCCAATGGTGCTCCAGGACTCTTAAAAAAATTAAACGGATACTAGAAAAGCTAATCCCTGAGCATGCTCTCTGTAAATAGCTATAGCTGAAATAAAATAGCAATTTAACTGGACTGATAAATCTGTGTATTTTGGTAGCTAAATACAAAAGCCCTCATTTCTGGATAGAATAATCAATTATTTGAACAGTAAAGACACCACACTGCAGATAATACTGTACTGACAGTACATGGTCTCTCGGGAATCACAGAACTAGCACACAAGGCTTCTAATATTATCAAATAATCTTGCATTCCACGGAAACGCATATCTTTTCCAATTTATAAATCTGAATTTACTCATTTATTTTGCTGAAGAAATTCAGGGAACGCAAGAGTAGTATCACAGGACAGAGGTATGTTATTTATAATTTAACAAATAATAATAATAATAATAATTCTCCCATCCTGAGGTACACAGAAAAAATACTGTGGCACCAGAGCTGGTTGAAACAAAATCCCGGACCGGACTTTTACTCTCTGGACCTGAATTACCCAACTCTGCATGGCACTCGAATCACTGGAAACCTCAACCGTTCTCCGATTCTAAACTCATTCGCAGTGTAAGTGATCTTTCATGGAAGCTCTTAAGACTCGTCAATGAGCTAAATCTTCTTGGTTTAGTTACATTCTGCCCATTTATGAAAAGGAACAAAAAAAATACTAACACTAAAATGGGATACCACCTGCATTCCAACCCATATTTGATTCGACATCACCTCCCCTTGGGAGTAGGGACTACCATACTGCATAGAGGTCTAACAGATGCCATATCTGTAGCAATAGCTAATCACTGGCTGTACAGTATTAAAATGGCAGTCCCTGTTCCGCCTTAAGACATGCTCAGCGGCTGTGATTAATACCAGTTTGCAGGAGAGCAACCTGCCTCACCACCTCTGCTAGAGTAGGTGGAGATGAACATGGAAACAGTTCAATGGGAATCTAATGAGGTGGAAAGAAGCTCCCATAGTAGTTTGTGGCTGATACTACACTGAGGTTTACGGAGAACCTTTCCCTGCATAGTATCTAGGCCAGTCTGGCTGGTGGATCACCCTTTGAAGGAGTGGAAGTGGGATGAGAGAGACCAGAGTCAAGTACACAGTCCCAACAACACCAGTGACCTGCTAGCCAGCCACCCAGACAATAATATCACCAGTCAGCTCCGCAGTAGGCAGCCAGACAGTGGCAACATCTGCCAATAGCCAGGGTGCCATCCAGATGATGCTGAAACTGCCAGGAAGATCCTCTGTGGCATTCATCATGCAATCCCGTCTGCCTGGCAGCTTCTAATAGGAAATATCAGGCACCTCGATTCCAAATCCAGGCCTTGTTTTCAGTTCTCCGAGGTTTTCAGTTTAATGATTACTGATTGTGATTGGCCACAGAAGCTTCACAACTGGCTCACAGGTAAAGGAAGGCCGGAAAATCAACAGTGATCGGAACTTGAGGACCCTGGGATGTGGGGACCACATTTCAGATCGTAAAGTGGACTTTTTTCCATCCATCCATCCATCCATCCATTTTCTGTCCTATGCAGGGTCATGGGGGGGTCCAGAGCCTATCCTGGGGACAAGGCGGGAAACAACCCAGGAGGCTTAAACATCGTAACAGGTTTTTGGACTGTCGGTGGAAACCAGAGTACTTGGCAAAAAACCCCTCAACAATATAGGGGGACACATGCCAACTCCACACACAGAGCCACAGCAGAAACTCGAACCCAGGACTCAGGGGTGCGAGGCGACAGTGGTAACCACTACACCACCCTGAGGACGTTCTTCAGTCTCCAAATAAACTGTCTTAGTTAGGTGTTTGCTACAGTTCATCACAAAATCAAACTAAGCAAGATTATCCATCCATCCATCCAATGTCCAACCCATTTATCCTACTGGGTCACGAGGAGTCTGGAGCCTATCCCAGAAGGTGGGGAACAACCCTGGACAGGGGGCCAGCCCATCACAGAGCATACTCACACACCATTCACCTATGGGCAATTTAGTAACTCCAATCAGCCTCAGCATGTCTTTGGACTGTAGGGGGAACCCAGAGTAAAACCCACAACGACATGGGGAGAACATGCAAACTCCACAAACATGCAACCGAGGCGCACACTTGAACCCGGGTCCCAGAGGCGTGAGGCAACAGTGCTAACCACTGCACCACCATGCCACCCCCCTAAGCAAGATTAATTTAATTTAATAATTTAAGTTGTTTGCAAACCACCATGCAACACACAAGTGGATAATGATTTATTACTTGAAGATTGTCTTTCATGGTGTCCTCCTGGTTTCCTCGATTGTCTTAGTCTCCTCATGTATCGCTCAATAAACCACTTGTATTTGTATCACGCTCTCTTATACCCTGTGGCATTAGTGACACCACATTTCCCATTTTTTGTTTTTCAAATTCATTCATTCATTGATTCATTCGCTTTTGTGTCTGTGCATCTTTTACAAAATCACCTTTGACCCCTAGATGCTACAGCTATCCTCGTGCTAATACTGGTTGTGTGAAAACCTTTGCTCCTCTAACCGTATATTCAGATTCACCATTTAAGGGGTCTCTAAATCAAGTTTAGGACACAGTCTCACGCGAACAGGGGCATGCAATAGTTTCTAGGGGCTGTTTTGCGTGCAAATGCATCTTTTGTATCCCTCTGAAGGCCGAGAGAGACAGAGTGCCGACAGCTGGGGGGTGGAACATGTGATTAATGAAAGCACAAACGAGAGGATACTCAGAATCATCTATCCCAATCTATCTCCACCTCAAAACACTCAACACGGATAATGAGGACGAGAATGGAAGCCTTTTGGCACACGGACACATGCATGCGATGTCAAGAAGACTGGGTAAGGTCGGAGAGCTTTGGTGAAGAGGGAAAACTAGGTTCATGTAAAGAGTGCAATGTTTTACAGCAAGATCCACCTTAATACTTAAGCCAAATCCTCCAATTGTCTGTCTTCTGATTGTCACTGTTCTTTCCTGGAAGAAAAAAAAAAAGAATGAATTAATCAGCATTACCAAATACAAATAAATATATTAAAATTATGTTCAATCTGCACAACAGAGACACAAACATAAAATGGATATTTTTTCTGAAGGACTCGCATTAAGGCAATGACATTGGTTTCAGATTTTTTTTTTCTTTTTTGCAAACATCTAAAATGTTGTGTTAGGTAAATTTGGACACGGGCATGAGTGACATGTTTACTAGAAATTAGAGAAGCACACCTCTGGAAAGGCTTTCAAAATGCAGCTGGATGGATGAGTGAAGCAGTAACTCCTATCATCTCCCCACATTAAGCTACTGCCATAAATTATTCAGTTTTTCCACAAACTGTCCAGACACAAATAAAATATGTCAATGTGAATATATTACATTCCCGAGACAATGCGGAAATTTTTGTATGGCTTTAGGGCAAAACCTGTATAAGACTAAAAGAAAAAAAAATCTCCTACATTATTAGTCATGTTAAAAAAATGAATTTGGTGGAAGCTGTCATCCATATGTTTGATATGAAAAGCAAATATAACAAAAAAAGACAATAATAAACCAGCAATGGCTTGTCTCTCTCTCTCTTTCTCTCTCTCTCTCTCTCTCTAATATGTTGTTTTAAAATACTTTTATAACATATTTCATTAAAACACTAGCAGTAATCTGTTATGTGAAATGTACATGTCTATAATTCATTAGTTACTCTCAGCAATTAATGCCCCTTTGATATTAAAGGGGTACTGATAGTGATCAAAAAGTAAGCAAATCAAAAACAGACTTGAAAGTCACACCTTTTCCAATAGCCTTATATAATTATGCATGAGTCAACAAAGGTCTCTGTCAATTATATTGAAACGTTTGGCGTCACACACATTTTTTAATTTGAATTAGTATTTGAATTTAATATAGTGGCAAATGCTTATAGAGATCAACCGCTTATATAGATCAAAAATCTCGGGACAGAATCATTCCTATACAAATAGTGTTTAAATAATTTGCTTATAGTAATCAAGTTATGAAATTAAAATTCCAGTAATTCTTTTACTTTACTTTACTTTGATAAGCTTTGAAGTACCGAGGTGTCCCATCGTGGCGGTGTCGAATGTAAACGACGAGAGGCGGACTGATACGAAACAGTATTATAACATATTTGAATTAAACATAATTCAGTAATTTAATCTGTACAATACTGTAATTTGAAAATAATTTGACGCAGCTGTACTGTATTTTGAAAGTCAATAAAATTCTGTAAATATCGACCCTGTCCATTCTATTACCTTATATTCATTTAATAAATATAGAAATGTCAATGAGATGGAAATCTGCCTGAAAGGAAAAAAAAAAATCAGATAAAATGATCATCCACTTAGAGCGATCAATTTCACCCAGAGAGATGTGATCACTATAAGCGGATTCCACTGTACCAGTTTGTTGTTTACCTTGTGCCACTGTTTAATCAAAACGATTAACGAACCCAAATAATACAAGTGTATTTCAGGGACTTAGTTTTGCGAAACTTTCCCATTCTTTCTTTTTCTGTTTGCTAAATGCGTGCGGTCGTCATAAACACGTGCCGTCTAAGTGATCGGAATGGTCTTAAAGAAGACGATGAGGACACTTTTCCCCTTAGGTCGACTTTTTCAGGTGGGTGAGAGTGCACCGAGCCCAGGAGGTCCATGACGTAAATGCCAGAGGGTTTTGTGCTTTTAAAGGTTACTGTGGAGATGCTTTGTTGTACGATTCGCCATGATAATGCCACTCAAATTACAGAGTGCGTAGCTAACCTGGCCTGGCTAGAGGAGCCACGAGGTTCAGCCATTTACAGTTCCTCCTCAGGGTGGCTTAAAAGCCTTTTCACTTAAAAAAAAAAAAAAACTCACACAGAGAATTTAAATGATTTCAGTTCTAAAGAATTTATAACTCACAGCAAATTAAGAGTTAGCAGTCCAAAGCAGAGGTATCACTTATATACAGTACTAGTGAAGATTAGTACACCTGCTTGAAATGTTAATTATCAAGGCTTCAAGTTGTATACACTTGTTTTATTAGCTATTAGTGCATGAATTATGTAGGTTGGAGATCCATCTTTAGAGCGGGGGAAGGAACAAAAGGGAAACTTCCCAGGATAATGATAGGCTAAATAATAATAAGTCATTTAATATTTTTTTCATTGATTTTATACAGCTACATTTCATCTGAATATGTCGTTTTGGCTAAATATTAGGGCTGAAACAGTTCAGTTACTACCTGAAAGAGTAGTTAAGGCCGCCTATCGGCTCTGTGATACTGAATTCAGGCGTGCAACTGAAAACACAAGCAAACATGCTAACGCATTTGAGGGAACATCGTATGAATGTGTGTACGACCAGAGCAAAGCATAAACAGCCTCTGCAAGCAAGCCTCCCCGTGGCATTTAAGGCAATTTTACTGGGAAATTCAGACTGGGCTGAAAAATAGTTACAGGCTACAGAGGTGTTTAGACATGCGTTAAAGATATAAAGATATTCGGCCATACTCTGTGACAGAGATTTAGTTAAGTATTATTTTTATGGTATATATATATATATATATATATATATATATACACACACACACCATATAGAGCATATATATATGGTCTATATACACACACACACACACACACATATTTATATATTACATAATAATTTTTTTCTTAGGTTTCGTTCAGCAGACACGTCGACAGACACACTGCCTTTGGATTGCAACCGTTCCTAATTGTCTTTGTGTTTGCAGTTTTTAATAATAAATCATTTCAAAGTAAATTCTGTTTTCCATGCCGTACTGATATTGCACTGACCCGTGACCCCAAAACCGAGGTTTGAACCAAGCTGTGAGCTCCGTGTACCATTACACCACTACAAAACATACAATTGAAATGCCCTTAATCGAAATCCTGTCTTGGACATGCGGTCACGTAGCCTAGGCTAACATATACTGCAAGGCCACGTTACAGTTTGGCGCTAGCTAGTCCTGAAAGTCCAGAAAGGTCACACTCAAGCTGGTTATTCTTCATTATAATTGCATCTGTATTACAATGACCAAGCACTATCAGACACAAAAATTTCCATTACTTATTTTATGTTGGTCTCAGGCAGGGCCTTAAGTAAGCTGGCTCTCCTGAGCTCGGCCCCTCAGAAATGGGGCTGTAGATATGTATACGGTTCTGAAGCCTGGGGAGACCATCTCATGATCCGAGCTTACTTTGCTGGTGACGGTATTTGGTAATCTCCGCCAAATTTATGGCCGTTTTAACCAGCATGGCTAACTAAGCATACTTCAAAGACAGGCCATCCCACCAGGATCACGGCTGTTTGACCGCTCATCATTCTTCAGCACGGGGATAAGACCTCAGAATAATGCAAGAAATACCTGTAGTGGAAGAATAGTGAAGGGGAACTCGATTTAATAAGCTGGCCTGTCCAGTCTTTAGTCCGGAATCCCAGAGCAGGGGCATGCAGTGAACCGGAGGGAAGAGGTTTGAAAAAGGGATCCAGTAGCACTGCACCTCACTGGAAGTCACTGCAGACAAGCTGGGGAGACACTTCCTGTCTGCAAAACACAAGCCTATCTGCATTTTACTGACAGGTCAGCAGCTATAATGGCAGTTAAGGTTCTTGCAGTACTCTGGAGAAAAGTCGTCATTGTGAAAAATTCAGCTGCATAAATGGGTGAAATTAAAGAATCATTTTTGATAAAAGCAAGGTTACATAAAAAAAGATGCGTCACTTAGTTTTTCCAACTGTGTGGGTCGAACCGCCTTGAAATGAGTGTGCTGAGCTCTGGCATCACAAACACCTACAGCTCCAGGTCTGTTATTTCAAGTAAAATAAAATACAATATATATATATATATATATATATATATATACATATAAAAAACTGCATGTTTATGATAGATGGAAACTCCAAATGCCACCTTTACTCGACCATTAATGGCTATGAAATGAAGCAGAAAGCAGGAAAAATCATCAAAAGGTAATTAAGATTATGTAACATCTATATATACATATACAGTATATTAAAAGGAAGCTTTCAAGACTTTCCTGTGTGTACAGTGTCCCCAGAGCGCTTCGTTTTAAGAAAAAGATGAGCCAAACATCTCATGCTACCATGTGTCATTTCACGGAGGGAAATTTCCAGGAAGATTTTTTCTGTAGTCCAAATAAGGAAATCCCCCCCTACAGCAGACGATTATAAAAGATTTCTTTTCCCTTTCTTGTGGTCCTGCTTCTGTTTATATTTACTGTTGCAGATGTGGACAATAATTCTATTAACACTTGTCTGCTATTAAGGCAGCTCTATTACCGTTCCTTTTTATCACAACTCTGTAAATGGCCATGCTGTGAGATACTAAATTATATCATTTTAGGAGTGGGAAATCAAATTTGCAAGCCCTTTTTATGTCTGTGTATTATCAGGCTGGCGCTGCGGAGAGAGGTACTGTAGATGAGTGTTTGATTTTCAGCCTATTTAAACATGCATATGAAATACACAAACCCACTGTAAATTACAAAGAAAAGTGAGCGAGTGTATGACACAGCACCAACAGACTGTCTCTATGTCAGCGGTGGCCAATCTTATCCTTAAAGGGCCGGTGCGTATGCGGGTTTTTGGGATAACCTGTAGGTCAGCTGTTCAAACCCAGGTGTGAGGACTCTTCAGCCAATCAGTCCTCTAATTAGTAATCTAATTAGGGAGCTGCAGCGAAAACCCACATACACACATATAAAATTAAACAACTTTTGCTCTTTTAAGAATTGCATCAGAAAGCCCCTGATAATCATTCATTGCTTTTAAGTGAACAAAACCAGATTTCTACATTTTCGCTTTAAATTTAAGAATATTCATTCTTGAATCAATCATTTATATGGTCAGAACTTTTCACTGGGCTTTGTAGAAATCTATAATAATTTAGTGGATGGATTGCATGAAGACTTTTGAATGATGCTGTGAACTGAACTAAATTCTTGGACATACTGCCAATTAAATTACTGTGTACAATTCCTTGTAAGATCAAGCCATGTGATATCTGAAGTACAAACTAACTGGCATTAAAAAAGTAATCCATCTGAACTTTAATCAAGAAAGCAAAGGAGGATTACACAATGCTAGGCATGACTCTAGAAAATCCAAATGAAATGACCAATGAGCAGAGGCAGACTGACCTCTCTGGGGGCCCTAGGCTGACATGGGTAGGGGCCCCCTAAGTGGGGTATTTGAACTATTTTATTGGAGCTGAAAGAGGAACGAGTTAAAAACGATGGAACATCAATAATATGCTAATCAAAGTGCAGGGTGCCAGTGCTAATAATTACCTATTGGGGGGGGCGGGGGGAGGGAGTACTGTCAGTAAAATTAGTCGATTGGTGGAGAGGGGAATTACGTCAGCGGATTGATTGGTGAGATTGGAGAAGTGTAACTGGTCCGTCTTTTAGTGAGGTTAGTCTTGAATTTTTGCATTTGATTGACTCGCTTCCTGCCTGCTTGCAATTTGTCTACCACTCTAACAGGATAGTAGCAAAGACCCGGGTGATGTCATGTTAGTCTAGTGTCTTTGCGCTGTTTTCCTCTTCTGTTTGGCTACTTTGTACTGGTTCATTTGGCAGAGAGACGACCGGTAGCTTCCGCTGGACTCCAGTGCGAGAAGAAGCGTTAAGTCCCAATGTAGGAATAGTCTATTACAGCCGGGACGGGGGGGCAACTTTGTCTGTCCTGAAAACTGTCGCTAAAAATGCAAATAACAGATGAGTTGCTATAATTTAAATGATTGTTATTATCTTATATCCATAAATGTAACATCTGGAAATTCTGTCTTCAAAATTTTCAGGGGTCCCAGGTGGTCCGCTGCCCTTTTAATGGCAAAGTCCGCCCCTATGTAATTGCATGTTCAGTGGCCTGCGTCCTGCTTTGTATTAAACACCATTTCTCTGTCCCTAATGAGTAATTGAAATCAATCAGATTTCTATAGTACCTGTCTCCTTTAATGTCTACTTACATTAATGCTGTAATGTCTACAGCATAATTCTGTACACAGAAACAATCTCCTTCATATTCATATGATGTTTACTAAACTTGTTTTGCACTCTGGCAAAACATTAATCTATGAAAAACTGTGACATTTTAGAAAAGATACTCTCAGACTAGGCTGCTTACCTAATGTCATTTGGTAAGGCAAAAAGATTTCTGCATAATATACGCATGAATCGATAAAAAACAGAGCACATTTTGGTGCAGGGAAGACTTCTGCTAACAAAGGTAAAAGATTATGCTGTGCTTCTGGATTTTAAGAAGAAAATGTTCAAAAGGAATAATCATTATAGATAAACTGACCATTTTATTCCATGCTACCTTGGGAGGTTTGATATTCATGAAGATGTTTAAATGATAAGTTGATTCCAACAGGCACCTGTTTTATGTCATACTGAACTCTGATTTAATAAAGCTAGTAGCTTAATAACGTAAAATTAGTAATTTAACAACACCTTTTTTGAGAGAATCAAATTGATTAGTAATCGTTTAATGATTCAGGTTATTATATACCAGGGTTCTTCAAACCTGGACCTCGATTCCAAATCCAGGCCTTGTTTTCAGTTCTCCCAGGTAGTTAGTTTAATAATTACTGATTCTGATTGGCCAGAGGTTTCACACCTGACTGACAGGTAAAGGAAGGCTGGAAAGCCAGCAGTGCTCGTAACTCGAGGACCGTGATTTGAATAACCCTGTTATATACATATACTTCATAGATATGAGGTCAATATTACACAAAAACTTGCAGTCTGTTTACAACCAGCATTACACATAAAGGTAACGTTTCAATTAAAGCTGTCATCTATAATACATCTATAAAAGTTGGTATAAGAATTAATAAAGCATTACAGCATCTTCTATTGTCAGTCATAAGGCATTATAACGTGGATTATAATGCATAGATAGATAATACATTATAGATGAGAGCTTCATAGAGTGTTCATCATGCATAATATGGATATAATGGGTTATGGCTTTTTACAAATATATATAGCCATGTTTACAATGCTTTATGAAATGATTATACTGCATTATATATGTGTTCTTAGAATCTTATAGACATGACATTCATAGGACGTGGAACCCAAATGTAAAGATAAATTATTTTGTATGCTCAGTTAGATTACGGTTGAATAATGCTGCACAACAGCGATTTCTTTTGTCTGGCTTTTTCATATTACTTTCAGATATGTTTATAGTAGTGGTCGGAAAGCCATTATCCAGTGCACATAATCTATTTTGTTTTGCCAAAACGCCATAAGCCATTAATATCAACCCCTGTGTTACACCTCCCTCTGATGCTGTCCCTTTCGTCTGTTCATTAATCACCATCCTCTTCATGTCCCGGGGCCCTGCGGCCTGCCACTTTACCTGCTCCCCCCCCCGCCCCCATGCTGACCGCGCAGAGCGCTATATTTCAGTACCACCCAGATCGCACGTAGCACAGAAAGCATCGTCACCACATAATGAACAGGGAGCTCCGCAAACAAAGCTTATCTTCAGATCATGCGTCTCATGCGGCTGAATGGTGAGGGAGGCGCGACTGTCCCTCAGGTGTCCTTTAAGGTTAATTTAATCTGCAACAGTTGTGCACATGCACATTTACATGTGAGTGATTCTGACAAGGTGAATATGCAATCCTACTGTCTGTATGTCACGGGAATTCATGTTTAATGATTGTATCCTACAAGCCAGTTTATTATTATTATTATTATTATTATTACAATTAGTAATGAGTTCTTCCTGACTTACAATAGGGTAACATTCCAAGGAACATTGGAACAATTTCTATGATATTGTATAAAGGTAACAAGTAACAACTGTCACTAAATAATTTTATAAACAAGCATTAACTGTAACCAAATACCAGTGCATGGTATCAGGAGAAAGTATAAAGTATCGCATGGCAGATCGTTAGCTGGGGAGCAGATCAAAATTCAAACTTGGCTACTGGATGTGCATTGCTATTGTACCATAGTAAAGTCAAAATATCGTATGCCGGACCACTGTAACGCGATGAGTACCTGTAGTAGTAATAGAAGAAGTTGTAATACTGCTAGTAGTTGTAGTAGTATTTTGTATTACTCCATAATTACAATTATTCCCATTTACAAACCTAATTATGTGATATATGCAATACAATTCCTCATTTATATTGCAGTGGGCCTGAAACTACTACCTGTTCCCTCCGTACTTAGGCACATTTAACTGCTACTCTACAGCAACAGAGTGAGTCACACCTCACTGGATCTGTCACGGCGCAACTCAGAAGCACTTTTAAATGGTGCAGAAAGTGAGAACGCACTGCTCTAAATGGCGATGGAGTGTGGTGAGGAGACAAGGCTCCACAAATGTTTTGCTTTGACATGGATTACAATGTGACGTGTAGAACAAGTAGTGGGCCTATGGAACACCATGATATTGCAGCCCAAACTATCACTGATCCATCCCCATGCTGCACTCTGGGTGCAGTTTGGATGGTAAGTCTCTTTGGGCCTTCTGCACACTGTAACTCTCCCAGATGTGGGGAAGACAGTGAAGGTGGACTCGTCAGAGAACAATACATGGTTCACATTGTCCACAGCCCAAGATTTACACTGCTGGCACCACTGAAACTGACGTTTGGCCAGTGACCAAAGGTTTGGCTACAGCAGCCTGACCATGAATATTGACCCTGTGGAGCTTCCAATGAACAGCTTTGGTGGAAACAGGAGAGTTGAAGTGTGCATTTAATTCTCCAGTATGTTGGTAGCTGAAGTTTTATGTTTTTTGGATACAGTCCTGGTTAGTGCCTGGACATCCCTGTCAGACTGCTACCTCTTGCAGCCACAGTTACTCCT
>JABJVO010000078.1:9850105-9911342 GCA_026770805.1 Boulengeromyrus knoepffleri | reverse complement strand
TTGTGTGGATAGCAATATTTTATGTACAGCTGTGCTGTTACTCTGCTGATTCAACCTTCACACTCTTCTCTTACTGAAGGAATGTGCGATCAGTGAAGATTGGCCATCAGACCCTGCACATATAGGTGTGAAACCTCAAGCATTATCAACCAGGTGTTTCAATTTCATTGTCCAACCCCTGAAGATTGTAGACATAGTGCCCTTCCAGGTAAATGTATACATGACATTACATTTTATCATATCCTATTTAAAACCGAAGGGGCTGGCCCACATAGGCGATTGCCTAGGGTGCCATTTGATTAGGGGGCGTAAAAGGGCCAGTGAAAGACTTCAGAAGAAATTCCTTCATTGCAGCTATTCAGACCAGGTTCCATACTTCACTATGTATCAAGTTAGCAACCAGATATACTGTGCTATGTTTTTAATGAATTGACACAAATGAATTGACAAGATTTGTTTTCTTGCTGCTCTGGGCATCAGAACACCCAGGGCAGACCCTGTAAACAGAGTGTGACCATTAGCCCAACTTTTAGTATGTAAGCATTATATAATAATAATAATAATAATAATAATAATAATAATAATAATAATAGTGATTTTGTAAGACAGAATGTGTGTGTGTGTATGAACTGAGCTCTTAAATACAGGAATAATATGGAGCTGATAGCAGCACTGCAGCTCACTGTATCTGACTGCAGTGGGGAGAGCAGCTGGAGAGCGCAGTGGTGAGAAAGCTTTGACTGAGCGTGCTTAACGTAACGA
The DNA here is from genome assembly GCA_026770805.1 of Boulengeromyrus knoepffleri. NCBI lineage: Eukaryota > Metazoa > Chordata > Actinopteri > Osteoglossiformes > Mormyridae > Boulengeromyrus > Boulengeromyrus knoepffleri. The sequence continues at coordinate 9,910,580 of JABJVO010000078.1, read as the reverse complement.
GACTGTAAGGTGGACCCTTCAAACACTAAACGTGTGTCCCTCCCTGACACTCCCTGACTGAGATACTGTAACAGTCACACTAAAGCAAAAGCTGAATTGGGAACAAATGCTGAAAAGCAGCTTCGTCTTTTCCATTTTCTTGCATATTGTCTAGGAATTTCTGTCTCTCGTTTTATCCGCCTGGACCAAATAGGAATCCCAGCCACAAGCAATTCATTTAATTTGCAGTGTTGTTTATTGTTTATTTGTAAACTGCATGCGAGCCACGTCTCGACATAAAGCCTCCTTAGGATGATCCTGATCACTGACCTTACAGTAGCTGTGCTCTAAGCAGCTGGTCCTGCCAACCTGACATCAAACATGATCAGCTTTATTAGCTCAGTCATGCAGTGATATTCTGTTGAATTTCTTCAGCTCCCACATGGCTGTCGATATCCTCTTTCTATTTAAAGTCTTATGGCTGCCTGCCTTATTTTTCGTTTCACTCAGCTACTAGGATTTTTCATCACCCAACAAATAAAATTGAATAAACGGTCAATATCTCCTATATTTCCCATCCTAGACTGTCTAGTATGATTTAAAAAAAAAAAAAAAAAAAAACTAATTGCACAAATTCACTTGCCACCAAACAGTATCCAGAGAGAGGATCTGGCTCATTAGCTTGATCCAATGTTCTTATTAAATTTTCCGCATTCATTCCTCTTTCAACTCTCGCATTTTTAACTTTAAAAATACGTCGCTATGATCACCAACATCAATCATTCCTAATGGAAAGACATTTGTAAGCATATAATCTGTAATAACTACTTTTATATATTCCTTCAGTGGGTTCAGATAGTCACAGTTTTTTTCTGTATTCTGACAAATGCCATTTTTAAGATTAATTTTCTTCGCCAGTGTACTTTAACTCAGGTTCAGGTTCCCAGTGGTGTATTAGGAGGTGAATGCAAGCAGGTAGGAATCTGGAAACTGCTCCAGGGCGTGACATGTGACCGAAACTAATTAATTTGCATATCCGGTGTTGTACGATAATTTTATGTTAATTGCGTGTTTTAGGTGTTTTCTGTCTTCTTCAAATTAGTTCAGTTAGTTCAACTTGATTGTTCTTCAGTTCGTCCTTCCCATGTGCTCTTCCCTTTACGTTGTCATCGTCATCGTGCTTAGCCTGATCATCCTTGGATTAGCTAGTAGCATTAGTAAAAACTTTCGAAAACAAAAAAGCAGTTTCCGATTCTTTCTCTGTCTCAGTCTCATGCTTCACTAGAATCACAACATTATGTGAAAGGTGACATGAATGGAAGTTGGTCCTGGAACGACTAAAGTGTACTGTGTGCTGATGGGAAGGATGTCTTATTGGGACATTAGGAGGGCAGTGGAAAATGCCAATTTTATTGAGAATCTGTGTTTAGAATTATGTTCACATTTGAAGTCAGGGCCATCAACTTATCCAAGGAAGACAAGTAGTGTGTGGCTTTGCAGCTTAGGATGCTGTAGATGTTGTCAGAACATCATAGCTCAAATCTCAAGCTCAGCAGAGTGATTTCACTGATGGGCCCTGGAGTAAGGCCCTTAATTCCCCCGCCCGCTCGTGGGACAGACCACACCATGCTCTATCAAAATGTATGTTGCTTTGGATAAAAGTGTGTACTAAATAAAAAAATGAAGTGAGAAACACTGCGAAGTATGGAGACCCTGAAGGGACCTGTGGAAAAAAAAAATTAAACGCTAGTTTCGCGTGCACGCGTGAAAGTATCTCATGTGCACGCAAAATTATCTTGTTCGCACGCGAAAACAAGTCGTGCACACGAGAAAGTGACAGCATTTTATTTTTTTTTGCACAGGTCTTTTCAGGGGCTCCGTAGCATGCCAATGTGAAAAAACAAAACAAAAAAAGTTGTCTAGGACCAGTACATTGTTTACAAAAGGAAATTAACAAATGTTTAAAAAGTAGCTTTATGATGCATGAGTTAGATCAATTTTGATGCAAACTATTCTCCAAATGTCCCCTGTTGATTCTTTGCTCCAATGTGAAGCTGAAATTATTGACATGTTTTGATGCAGGGCAGAGAGGCAGCCTGATGAGGTGGGTGCTGTGCTTTCAGGAGGACAAGATGAGGAGATCTAGCCACAAGATCCTCATCATCTGTAAGAAATTTTATATGTAGTAACCTTAATATGCAGGTATCATAATGTTAAGTAGGCCCACTGCAATGATTGTGACTGTCTGTACAATTCTTACAGGAAGTTATGTCAAGTTAAGCAAGATTAAATCTGATAAGGAAAGAATGGGGTGATAGAAACCAGAATGAAAGCATTCAGAATATCCATGACTCATTTTGAAAATGGATTTGTTGTAATTATTTTATATACTGTATATATTTGACGTGATTTGCTGAATACTTTCTTGTGACACCTGTTACACTGAGTGTGCACTTTGAAAAATGTGGTGAGTCATAGATATCAAACCTCCAAGAGGATGATCATGAAATCTGTCTCTGTCTGTTTAGCTTCCATTCCATTATGCCCAGTCTAGCCAAACAGGAATTTTAGAGAACATTTGGCCCATTATTGTTTGAATATATGAGGACTTGTTTGCAGTCACATCTTTGCAATGCGTTGTGCCTCACTCAGCTGTGCTAAGCATCGAGATTCCAGACAGCCTATGTCTGGGTACATTGTCCAAGTGATCTACTGCTTGTCTTGTTTTCAGCTTGTGTTTTTGAATTTTGCAATTTCTCTTTGTTGTATCTACTGGTTTTCAGTCTTCATTTACCTGAACATGAGTATCTGGTTTATGATTCATATCTGCTTTTCTTTGTGTGTGCTCTAACAAAATACTGCTTGTGCTTGGACTTGATTCCAGGTTATGATTCTTCTCTTTCATTGGTCCAAGCTCTGTTTCCGATCAGCGACCCGAACCTCCGGAGAAGGTTTGCCATGTTAGCGTGGTGATGTATCCCGCCAAGAAATGATATCGGAAAGCCAGAGTTACCTCAACTTGGCCTCAAAATTATCCTACTATGCAAGAAATTTGGGTTAGGGATGAAGACCCCAGGTCTTTGGGTTGGAAGAAAGTATGACAGTCATGTGACACCCTGATGAGCTTTTATCACTCTGTGTGTAGAAGTGCGACATATTCACAGATGCAATATTTTAAGCTGGAGCAAGAAACACATTCACAGCCTTCATCTATTATTGTTTAAATAAAACATGTCTGCCCCTAATAAGAAAAAGGAATGGCAAAGCTGTCCATATCTGTGCCATTTGCTCTGCAGATTACACACTGACAGAAAGAGGATGAGGAGGACTGGGGTTATAGGCGTCAGCTAGTGTCAACTGTTGGAACAGAAATTAGAGGCATGGTTGCCACTGACAAGGATCTTTGTGGAATTTTTTGTGATAGGCAGGGCTTCTGCATTGAGTCGACATCAATGTTTTAAATCGACGCTTCGTTTTAAAAATTAACGAAATCACACTTATGATTTTTAAGATGCTTCAATTCATTATAACAATTGGGTAACACTTTAGTTGAGGGGACATGAATAATGTGGTAGTACATGCTTACTTAATACATTAATTAACCAATAATTAAGTGTTTGTTAAGTACTGATCCCATGCTTGTTCATCGCTAATCAATTATGACAGCTCATGTATTTCTATGGGGGAAACCTATATTAGTTCATGATTTGTTCTTTAGTAGTAAAGCAGTTAAGAAATTTCTGCCCCCTCAAGTGTTCTTACCATTATTGACTAATTAGTTAACTAATATAGTGCCTGAATGAAACACATGAACTGTTACGATTGATTAATGATGAATGTACATGGGATCAGTACATAACTAACACTTAGTTACTGGTTACTTAACAACAAGCGTGACCAACAATTGTTTTCCTTTAATTTCACTATGTCATTTTGGGAGTAGTTATTACTAAATTATTACTAAACAATAAGGTGGTTTTATACTGTGCAAAGTTTCGATGGCGTACCACAGCGGCATGGTACTGATGCTATGCACGGGCACCTTACCAGGAAACGCATAGGCGCTATTCTGGAAGATGGATCACTAGGGTAGGCAAAACCTCCGTGATGTTTATTCCTGTGTATTAAATTACCATTAGCATGGAGAGCTTTTTAATATTGTGTGTCAGTGTACCAGTTAAATACATTCATTATTAAAGCCATAAAGCTATCTGCCTGCTACATTAGAATCTCTGTTGAATAGGTTTTGAGAAAATGTTTAGACTAGAATATGGGCTTGTTCTATACTTATTGATGGTGCTATCCTGTGTGTGATTGTGCGCATTGGGCTTGCTGGGACCAGTGTTATCGTAAACTAAAAGTGAAATGAAAACAGGCACCAAATGAAAGAAAATAACTCGTGAACTGGAATAAAAATGAAAAATATATTTACTCAAAAAAATGTGTCAAATGTTAATCACCAAAAATTACCTCCACACCACTGTCATTTTACCATGCTTATCCACAGTATCTCCTCTTTTAAAAGATGTCCTGGCTGCTGAGCTGTCCCCTTCTTCACCACCACTTCAGTACTCATCGCTTCCATGATTTACCGAAACAGTACCATGTGGCGTGCTCCGCTAACCCAATTTAATAAACATAAAGATATGCTGGATTGATACAGATTACTAACTTGTGGGCATCACAATTTACATCTCATTAATATTTTAGACATACTACTAGTCTGCTTATCGAAATGAGGGAGAAAACAATATCTTTATAGTTCCGAAAAGCCAGCGTCTGTTATCTAAAGCCCTGTCTATACATGAATCCATACTGTAGCAAAATAGTTGTTAGTGGCAGTCCTGTTGATAGATATAAATTGGCCATCCCAAAACAAAGTAATTTAGAGGCAACAACCTTACTGCCAGAAATGATGGGGAGGCAGAAAACAGCCAGTCTTAGAATATCAACAAGATTTGGGGAGTTTGGGCAACAAGGACCCTGAGTGTGCTGGAAATTGAATGTGCAAGAGGCTGAAGAGTCAGCATAAGTGGCATGAACAGAGATAAGATTGACATGTCACAGCCGAGGGAATCTGCTGGCAGAGAGGTGGGGGGCACTGGAACTGGACTCAGAAAATGAATCCCAAAGGGCGTGGGAAGAAGGACAGAACAGGAAAGCAAACGAGAGCAACAGCATTTTTTTTTCTCCTTGGTCTACTTCATCATCATCATCATCATCATCATCAACAACAACAACATTAAACCTATTGGAAAATTAGTCTATACATGCTGAACATTAACAATCTGTTAATTAGCATGTTTAATTACTCATGAAGATTCTTCTAATAAGAACTTAAACATGAACATGATATTTAGTGAAAATGTTCGTTATGCCACTCATACTGTACATTGTTACTGAAACATGTTCTATATTTCTATGCCAATCGACACAGCTATGCCCAGGGATTCCAAAATAAATTACCTATGATTTCTTTAAAAAATTGAATAATGGCACTAACTTTGATTTTAATATATTGCATTAGTTTCACCTTAAAATAACTGAAACAAGGCAGTCCATCTTCCCGAAACAACACTAAGAATCGTGCACATTTACATTTCATGAATTATGTACATTTTAATGAAAGCTATCTATGAACAGCTAAGCTGTGCAACAATGTTAAACTTGAGGCAATGGGCACCATAGTAGACAGTGAAATGTTTGAGTACACCTGTTCGTAACCATAATGTTCAAATTCCACTTTTGATCTAAATTACATCATAAGTTACTGCTGTGTTTTCTTAGGTGAAGAACTATACTAATCATATTGCGGCAGTTTGTTTACTACAGACAAAACGGTGGAGTTAGGGTGAGGGTTAGGGTTAGGGTTAGGGCAATAACCAATGAGTAGAAAACAAAAAAGAACAATCCTATAAACAGAGTTTTTATTTAAATGAAAATGACTTTTAGGATAAACTGTGTTTGAAATAATCTAATGCAATGAATTATGGGAATTGTTGGCTCTGCTGTATTTAGTGATAATAAAACAATTCATAAAGAGATTTAACTAGTCAAAGCAATATAGTTGAAAAATTACTAGTATATAGTGACCACTGGCTCTGCTTGTTTTTCAGCATCTACAGTAGTGCAGGAGGTCTCAGTAAATCCCTTCCACACTCTTCAAGATGGCAACGATATACTGATGATGAGGATGCTCAAGAAATATAAAAAAAAAAAAAAAACCTTGGCCGATAACATTTAAAGGACACCACCACCAAAAGGAATCTGTCTATACTGAAACCTAAATACCGACATAAACCGAAAGACATAAAGAATAAATCTAGCCATGAAAAATAAAGAACATGGAAAGGCACTTAGTTATGGCCTTTGGTTAAATGTTAAGTGCTGAAGCCTTCTTGCAGAATACAAGCCACACCCTATGAATCCATGTCATGTTTTATTACAGACTGTCAGAGGTGGATAATTCAGGTCCAGAGAGTAAAAGTCCAGACCGGGATTTTGTTTCAACCAACCAGTTGAGTATCTGTGACTGTGACTCTTTATACTCAACTGGCTGGTTGTAACAAAATTTTGGTCTGGACTTTTACTCTATGAACCTGAATAACCCAACTCTGCAGACTATATGTCCAAAGGTATGTGTCCAACATCTTATTCCAAAACCAAGGCTATTAATAAGAAATTGGTCCGGCCTCTCTTCACTGCAACACTGATGTCAAAATGTGGGAAATATGTGGTTGTATGAATAAATGCGTTAAAGTAGGTTAATGATTCTGTGCTGTCTAAATTGTATAAAAAGTCAGGTTACATGACATTTGAATGGGCTATACCCGGAGGCATGGACGCATTATGAGAACGAGAAAGACGGTGCGTGCACACTAATTAACCTATACTCTATAGAAATGGATGAGATGGGCAGGCAGCTGAAGGTGGAATTTTTGTCCTTGGTAAAACTCTGACGGTCTCCACACTGGTAACAACGTTATTTTCTAGGCATATCCAAACAAATCTCCTCCTGTCTGAAAAGGCGTAGAAAACGCAATTTAGCCACTAAAACTGTACAGTTTTTGTGAGGGACAGTCGGATTATCTTGTTAAGTTTTTCATGTTCTTGCACCTACACTTTAAAACTCGTTTCGGCGCCGCCACATATATGTGTGTGTGCGCGTGCACGGGCGGGGAGGGGGCGCCCGATCGGTGTTTTGCCCTGGGGCCTTGTGTACAATTGTTCCACCACTGGGTTTAATTAGTTGATCCCTTTAATTAATAGGAGTGTGCATGAGGGTTGAGGCCATTCTGGAATGCATTCATCAATTCCTATCCAAATCAGGAAATGGAACTGGATTGGAATAAAACTATGGGGAGCAGAATTGGAATTAAATTCGAATTTCAGGAAGATTTAAATTCCAACTCCAGCTCCATTTCCTGAATTGGATTGGAATTGATGAATGCATTCCAGAATGGCCCCAACTCTGTTGTGCGCACACTTTTACCCGTATGCTGTATCATGATACTTCTGAGTTATAGAAAGTTAGTCGTCAGACCAAAGGGCAGCAGCAAGTCATATGCAGACATGTAGTCTGAGCATTGATTGGGACAAGAAAGTAAACATCACTCACGCTTGAATAGAATGGCTCGCCTGACACACAAATGACGTCTTGCTCTTGAAGAGTCAGAATGTCTTTAGCTAAGTGCAGTCGAACATTGAACAGCTCCTGGTGACCATCCTGCAGCAAGTAAACCCCACTCTTTGTCTGGAAGGAAACAGAGGAAATACTGTAAGCCGTTATCTCCATCACAATAACAAAGCATTACATTGATAGAAATGACAGTGACTGTTGTGTTATTTGTTTTCACAAAATCTGTTTTTATTTATTATATTCCCCGGCCTTCATGGAACACATATGGTTTTAGCAGTGGTCCCCCACCTCCACCGCCATCATTGCAGACACTTCGGTTGAGCCAATAACTCAAAAAATGTTATTTTATTTTTTAAAATTTTGCACAGCCATTGTATGTGTGAGGGACTCAAACTGATTAAACTCTAAGATAGACGGCCCCAGAAGTGAATCAGCAGTGTATAGTGATAACCAAAAAATAGGCAGTTTTGACATTTGATACCGTTAAGATGATAACTCAATAACCATTTGATGGATCTTTTTCAAACTCTGCAGAGGTATTGTAAGGAGGGCAGAATAAAATTATTAAGTTTTGAGATAGATCACCCCAAAATTGAAGCAGCACCGCATAGCGGACCTCCATATATACCAATGATATTAAAACCTTTTTTGTAAGGGCCCCCCTATGGCTGATACATTAGTCCTGGTCCTCTTCTGATCTATAATGCACTATAAATACCTTCATAATACATTAATTCCTTAATTCTTATAACCATTATATGACCATTAAAATGCATTATGAAGGTATCTATACTGCATTATAGATGAGAGCTTCATAAAACATTCATAATACATATTACACATGGTTATAATTTGTTATGTATGTATAAACAGCTATAGTTGCGTTTATGATACTTTATGAATGCATTATAATGTATTATGAAGGTATGGATAATGCATGTATATAACTGCTTTAGGTGTTACCCAAATTTTTTTTCCCAACACTCCCTGGCTTATGCTAAAAAATATTACAAATGGGACCATTTGCATATTGTGAAAAATCTATTATTATGGAGGGTTGAGGTCCCACTGCCTGTGTGTGTGTGTGTGTGTACAGTCTTTGTATATGTGCGTGTGTGTGATGCACAGGTCTCCTCTTGGTAGTCCAATTTGCTCCATGCCATCAGGCTAACTGGTGTCTGTAAATTGCCCTTGTTGTATGACTGTATGTGAATGTTCACGTATTCAAGCCTTGTGAAGGACTGGCATCCTGGGAGAACCCAGCCTTGTGTCCTTTTGCACCTGGGGAGGTTCCAGGCCCTGTGGCACTGACCAGGATAAGCAGCAAAAAAGATGGATATGCATGTAATTCCCTACACATAGACAGTTTGGGTGGACTGGTGTCTGTGCTCTGCTTGCTTATTCCAGATGATGGACTGGCATCCAGTCCATGGTGTCCCGTCCCCCACAACAGACTCCAGGCACCCATTACACATTGCATAAGTGGCTGTAAACAATGGATGGATGGATTCCCATTTATACATTTTGTGTATTGGCCCATCTAACATGGGAGTATGTAAACAGAAGATGATAGCCTGGATTCAGACTCATAAATCAAATCCATAACTATGTTATGGCTGTTCTATTTGGTAAGTACTATACTATTGCACAATCCAGTCATTTACATATCTAACTTAATAGGCAAACGATTTCTGATTAGGATAATGTTGATACTGAGTGCATGCAATGATTGACAGGATCTAAAAGTACATCTAATATTTAGAAATAACAAATTAGAATGAATCAGTTTGCATGTTTCACTTAAGTATAAACATCTGTAATATTTCCAACATTTCATCAAACGCAAGATGCGCAAGACAATGAAGATTCCACGTGACTACATCTGGAAGCTTGCTGGAAGAATGCCACGAGTTTGCAATGTTTTCATTGAAACTAAAAATTGAAGTGTGTGAAATTTGGAAAAATTCTGAGATGTAGATTGCAATATGCATTCAAAAGCATCAAAAGCTTTATTTGACTCACTGCTTGTATGCATCTTCTATCACTCATTCATCTTCAGCCTGTAGTCAGCACGTGACATTTTGGATACTACTGCTACAGATCCACCCTGGCCTGTATAACCTTTACTGGAAATGGAATGATGAGCTATGAATTCATTATTCAGGCTTTCTCAAACTAAGGCAGAGATGATCCTTCCCATTCTTCTAGTAATTTCTTTACTTCCCATATGAACACATTCAGATCTGCATGATGTCTGTGAATAATCCACCATAAATACTATGACATACTGATTCTATGCAATCAAACGCTATAAAAAACACACCAAAAAACTATAAAGGATACACAGACAGTGTCCCAGTATTATACCTATATTGGCAATAACCAATGAGTAGAAAACAAAAAAGAACAATCCTATAAACAGAATAGGCAGTTCTCAGATTACAAATGACAGTCATTCTCTAAGTCAGCCTTTAAGTCATATTTATAGGTAACTTGCAGTAACAAAAACACAGTACATAAAATAATAATAATAATAATAATAATAATAATAATAATAATACAGTAATAATAAAAGTAGCTACATATGGTACTGTACTGTATCGCGTACTGTACTTTACTGTAGCTGCTATTTTTCATCATTTCATCCATTTTATCATAGAATAATTATCTTAGTGTTTTTTTTCTGGGTGCGGTTTTCTGTGATAATCAAGCTAGGTGTGGCAGTCTTGTATTGCAGCTTATGCAGGTTGATATTACCTGCAATTCAGTGTAGATATAATTCATCATATTCTACACATCAATTTGCTGGAATATGGAAAACAAATCTATATTTTCAATTGCCGGAGAAGTTGTCCCTTTCGGCGTGAGTTTAGGGATGGAAATCTGTTCTCAGATTACAAATGACAGTCATTCTCTAAGTCAGCCTTTAAGTCAAATTTATAGGTAACTTGCAGTAACAAAAACACAGTACATAAAATAATAATAATAATAATAATAATTATTATTATTATTATTATACAGTAATAATAAAGTAATAATATGGTACTGTACTGTATCTTGAGCCGCAGAACCGATGAAGTCACACAATGTTTTCATGAGCATCACAAAGCAGTCTGTGTGTTTGTTACTATGAGCCATTGTATTTAACCAAAAGTTTGAATATAATAGGCTTTATGGCGGTCTGTTTGTAAGTACGAGTTAGGGTTAGGCTTAGGCTTAGGCTTAGGGTTAGGTTCCGACATTCTTAACCTGGGGACTCCCCATACCAGTGAAAAGTCTGGATAGACCTGCTTTTAATACATTTGTCTTCATTTCAGCTATCTTACTCATTTAATACTAATAAGCAATAAAATATATCAAAATATATACTTCAGAATGTATCAGCTGCAACGACCAAGAGAAACGTTCAAGATCTCAAAATTTCCTCAAATGTTATTCTTTCAACCACCTTCCAGGGTTGTTGCCTGGAATGCTTCTCCAGCATTCCTGAAGGAGCTTCCAGAAGTTCTGGGCACAAGCTGGCTACCTTGCTCTCACTCTTCAATCCAAGTCATCCTGGGATTGTGGTGGCCGGGTCCCCCGTAAAAGCATCCCTTTCCTTGTTCACAAAATAATGTAGCACTTACATAAGGTAAGACAGACCTTTATTGTTACTATTACAGAAACAGTGAAACACAGTTTAGCAGCTCTCTGTTTAGCAGCATAAGTTAAAGTGAAATAAGAACAACACAGAAAGACAGACAGCCATCCTCTTACAGTGTGTGTCTGAAGGACACAAGCGTGAGGTGTGCTTAGGGTTGCTATCTTGTTGAAAAACAAGTGATTTTCAGTAGGTGTGTGGAAACTTTTGACTGATGCTGTATCTTTAAATCATTAAAGAACATACTGGATAGGTATTACAGCGGACAGATGGATGAATAAATGCTGCACTCTCTCAGTATAAAAAAAGAAAACAGTTTACTGTTTAGAAAGCTCACCCAGTGTTCGAAGTGCTCTTATCTTCTCACTCATGGAGTCTGGCCTTTACTTTCCTGTGTTTGCTGCTTTCATCGCCAGTTTACCAGCAGACCTCATCAAGGGCATCATCGTCAAGCTGCTATTTTTCATCATTTCATCCATTTTATCAGAGAATAATTATCTTCTTAGTGTTTTTTTTCTGGGTGCGGTTTTCTGTGATAATCAAGCTAGGTGTGGCAGTCTAGGTGTGGCAGTCTTGTATTGCAGCTTATGCAGGTTGATATTACCTGCAATTCAGTGTAGGTATAATTCATCATATTCTACACATCAATTTGCTGGAATATGGAAAACAAATCTATATTTTCAATTGCCGGAGAAGTTGTCCCTTTCGGCGTGAGTTTAGGGATGGAAATCTGACATAGCCTAGGAGTGCTGTCATGTTCAGTGCTATTGCTGTGGTGGCAAGCTTATCAAGTGCATTTGCAAGACTTCCAAACTTCCTGTCATCTACTGAGGACCCACGGTGTACAGATTTACACTTCAGGTGAGATTGCCTGAACCGGCATTGACTGGCACCATCTGCAGCCTGAAGACTGATCTTCTTTACGTGACAGGTCCCCTTTAATATTTTCTATGCAGTAAAATCGCCACATCAGCCATATTCGGTTGTGTGTTATTTGCCTTTCCTGACACATCAAGGTTAAGTTTATTCATGGGGCATTGCTGGGTTATCACGTCTGATGGACAAATTGATTCACCACTTTATGAAAGCCCTATGATGAAAAAAGATTATTAGTTTGTCAGTTTAATGGGTATGTAGGGAGGATGACAGTTATTTTGCATATGACAGGTAGACCGCCAGTTCACTGTAGGCGTCAGTGGGTCTCTGCATCCCTCTTTGACAGTTGTATATGATTTTGTGCAGAGCGCCAGGGCGTGTGCCGATTGCAATAGCATTCACATATTCAAAGAAGTCTGACAACATCTTTTTGACTATCCAGGCAGTACAGGTACTGTGTATCCATACAGTTTTGCAAAATTTGAGAACAAAAAGAAACATTTGTATGTTAATTTAAAACATATAAATTGATTATAACAATGTACAGTACTGTGTAAAAGTCCTAGGCAGTCAAAAGAAATGTTAAAGCTTCTTATCTGGTTAGTAAGTTCACTTTTGCGCAGAACAAAAATTTGAAATTAGAACATGGGCAAATGAAGACCGGCAAAATAAAAGCTAGTAAGAATTTCTTCCATTCTTCAAAAAGCTGGCTAGATGAACATTGCTTCAGTTCCATAACCTCTCTTCAGTTCCCTAACCTCTCTTCAGTTCCCTCACCTCTCTTCAGTTCCATAACCTCTCTTCAGTTCCATAACCTCTCTTCAGTTCCCTCACCTCTCTTCAGTTCCCTCACCTCAGCCATTCCATGTATTCATAAAATTTCACATAAAATCACTTAATTAATTTAATTAGTCAGAAAAGTCAATGAGGTACTGATTAGCTATACGAGCTGTGCTCGCGGTCGAGTCAACGTTACATGGGTGTATGGGATGGTTGCTGCAAATTCTGGGTGATTTTAGCAGAAAGTTTGAGACCTGTCACCCGTCTCGCAAAATGCTTTGTCTTGTTCTTAGCCATTTTGTCCTGTATTGTCTGAGACTGAAAGCGGAAACCCCAATTACTGCTTCATGTGTTTGGTAGCTTGTGCATTCTGTACGTTCTACTGGATGGCACTGCTTCAAGTAGTAAAATAAATCTGCAGTATTTCCAGTTTTAGCTGGCACAAGTTTTCAGCAGGGTTTACAGTACACAGCAGTTTGTGTCAGACTTTATACTGCAAAAAGTACTGCCACACCACGACGTCGTTTTACCTTATTTATCCGCAATGACTCAGTTTTTAAAAGATGTCGTGGCTGCTGAGTTGTCTCTTTCTTAACGAAAACTTTAAGTTTCCTAGGAGGGAGTTCCTATCTTTTCCACGATATTACCAAACCAGCAGCATGTGACATGCTCTGCCACCTCCCTCACACATATAACTGGTTGGCACTGTGTTTGTTTCTGTGACGTGATAGGCTGATATAGATGATGATGTCACTCATTAATATTATGCATCCCTACATATCTGCTTCATAGCAAATAGCCTGAAATCGGGACTTCTGGCTGCCTTACTTTAAGGTACTCGTTATAATGGGTTATTATGCTGTACAGTACTGTGCAAAATCTTAGGCAGCCATAGGAAAATATGTTTAAATGATCTTCATGTTGGAGTAAAACTATCATGTCTGTCAAAGTGGGGGTGCTTAGCCATTTCAAACTTTTTGCTAAAATCACCCAGTATTTGCAGCAACCATCCAATATGCCCATGTAGTTTTGGCCCAAACACTGGTCCATGTCATATAGCTAATCAATATCTCATTGCCTTTTTTAAGTAATTCAGCTGATTAAGTGAGGTGGTGTTGAAATGTCTGAGGTGCCCCTGAGGAGAGGTTTGGGAACTGAAGTGGCGTCCATCTGCTCATCCAACTAGATTTCAGTACATTTTTGGAGAACAAAAGACATTTTTACTAGTTTTTTTTTTTGTGTTACTCTTAATTTGCATATATTCTGTCAAACTGTGTTTTTTGTTCTGAGCAGTGCACTTACAATCCAGATAAATAGCTAAACATTTCTTTTGACTGCCTAAGAGTGTGTAAAAAAATGTGTCCCACAGCTTTCTTAATAGGGTCATATATATATATAAATACACACACCATCCTATCTGGTCCTCGATGAACCACACCTGATCTCAGACAGTTATTCATCAGGTAGGATGGAGATCCTGTTGCATAGCGGCACTCCAGCAGAAGCACGACACGTCCTTCCTGTAGTGAAATGTGCATGTCTTCCTCCATGAAGAGCACAGTGGTCAATGACTGCCTTGATGAACAGCAGAACAATGTTAACCATATGCCACTGCTATCCCCATTCTCCGCTTATTGAGAATTCTGGAACGGCGCCTGTGAGCGTGTTTTCTGCTGTCAACAAAACAATAAATTATAGCCTGTTTCATGAAACGTGGCATCACGTGTCTGTAATAGAGCTGGCTGCACTTTTATCGGACAATCTACAGATTCTGAGTGGTATTTCTCAGAATCTACTGCAGTCTGCTGAAGGGCAATACATTTCGCTAAAATGTATATGTAACAGACATTCGGAATCACTTGAATGTGCGTGTCTATGTGCGTTAATTTTCTGCTAACTGAACTGCATGACCCTAACAAGCGGGTAAGGACGCGCCAGAACGGCATTACAGTTTAGACTGCACATGCCTCAGTACCCCCAAGGTCAGCCATGGGTAGCATGTGTCGATCTGAAGCACCTTGGCCAGCTGGCTCTCTGCTATGTCTAACAATCACAACCATCTTTACTGTCTCTGTGAGACCCCTAGCCAGGCAACGAGACAGGTGGCCCGTGTGACCATCTGTCATTAGGCCCCGGTGACAAAGATGGGGTCAACGGGTTAAAGTTCGCCTCCATTCACATTGTTACGGTGCTACAAATAGTGGGAAGATATGTATGATAAAACGTTTAAAAATAGTCTGCAAGCAGTATAGACATACACACGGCATTTTATGAGTGCTTTTGCCGTTGAAGTGTGCCCACGGACGAGGATAAGTAGTATCCAGTGAAATTTAAAAATAACAATAAAAATAATACAATAAAACATCAAATTTTATATAGTATAATGAAAGGTCCCATAATACATACAGAGATCTAAACACCGACAGGAAGCGCAGACAATATTCTATCAATCACTGAACTGAAAATCTTTTTCAAAATTGTCTTAAGTTGCCAGAAGTGCATCCGTCGATGTCTACATGCGGCAATACCTAATGAGAAGACCACGAGCTAAAGAATCGTGGTACTCTTTGGAATGCCATATAAATATTCCCGCATTTATATTTGCTGACCTAACTTACTTCATTTCCGAGATTCGGAATCAGGTGCCTTAGCTCCTGAGACCCAGGTCATATGGTGACCTCTTTAAAATATAGCACACGGCTTATTCTTTCCTCTCAAACATTTAAAATGTAACGCACAAACTAATCTGTTTAACAGATTTTCCATTGTGTTTGTGTCCACCACGTGTAGCGGTAGCCAGTGGGAGTCTTTAAATAACAATTACTTTAACAAATTATGTTAAATTATGTTATGATTACTTGGCTCATTTTGCATTTTACTTTGCATATTTACCTAAAAGAGGTGGAAAGTTCAGGTCCTGAAATAAAAATTCCAAATCAAGATTTTGTTTCAACCAACTAGTTGGGTATAAAGACTCACAGGCATAGAGCACTCAACTGGTTGGTTGAAACAAAATGATTTCATTGTGTCGGTAAAGATGAATTCAACAGTTAGGAAATGAGTTGCAGACTGAGAGTTGTAATGAAGGAACTAGAAAAAATGCAAACTAGTACTGTAAACCAGTAAAACCAGATGTGTTCTGCTGCTTCCTCTGATTGATAATGGATGCAAAGACTGAGCAAAGGAAACACAAGAAAACAAACAACTGACCTCACAATGAAATGTAGCCTGAACTTTCACTGATAACCAGACTAAAGCTTATTTTGGGCAGTAGTCCCCGCAGACCGGAAAAGACCAAAATGCTTGGAAATGAAGGCAAGGAGGAAGAGGAGAACCAGCAACAAGATGGATGGACTCAAGTGTTAGAACAATAAAGGTGAACTTTTCCTAAAACCCTCTAATATTGTTCAGAATTGATTGTGATTGTGGAAGTTAAATAACCCACTTTGAAGGATTCCTGTGGGGGCTATTCATGATCAAGCTATACAGAAGAATTGCTTGCAAGCATTCATGGGTTTCAGATTAGCAAGAAGAACAGGAGTCCTTCTGCACTTGACCACGATTTACCCCCAAACTGTCCTAAACAGGCCACTGTACTGGTTGAAATTTGGAAAGGGTACAGAGACTTCTTGGCTGAGGATTTCAGCAACCTACCATACGAGCTGCAAAGCACTTCAAATTTCTTATAAAGAAAAACCTATTTGTCAAAGATACCCAGGATCCAAGGGAGAATACGAGGAGAAAGAAGCCCAAAAACACTCCCCTGGAGGTTACTGCCACTTCCTGATGGTCATCAGCGACGTAATCCCCACGGGGAAAAAAACTGTGTGAAGACCAGAGGAGGAGTTGGCTGTCCTAGCTAGTTTGCACTAAGGCTGGAATGTTGACATTATGCCAACAACAAACAGTGAAAGTATATTAAAAACCTAACAAATCTTCACCATCAGAAAGATGACCCAAAAATGTAATCCTGGTATATTACCGCAGATGGATCTATAGTCCAACTATCTCTCAAACTATCTGTCATATCCTTGAGGCATCGGTAGCTTCCTCTGAAGGTGAAGAGAGATCTTCCTCAATAGCAATAAATGCTCCGAGCCAAAAAGTTTCACTAAATGACCTTAAAGCCCCATTCTGTGGTCTGTAACAAATCTTTTCATAAAGGGATTGGCAACGTCTCGCATAAGCTCACTAATAAGCTAACTAAATTACATAATTATGAGCTGCATAGCTGACACATTAATCCGTGGTGATTTAAATAGGCTACCATTCCTCCATTTTTATGTAGCTAAATATTTCACATCAAGTCGCCGAAAGGCCTTTGTGACGGGAATTCCAGCTTAAGACCATGCAGGCACATATCCATTTATGTTCTGTGAGCTTTATTTTCAAACAAACAAACAAACAAATAAATAACAAATAGATAGACTGATTGATTGATTGATTGATTGATTATCTAATAAGTACATACCAGTATTCAGATTTCAATAATCGGAAGATTTAATGAAGATTGAAAGGAACAAAAACCACAGATGGCATATGTCCTATTGTATTCTACTATTGTTCAGGCAGTAAAAAAATTTAGACATCCACTCCATCGCACAATTCTAGTGTCAGCATTTAATATCTTCACCGAAACCTCTGCTGAAGCTGATCTGCAGCTAACTTTAAGTAGCCACCACGCCAGGCTGCCCCGTGGGTTTTCCCCCCTCATCGTATCAGCCTGCCACAGGATAAGCATATGAATCTCTCTGGGAGTGACTGGCTTCTGATGTGGAGCCCGGAGTATTGCCATGGCAACCTCGACACGTTCTCCTGTGTTTGTCAGCAGCTTTAAGCCGCGATGGAATCTATGTCTGGGCAGCATGACTGAGAATCTGCCTGGAGGTGAAATCGTGAGCTTCACTCACAAACGCATCACAATCAGCAGGAAAATAACATAAAAGTCAGCCTTGGGCCTCGCCCGCAGAAGGTTCTGGTGAAGCACGGCATTATATTTTCAAGAAAAAAAGTTGTTTTTCCAAACTGTTTACTTTCCTCTGAAAACTGTCCACGCTCAATCAAAGGGGGCAGTTCCTGTTTTGTCATGCCAAAATTTGACTGAAAGCTACTACAACTGCATGCTCAGAGATTATATACACATTGAAAAAACTACAAAATACAATAGAAATAATCAAAAGTCATCATCAGATAACAAACCAGGACTGAAAGGGATTCTGTCGATCAGTCACATTCAATATATGCAGTTTTATTTTCCTTAATCTGGTAAAATCCAGCTTTATCTATCACGCAAAAAAAAAAAAAATTAAGTTTCTTAACAAAGTCTAAGCTTTTAGTTGCATATTCATATGTATTAAACACCTCTTTTAATAACAGGCATTTAGGTAAACAACCAGTCAAGATGAATTACAATGGCCGTGACACAGACCACAATAATGGATTTGGATTTAAGTATAATATCTATAAGGAGCTTGTTTTCATCATCAGGCTGCCGAATAAAAACAAAAATAACCTGTCTAGAACATGGATTTTCAACATTTCTGAAGCCAGGAGCCACCAATTAAGAAAAGACCAAACTTACAAATCTTCTAACACTATGATCACGTGAAAACTAACAATGAGTGACTGAGAAAAGCCAGCAGAGTAAACTTTGTACATCTAAATGGAGCTAATGGAAAGCATTACACTGTTTCTTTGTGGGTAATTATGCTAATCACTGGTCATAGCTCCAGCTCACTGTGTGGAGACTAATCATCAATGAAATAAATGCAGCTTTAAGAAACACTGCATATTTATCAACCATGCAGTTTGTAAGCCATGTATGCGTTTAAGATTTATGCAGCATAATCTTCATCCCTCCATTCATCCATCTTCTAACCTCTTATCCCCGTCAACATATATTGTCAATGTATATCATAGAATAGCAATATATTGTGGCCTTTAGGAGAAGGACATATTTCACTTAGCATTTAATATTAATATCTGATGAAGTTGCTTTGTATATAAACGCATGTCTGAAAATATTTAACCTTGAACTGAAATTGCTTAATGAAAACGCATTATTGCAGTTTCCTTATTGGTTCATTACAGTCAATGAGGCATTTTGAAATAACTTGCCTATAATCAGGCTTTAGTTACTGATATGATTTCTATGAAATGTTGGAGTACAAAAACATTTCTAAAAAGAAAGCGGTCTTGGGATTCCCATGCACGTGACCTTTGAAGTTGTGAATCATGCAACATTTCACATTGATTTTAGAATTGGGAATAGAAGCAAAGTAACGTGGCATACGAGAAAATACTTCCTGAGACAGCAATTCAGGATTTTGGATTTTGCAAAACTTTGCTAGATATTATCGGACAGAAAATGGTATTTTAACAAGTTCCGTCTCACACTTCCCACACGTTTCAATGAATACCATGTTACAAATTAAAAACTTGTTCCTTCTGGCTACGGAAAAACAGGCAACAAAAAACTTGTTTATATAAATAGATATGAAGTGTAGTTGTGCAAGATCTGAACAGAATACTGTGTGGTGAAAATGACAAACAATCCATCCATCTTTCATAGCTACTTATCCAGCAGAGGGTTGTGATAAGCACAGGGCTGCCCAGTCCTGCTCCTGAAGATCTCCCACCCTGCAGAGCTTAGGTAAAGCACTAATTTAACACACCTGATACAGATAATCAGGCCCTTCAGTATCACCTCAGTGTTAGAGCCAACTTAGCTTAACATAGATGCTACAGAAGGACCTGATCATCTGTATCAGGTGTGTTAATTTAGTGCTGTACCTAAGCTCTGCAGGGTGGGAGATCTTCAGGAGCAGGATTGGGTAGCCCCAGGGCCTGTTTCACAAAGCTGTAATTCTTGTTTAACTGGATAAGTTGTTGGATTTAAGGTAGTCTGGGCTAAATGGATTTTATCTTCATTCACTTACATTTAGCAAAGACTACCTTAAATCTGACAAGTTATCCAGCTAAGTAAGAAATCCTGCTTCGTGAAACAGGCCCCTGGTCAGGAGCATATTTGAAGAAGCACAGGCCAAGATGAAACTTGAGCAGGATGTCAGCCCACCAAACCTGCCTGCCTTTGAACTGTCAGGGGTTATCAGAGAAACCAGGGGAACACAGCCAGGAAACACAAACACCAGGGTTGCCAAATCTCACGCATGTGGCGTGACAGTCACATTTTCAGTCGCTCACGCCAGAAATCTTACGGCAAATCTATATTATTCCATTATAACCCTAACATTAGCTACATCAAAAGCCTCAGGGTATTCTGCAAAGCCTACAGACTTATCTCGATTTGAAAATCTCACTCCAGCCAGACGGCCAAAACTGGCAACCCTGAAACGCTTAGACTGTACACAACACAATGCTCCATTACACTACCTTTCTAACGTATTTCATAACATGAAAGGGCCATACTACCAAACAGATGTCATCATCCCAGTGAATAACAACCAAGGAAATTCCCCTATAAAACTGCAAGAGGCCAGACTAAAATTGACATTTCACGAGCTGCGAATGACTGCTGTCTCATGCTTTTAAATGTCCCTTCGTATATTTTCAAAAGCGACATTTGAAAATATGTGATTGCATCCATCAAGATTCAACAGATTCAAGATTCAAGAAAATCTTGAATCTTGATGGGTGCAGTTACATATTTGCAAATGTCGCTTTTGGAAAATATACGAGGGGACATTTAACATACAAATAGTTCTTTAACGAAGAACCATTTTACTTTTGACTATGGCAGTTCTGCAACTCTTTTTTCTTTACTGTGACTTCTTATGATACCGCCATGCGCAAAGCTCGACATTACGGCATTGCGACTGAAATGTCACCCTTACACTTCATTTTCCTGAAATGATACTGCCATGCGCAAAGCTCAACATTATGGCATTGCGACTGAAATGTCACCCTTACACTACATTTTCCTGAAATGATACCGCCATTCGCAAAGCTAGACATTACGGCATTGCGACTGAAATGTCACCCTTACACTTCATTTTCCTGAAATGATACTGCCATGCACAAAGCTCGACATTACGGCATTGCGATTGAAATGTCACCCTTACGCTTCACTTTCCTGAATTCAGCTCCTAGGAAGCACACCCTGCATGCTTTGTATACGCCATAGAACCTCGACTGAATGAACGATCCGGTTAATTGTCTAATTTGCTACGAGCGCTTGCACATCTGTGTTTGCCCGGCCCAGCACTGAATGCTCAGCACCGATGAAGCCAGCTGCTGTCCGTTCACACACCAACGGGCTGCGCTTTCTGAGCAGCCGGTCTGCGACTCACAGGAGAGACGTTAAACAGTAGACCATCTCCCCAGCTTCTACATAGCCGTCTTACTCTTGAGTATTGTAGATTCTACCTTTTTGCTTAGTTAATTAGTGTTATTATATCTTTTCAGGTCTGTACTTTGCAGTCAGTTTCTTTTGCTTAAAGTGCTGAATGAAATGTATTTACTTTTCTGTAACAACATCCTTTGCTGTCTTGAATCTGTTAGATGTGGCGTCACTGCTCTACCCTGTGGGATTCTCACAGGCACTATAAATCGAGCCAACACCGTTTGAAATGGACGGGAATTCACTGAGAAAATTAAAATTAGAAATGTCAAACCGGGAAAATGCATTTCAGCTGTTCATTCACTGTAGATATTGAACGAAGGATAAATGTGATCTAGTTCTGTCTGGGTGAGCCGGGATAAATCCTTACATTAATTTTAACGTAAGGCCTCATTAAAAATCCCAAGCATCTCAAAGTCACTGAGGACGGAAACCAAATAGAGCAGGAGATACAATCACATCAGCAGCTGACTCAGGCACACATACCACAGTACGGCTGAGAGGCTGGTATTTAAGCTCGTATCGTACCTCCTCAGTGGAACTCTTGAAATCCATGTGCTATGGCACAGTGGGAGCAGCTGTCCTGGAGTAGAGAGAAAAGCAGCAGTTTAAACAAACCAGCCTCGATCCCATACATATTCATGCAAGCATATTGATATAATTACTTTCTATAAAAGGGGAGATTTATGCACAGTTGATCAAATACTGTTACATTAAAAATTCTCACTCATGGTATATATGGCATAATAAAGAAAGTTTACAAAAGCTATTTATAGCATATTCCTTTAAATTTTCGTGTATCATTTAACATCAAGCTGCCATTTGAAAGGCACCAAATAAATTCAATATAAAATGCGGTTTAATATTGTTTTGTAATCAGTATAGCAAATTATTTCATAGGCTTAATTTCTTTTTTTTTTTAATTATCTCCTACTTTTGCCTCATGAGTCTGTACTGATTTTCTATATCACTGGAATGCCCCCCCAGTCTCGACGACCACTGAATAATTTACTGGCAGAAACCCAAGAACTGGACTAAATTTTAAATGGTCGAGCTGGAGACAGGAGGCGCGGGTCAGATCATTTAGCAAAACTCAGCGTTACACTGTATTTGTATGTGGAAACAAGCAAAAGAAAAAAAATAAATCTGGCTTTCATTAGGCGTTGCTCACGTCATACTGCATTGTCAAGGCAAACAATGGGGCTACGACTCATGCTGCCTGTAGGAGGCCTGGTACAGCGCATGTCACGACTGAGCAGAACGCAGAACACGCTTAACGATGCGTGAAAAGACAATGATCCCTGAAGCTCCCTTTAAAGCAGAGTTTTAGTTTATGCTAAATCTTACATTATCTTCTGATTTTATTCATCTGCATCATCCTACAATATATGTACTATGTGTGTGTCTGCTATCCATCACTGTAATGCAAGTAGAGATTGTTCCTTTGCAAGTTTGCATTACTCTCCAATACTGCGCTCCTTCCTCTGATTGCAAAGAGGTGTTGGGATTTCCCACCCACCCGTCTCTCTGAATCAGCCAGTAGTTCACCTGTCATAATGCATGACGACATCGCACATGCACTCGATTTCTATAGAAGCGCTTTGACTTCAGACTTCAGATTGTGGGGACTGGAACCACAACCTCAAGACATTACACCATCTGCCCGTCTCACTTTATTTCGATTTTCAATAACCAAGTCATTCATAAAATGTACATTTGAATGGGCTTCAGTTTTAATTGTAAAGTAGCATGGAAAATCACCTGGCCAAAAAAACGAAAATGACCAGAGACATACAACCAGGTATGTGATTTCATATAACTCTGAAGAGTGAAGTGAAATTAAAGCGCATACTCATAGCTAAACTGGTGTCCTGTGTTATTTCAAAGTATGATTGTGACACATCTTGTGGCTTTTAATATTTATGACAGCGATCATTGCAGAGTGACCTTGGGGGGCGTTCAGGAGATTCTCAGCAGCAGGTGTGCATCTTACAGCAGACTTGAAGCTCTGCTGGTCTCTCTCTCTCTCTCTCTCTCTCTCTCACACACACACACACACACACACATACATGCATCGCTTACATACATACACACAAATTTGTGGGCAGTGGTGGCTTAATGGTTAGGGAAGTGTACTTTTAATTGAGACATTGCCGGTTCGAATCCCTAACCAGCAAGGTACTGCCCCCAAGCACTGCTCCCTGGGTGCTGAACTAACCACCCTCTGTTATGTCACGACGTCACATATGGGTTACATGCAGAGGACACATTTTGTCGTTGTGTGGTGTGTCAACACTGATCACTAAAATTCTACAAAACAAAGAATTCACACACACATACACAGGTTTGAAGTTATATCTTTGTGGGGACTCTCCATTCATTTCTATTGGGGAAAAAAAAAACTCTAATCCCAACATGACAACCTTAACCGCTTTCCAGCCCTAACCTTAACCATAATTTTTGGCTGGATTGCAGTCACAGATCATTGTGGGGACCTGGAAAATGGTCCCCACAACGTGAAAATAACAGGGTTTTATCACATTGCAGGGACCATTTTGGTCCCCACAATGTAATATAGCCATAATACACACACACACACACATGCACACACGGACATCAGCGGCTAACAGTGTCTGTCTAACGTAGAGATCAGTCCCATAACCACTTTGCAGTACATGGTCACAGTTAGCCTGAATTCTACACCACAAGCCTAAAGGTCACTCTTAACAGGATGTAAGTTTTTTAAAAGGCACAATCTCATACACATAATGATATGAGCAATTCAGATATGCCACTTCTGGGATGCTGGAATACTCTGAGAAGACCATCACAATCAGAGACAATGGGATTGTAAGTGTTCCCTTACATAATGGGCCCAGTGTTTTTCTGCTTATTGTGCTCGCGGATGTCGTGCCAGAACCTTGTTGATGGGGCTAAACAAGAGAACGACTCACAGTCACTGCCATATGGTTCCTTTAACTTTCCAAGAAAACCTCATCTGATTTTGTTCTGTTCCATTAATACCCGTGTGATAACAATTGTGACATTTTGCAGTATGGCAATGCAACGGCAAATGCAATGCTGGAATTCTGGAATGCCGACCCATTCGTCAGGCATGTAGCCGCGTAGTAAATGTACGGGTTCGAAATGTACTGTGTGCAACTCCCACCAACCGCGCCCCCCTAATTGTGTCTTCCTGTTGTGTGTTGCGTATTTCTGGCTATGGACCAACTATTCATTGATTGTTATATACCCATGGGAGGGAGGGAGGGAGGGAGGGACGGACGGACAGATAGACTGACAGATAGATAGACAGACAGACAGACAGACAGACAGACAGACAGATAGATAGATAGATAGATAGATAGATAGATAGATAGATAGATAAACTGTTGGTCACACATTTTTCAATTTTTCTGGTATCTGTATACCCAAAAAATCAGACACCCACAGATCACTGTGGATTAGATCCCTGGCTAGCAGTCATTTTCAAAGCTATATATATATTATACTGAACAGATCTAAAAGCCCTGACTCAGAATCTAATGGCTCTGCCTGCTTTGGATGCATCAAAGAGATGCACCCTTGCCTATAATCACCGAGGCAAGCTTAGGTCACCAGTTAGGGCCTAATAACGTTTTAGGATACAAGATGTCGGACTGCTACAAGATGTTTAGAAAGGGGCGACCTTGGAAGATGCTTCTAATGAAAAGCACTTTTAAAATGAGCTTGCGGATGGTGCCTCTCCAGAGCCGGTCTCCAAGCTCCCCGACTGAAAGAAAACGGGCAGCATCGCTGCCAGGAATTAAGGGGGTTCCTGGGTCGCGGGGGGCCAGCGCGGCCCCTTCACACGGCCCCGCCCGCAGCGGGCCGGATTACTCTTCAGACCGCTGCGCTGTTCGGGGGTGGGGGGGGGGCAGTCACATTTCACATGGAATTTATCAAAGCCAAAGGAATAACGCCCAGCCTTTCAACTGCCTCATTATCTAAAGGCAAACAACTGCTCATTGTCACTACAAAAGCAAACACAACATGTTTTATTCACGGATCAGAACATGTACAAAGATCAACAGCCAGACTGAGTCATCGGTTTGTTCCCCAGTCTGGATATTTACATCCTATCCCATGAATCTGCCATTCACTGTGGAAATGAACTGACAATCTCTTTAAGATTCCTCGTAGTGTGACAATGAGCAAGACATAGGACTCTGCTCCTCAGAATAGTGAGGACTGTTATTTTGATTGGTTGTTGTTGATAGTCCTATTTTCCGAAGACGGAAGGAGTGGGGATAGACATCCATTTGACATTTCTAAATGCTAAATGAAGTTGACATTTAATGCCTTCGACTCTTCATGCGCTCCATATGTGATCCCAGTGACTTTTACATGGTTCATCTCACAAAGAGGCCAAACATTCAATTTCAGAAAGTTGTGCCACCATTTTATTAAACTAGGTGACACAAGTACAATCGTCCTCATCGATGAAAATGATATCGTCGGTGAGACCATTTCAATTACAGAGCAAAATAATTTACACCATGTTTTGGGATATTGAGAATGAAACTGAAAGTATCTGTTTATAGCTGTTTTCCATGCAGTCAATGTTTTGCCATTAAAAACACACATAAATCAATTGCAATTTGAAGTGGCAATTTGAGGAAAATACTTAGGTTTAAATTGTCAGAAAATTACACTTTGAAATGGAATATATGCAATATAAGTGAGTTTTGCAATTACTCAGCCAGATCCATTGTGCAAGATGTTGTTTAAATCCAATGCTGTCTGTAAAGGGACACTACGACTGGTTTTTCATTCACAGGCAATGGGAGTGTTCGGAAAGAGATTGTATATTCAAGTCTTAATAATGTTTTTGGACGTGACTTTAATTTTATAGCCGGGGCGGCACAAATGTGTTTCCACGATCATGAACATATTGCTTTTCTTTGCTATAAAGACCCTTCCCCATTTTATCCATTCAGTGGCTGCGTTTCCACTTCATTAGTTATAAGCAGCCCATGTCTCTTAGCAGAGAGCCCTGGATGCAGAGCATCAGCAGACGGCTCAGGTGGCACTAGGTCAAACGTAGCTCTACCGCGGGACGCTCTCCGGTGTACCTGAAGCTGACGGCACTTCAAAGAGACACCGGGAAGCGTCGCCTCTTTTTGCTTCAGCAAGCAGAAAACCGCGTTAAAAAAAATGCAACGCTCCTGCAGGATGGAGCATGTCCCTAAGATTCAGAAATCGCAGGCAGTCAGGGTGTGTTTTCTGGAGCCCTGGGTTGTTAACCATCCGGGAAGCTGCGTTCTGGCTTTTCGAACCTCCCCTCAACATGTGCGCTAACAGCTGGCATGGGACTCAATGGATAACACTGTTGCTTCCCACCTCTGTGACTGAGCATTGAAATCCTGGCTCCGCTCAGTGTGTGTGTGGAGTTTGCATGTTCTCCCTACATCGCGCGGGTTTCCTTCTATTGGTGAAGACCAACAGCAAGTCAAAAAATGAAGCTATAATTTGCATGTTATTTTTCCATAAACATTACACTAAGCCTGAGGAATGCATCATTTAGAATGAATCAACTAATAATTTTTCACCGTTACTTAATGGGGCGAGGTCAAAGCGCATATGATGGGCTGGCCCATCCATCCATCCATCCATCCAACAAGGGTCAGCAACATGAACTTCCCAGGATCTTACCACTTGGATATACTAAATATTAATATTATTATCAATATTTCTGTTCTGTGATATATAATGACTTTTATTCCAGAAAGATGGAATGAGGAATGTGTTACGAAAAAGTTTGTTCATGATCAAAAGCATTTCCACCTCATCTGTCCAGCATGGTGGAGGCAGTGTTAAAGCTTGTGAATGGCCATCAAAGGAAGCAGCTTGCTTGTGGGCATCGATGATGAGGGCCAAGGCAGATGTGTCTGCTCACATGAAAGTCGACGCATCAGTACTCACTGGACGACAGTTTATCATTCAGCGGGACAGTGATCCTAAGAATCCTAGAGGAGTTATGTTAACTGGCAGTCAACCATCTGACCTTAATCCAACTGCGTGTGCATTTCACATGTTGAAGACAAAACCGGTCAAAAAGTCCCCTGAACGAGCAAAAGCAGAATATGGCATGAAGCACAGTCATGACAGAGAATCACAATGGCAGATATCAAGCATCTGTCGAAATGATAGGGTTACAGATTCCACACAGTCGTGCACTAGTATACTGTAGGATTTACAACCAAATATCAAATATAATAACTTAATTCCAGCTTATGTCAATTGGTCCAATTACTTTTAGCCAATTACTTAACGTGGGGAATATAAATAAAAATGGATGTAATTCCTACACTGCTGACCCAATATCAACATTAACGTTTTCAAAATAAAAATGAAAGCCAAAACGAGAAAGAAATAAAGAAAAATGTTACTGCTACATATTTTGAACTGTACTGTATCTTTAAGAAATGCTTCCCACCCGCCCACCCCCCCAAATTAAATAAACATATACAGTAGATTTAGCTGTACTTATTTTCTAAGTTCTCAGCTTCAGTGACATTTTCACATTAACATTAAAGTTCAAAATCAAAGACTCCCCCAAATGTATGAGTTCATCATCGACTTGTGTAAAATATGCCTTTATCTGCTCAGGTTTCCTTCTTGCAAACTGTACTGGCGATAAACAATCCGCTCTTCACTGTAAAGGGAGCACTTCACTGCAGCGAGGAAGAGAGTAAGCAGTTCCACGTAATGACACTGCTCTCCATAAATGCTGTGCTCATGGACAGCTCTACATTAAAAAGACATAGAGATGCTGGGAATGATGCATGATATAGCCTGGGACAGAGGCAAGCCACTGATGCATGCTGGGAATTCTGCATTGAAAAGCCATTGCACGGAACAGTACTGTTACACTGAGTCCCAAAACGATAATACGTTGTTTGTCCACAGCCAGATGTATTCGATAAACTACCAAATGTATACTACATCCAAATGCAACATCAGGCAGAACAGTGTGCCCATTGCGAGTGTAACTTGCCATCTGTATATGGTTTGTAAAAATAGTTGGTAACGTTGCATTAAATGCACCTTAATGGATTCATAATGCATTCATAGAACATTCATAAGGAACATGCAAATACACCTTAACATCCTGATGTCCCTTAACGTTATTAATGCATAGTACAGCTGTTACGGGATGTTAGGGTGTTAAGGTATGCATACATAATGTTTATGAATGTTTTATGAATACTTAATGAATACATTATGAAGGTGCAATGAACGTCTTATGAATGCAATATAAAAGCATTATGAAGGTGCAGTTAATGTGTTACCAAATAGTTATGATCACACTAGTATCTGATTAGGGTACCCTCGTATTTCAGTACAATTTTAGCTTGTTCACATTGTCAGGCAGTACTTTAAAGAATTCCTGTTCTGCTTAAAAAAAATCATTAGCTGGTCACCAACAATTTAAAAGTCACACGCACACAAGTACACAGTCACCCATGACATGTAATGGCAGACAGACTGAATGTATAGTGGTGGATTAAAAACAAATCAGCACTTCGAATGCCTGTTATTTTTCTGTCAAAATTCAGGTGTAGTGTGTGAAAACAGCATGATTCAGTCATCGGGACTTAGTCCATTCATTCTGCTGGGTTTTGAATGCATGTTGTTATTTTTAATTACCTGCTAATAATATGTGATTAAACCAGAGGATTCACTGGGAAGGTCTTGACATGTATCAGCATTAGGCCGTCACTGCGAGTTTTCGCAGTGAGCAGAAGTCAGCACTGGCTCCAGTGTATTCTCTCATTAATTGTTTGAGGGGTATTTAATTAAAAATGGATTGTTTGACTTTGTAAGAATAACCCATATCTTCTGAAAAACTGCATGCTAGTACAAAAAAATATAGACAGTTCCAGATATCATTCTTGATATTAACAATGGGGTTCAGCCTTTGTGGTGAAATGCAGATGAATTGTTTAGTTTTAAAATAAGATAATAGCATTAATTGACTTTACATTAGATTTTTCACGTTTGTCTTGGCTACAATATTATACAGGTAATGTACCGCTGAAATGTTGCAGATGTACAAAATAAAGTTTCTCTCCATGATTTTGGTGGCTTAAAAGGCTTGGGAAGAATGTCGTCTTTGTCTTCTGCAGGAAAAAGGATAGTCATCTTCAAGAATCTATATCCCTGCTACTGCAATTATCCTTCTTCATGTTGCAGTTATATAATAGCTGTTGTTGTGAATACGCCTGCCATAGACAAAATAAATGTTCACATGATCACAAGCGAACTGAGGACAAAGCACATTTAAAAGCACACATTTTCCACTGCTTTGACACAGAAATGCGTTTTCCTTGCCACATTCAGCATCCCTATTATGAAGTTACCACTTCAGGCAGCATTGCACATGAAAATGCATTGGTACAAGACTATGAAATATTCATAAAAACCTTTTTGTTCTGCAAATGTTAAGACAGACAACCTGTGCAGCCCTTGTGGTTAACTGTAAGCACTGTAATGCGCAGTGAGTACACAAAACGTTAGCGGCACTGTCTTAATATTGCACTGGCATCCTGTTTCGCCCTCATAACAGCTTCATTTTGTCAGACTCAGCAAGGTGTTGAAAGTGCCCCACTGGGATTCTGACCCCAGTGCGTCCGGCAGCCGTGTGCATTTGGCTGGCACTGCAGCTGGCATCTCAGTAAGGTATTTCATCTCATACCACAGATGTTCATTGGAATTGTGATCTGGTGACTGTCCAGGCCAATTCATTAAGAAGCATTCATTATCACGCCAGTGGAGCCGTCTCTGGACTTTCTTAGCCTTATGGGACATTGCCCTGTTGAAAAAATAAATGTACAAATGGAAACAGTTCTGCCATAAAGAGCTGCATCTGCTATGCACTGATGTTATGGTCCTATGACATTTAAAGGTTGCTCTGCTTTCCTTAATTTGTGCACAGACCAGTGGTTTCTTCCAAACCCTAATTCCCTCATCAGTTTGCAACCATGCAATAAGATACACTGGATCTTTTAGGGAATCAGTGTTGTACCAGACTTTCACTAGATTAACTGAAGACTATCTGCCTCATTTCACCCCTGTCAGCGATGAACTGTTTTTGACCACTGACCAGCCATTGGCCTAATGCCTTTTGGATGGTAGACATTATAGATACAAATAGAACACTTTGATATTGAAAAACCCAGCAGTGTTGCAGTTCTATTCAAAGGCATTTCTTTTCTAGCTTATATCCCCTAACACCTCACAAGCCTTAAAATCATTCTTTAATCTCCCCTTCACTTGTACTGGATTCAAAGGTTCAAAACTAGGTATTTAATAGGTGAGATGAAAAATTCATATTAATGAAAGAATATGCATATCTATGACATGCTTTGTGCGCTCACTGAATATTGAAAATTGCTTTTTTAAATATGTTATATAAGACACGGAGGGAGAATTAGCCAGTCAGTATTAATTACCTTTGCGCCCTGTACTGTTACTGAGACATGCATCTCCAGCTTATTAACACTTCACTGAGACGCAAGACGCATTAACATGCTTAATGGGTATTAAAGTTTGTTTAAACCAGTATTGCCAGAAAATGCATAACCATCATTAAAACAGCATTAATATTGATCAAAAGTCTATTTCGTCTATTTGTGTCTAGCTAAAGACAAAAAAAAGTACATTTTGTAATTTTGGCAGAGATCTTAAGCAGTTACTTACCCCAGGCTATATTTTTTGAAGCATGATATAATTCCCAAATTGTACATATCTTTCTCCATATCTCAAGTGTCTTAGTTTGGTGCAGGTGTACGGAGTGGGCAGAAGTTGGCTACATAAAAATTACGTGCTTTAAGAGTTTGCTGTAAACACAAATTTTACTGTGCACAATAAAAACTCTAAAACAGCAATATAAGCCAGCACATTCATGTGGAATACACCAAACCTTGGTAATGTCTGATAGTAAAACAGATAAGTGCTAACAGTTTCTTTTTTAGTGTTACTGCTTGTTAAAAAGTTCCCAGGTTGGTCAGATACTGAGAATGATTTGGAACTAAAACTTCAAAACCTGCACTACAGTACTGTATAATTAGTTATTACTTTATACAGGCACCTGCATAAATGGCTGTGAAAGTTTATTTATGCTTTGAAATGCAGACATGTACTAATAAATTCCAGCAATCCATTTTCCATATGCACATACCCCACAGAGGGTCATGGAACAGCTGGAGCTTGTCTGAGGAAATCATGGGACACAGCGGGGGCACCCTGAACGGGATTCGGGCACCCTGAACGGGATTCGGGCACCCTGAACGGGACTCGGGCACTCTGAACGGGATTCGGGCACTCTGAACGGGATTCGGGCACTCTGAATGGGACTCGGGCACTCTGAACCAAACCAGTCTCTGATTGGACGTTCAATTAACCATCACCTGCATATATACACAATGACATTTTTAATGATATCATTATCATCATTACCACTATTGTCATAATTAATTATCACATAATTATTATACAATTATTATATTACCCAAATACAAATCTAGTGTTTTTACTTTTCTGTATATGCCTTGCTAAACACTGAATGTTCTTTGTAATGTCTTTTAAAAGCACCTTCCATTCCTTGCATGCTAACATACTTAGCTAATAAAAAGAATTCCGAGTCTCTGATTCCGATGCCAGTCTGTTGCAGGATATATAGTCACACATACAACATTAAGCGATACTGGCTGACCTAAGAGAAAACGGGAATGCCTGGAAGAAAGGCATCCAATCCTTCGTTGAGAACATGCTAATTCCAAAATCGGAAACCCTATTCATGAAAGCCCACAGCACTCGGTGTGCGGGTTGGGGACCTGTGTCCACGTCCTGAAGGTCATAGGTTTGAATCCTACAGCTGGCAGAGTAATCATGCCACCACTGGACCATTAAGCAAGGCCCTTAACATCAACTGCTGCAGGGGTGCTGATTGTTGGCCGACACTGTGCTCTGTCCCCAAAATTTGCTTTCACCCGGCGAGCATGATGGGATATTTGAACACTATCCAATTTCCCCATAACAGTGAATAAAGTCCAGCTACGCCACTGCATCAGCCACGTCGTTAGCGAAAAAATGAATAACTAACCCCGACAGAGGTTTTATCTCAAGGGTATTTCTACAAGGCAGGTCGGGTCGTCTAGACATTGTTTCTTTGAGCACCTGATACCTTCCCTTCCATTTGTAAAGTGCTGAGTCCTTCTAGGTTTCACTGCAGATATGGTATGCTGTCATCTCTTTGTGATTTATTTTTGTGGGATTGTGTACATATGCGTTTTGCCTTGGGATGTGCCCTAACATGAGAAGTGTGCGATGGCAGTGTTCCCATAATAATCCATCAGACCCAGAGCCACAGACCCACCTTCTAGGGACCGTGCGAACAATAGCTAATACTACCCATTTAGTGGGCGCTGTGCGATATGTCATAAAACATATTAGAGTCATGGGAGCCACAAACTGAATTCTTATCTGCATGGAAGGTGTCTGAACTTAGTATTATTAAACTGAAGAGACAGCATTTGGGTGACTGTGAGTTTAATAATTATAGCCTTAATTTCAATTCATTTAGCTTTTGAAAAAAAAAAAAAAACATGAGGCTTATGTCATGGAGTAAGGCACTTGATAAGATAGTAAATGGCTGTAATTATCTATATAAGCTTAGCTGACTAGCTCTAACTAGAGCTTATAATGAAAACATATCTCTACATTGTTCTTGGTAGACTTGGATCTCAGAGGTAGGGAACTCGGTTCACACAATTCGATTAAGCTCCTTGCTTTTCAGGTAGCTAAGAAACTTCATGGGATAACCTTTAATTACTATGGTGGAGCCATTAAAAGAGGGAGTCCCACAAGGTCCCATTAACCTTTCTCAACATGTTCATTTTTGATTCTGAAAAAAAGGAGGACTTAACCACAGTGGTAATCTAGCAATCTAGATACTTGTCCAAGCCATTACCAACTTTGAGTCTATATAATTCAGGGGGTACAGTTTAAATTACAGGGCTTGCAGTACTGATTAGCTTTTCCTGTCCATAATTCTTTGTATTATTGTGTTTTATTTTGCTCTGCCCTGGTAAACCTAACCAATTCTGACCCCATGGGGGGTGTAATTATTCACCTCCATTTTATTCATACCTAACAATCCTACAAAGTCAGATCCTTACTTCTCCTTTTCTTTAGCTGCAGCTGTACATCCAGCGAGATGATCCCTGCCTTGCCACAGTCCACCTTGTCTGTTGTTGCGGACAATGATGCTTCTCACCTCTACAAATTCAGATCATCGTACGCTCATGTAAAATATTTCAAAGCTAGTGGTTTTGTGTCTGAGAGACACATCCAAGCTAAGACGCTGTATGTTCTGCAGTCCAGAGAAACATGCCTTTGCAAGCCTCGATTATTTTAAAGCCCTGCTATCTAAGCGATCTAACAGCTCAGTAAACACTCCTCTGCTTTCCGGAAGTTTCCAAGATCCTTACTCAGCAGAAAACAATAGACTGACCCTGATGTAGCAGGTTTGTCAGCACTCCTCTGACTTCCTGTGAAGTGCTGCCCCGATTTCAAATGGTCTTATGAATCTGAGACCCTTCCATTAAATCCAAACGGATCCGGCTTTGTTTAGGGGGGGGCAGCTAAGCACTTCCAAAGACTGATTCGCAAAACGGTCAGCGGAGCCATTTTCCTCGACAGAGGAAAAACAAATTAACTAACACTTTTCCAGAAAATGCCTTATCATTGACAATCGAAGATGCTGTAATTCTTTATTAATTCTTATACCAGCCATTATAATGCATTATGAAGGTATCTGTAATGCGTTATAGATGACAACTTTAAGGAAAGTGTTACCAAACTTTCTTGCTAGTTATTATACACACCAATGAGCCAAAACAATTTGATGACCCCTATGTCTACGCCCTGTGTGCCGTGATACATTACTTCCCTGATCATCACCAAAAATCATCTGCCATTTTTGCCACAGTAGCCCTTCTGTTGGTTTGTGCCAGATGTGACAGCTTTCGTTCACATCCCACTTTGGCCACATCCCCTCCTTGGTCCAATTTTGCAGATGCTCTGACCGAGTCATCTGACCATAAAAATTTGGCCCTTGTCAAAGTCACTCAGATCTTAATTCCTGCCCAATTATTCTGCATTCAACATGTCTACTGCGGGGCACCAAATGCTAGCTTGCTGTTTAATATACGCCACCATTTTTACAAAATAGAAAACATTATTCGCATAACGTGGCCGGTCATAATGTTTTGGCTCATTGGTGCATATTTGTTATTTATCTTTTCACTCATTTTGCACAGCCTCGCTTGAGCTATGTACACTGTCCTTTCACTTTCTCTTGATTGTGTTTATATCTGTACATTTTATGTTCCTTTGCCACTGTATGCAAATGAATTTCCCCCCGGATCAACCCTCTAACTTGAAAAACATTTAATATAATTCCCCCCCCCCCCCCCACTGTGTGTTACACAAGGTATTTAAAGGGGCTTTAGCTTAGTGTCTGCTGAACGGCGAGCTGGCCTTCATAGATGAGTTACTCCATTACAGCACGGGGATGATTTAGCCACCTTCAAACCTGCATGACTATAATGCACCAATTTTGTCATCAGCAACAGCAATGTACTGTATTTTCAGGATGGTGAAACTCCAGTATCTGAGCTTAGCAGCAGTGAGAATCTGCATTCTGAGTTTGCAATGCAAGGAAATACCTGTGGGGAAGAGGTGTATTGATTAGTTTGGATGGACAGATGGACGGACGGATGGACAGACAGTCAGACATACACACAGACAGACAGACAGACAGACAGATAGTTAGATAGATAGATAGACAGACAGATAGATAGATGACAGACAGACAGACAGACAGATAGATAGATAGATAGATGACAGACAGACAGACAGATAGATAGATAGAT
The DNA here is from genome assembly GCA_026770805.1 of Boulengeromyrus knoepffleri. Lineage (NCBI taxonomy): Eukaryota > Metazoa > Chordata > Actinopteri > Osteoglossiformes > Mormyridae > Boulengeromyrus > Boulengeromyrus knoepffleri. The sequence goes on along the minus strand of JABJVO010000078.1, from coordinate 9,875,325 downwards.
GACAGACAGACAGACAGAAAAATAGATAGATACATAGATGACAGACAGACAGATAGATAGATGGATAGATAGATAGATAGATAGATAGATAGATAGATAGATAGATAGAATATTATACTGAAATATGGATGTAAATATAATGTATGGAGTATAAATAAAATTTGCCTACTGCTTATTCAGTAAAGCCAGTTTAATTGTGTGACCTCGTTTTAAAATGGCTGAATTGGGACTGTTCACAGCAGCATAAAATTGCTTGCATCACGCAGGTTAAGATGATGAGATTAGACGCCAGGTGATGGTTTGTGACCGTGTCAAATTAATTACACTGGGGGATCGTCCCTGTTGTTAACAAATCCCGGAAAATGACGGACCCCGGGGATCGGCGTGACTGCTGTGATAACAGGAAACGGCCAGGGAGGACACACGCCATCTGATAGGAGCTGGGTGACTTTCACAGCCCTCGTTTTTGTTTGGTTCTTGTAAGGGACACAGACTTATTGTGCGTCTAAAACCATTAGTATTATTACTATCATCAGTATTATCATAATCGTTATTGACATTAATAGTTACTGTAATAGCAACAACGAGAATAATAATGATAATAAAAATAATAATAACGATTGTTATTATTATTATTCTTATTGTTGCTGTTGTTGTTTTGTTTTATAGCTTTCTCCCATAGCCCCAAAAACACACGTTTAGGCAAAGTGGTATCTATAAAATTGCCCATAGTGTATACGGCCACCAAACCAGAATGCGTGCTAACGTCTGTCCCGTGCATATAAGAGGCTCGATAAACTATACCTTATGGCAGGTCTAGATCTGCACCAGGCTATAGCGCAAGCTGACGAACCTATAGGTAAAGAGAAATTTGCATAAACTAAAAATTAGCTTGGGACCTTCAGTCAATATGCATTAAGATTATAAAATGTACTGGAACGATGCAACGTTACGGAAAACATGCTAAATATGCTCCCAAAGTCCCATAATAACAAAGGCATTGGCTCCTGATAACTGATCCATGACAAACTGAATAGCCACAAATGGTTTATGCGCGCTACAGGTGCAATCTCAACAGCACCCTCCCAGTTCCAACCCAATTGATAATTCTTTCCTTTATCGATAATCACTGGAAGTAGGTTAACATTACAAAACTAAGTCAAAGTTGCAGGCAAGTCTTTTCCCATTTTTTGGACAGCTTTAACAGTAAAGTTCAACCCACGGAGATAATCGCATATAGACTGGGCATAAATCATTCAGTAATACAGTATATGAATAAAATTGAATGAAACTGAAAGTGTATCACTGGATTCGCACAGTACTAATGAAAGGACCCCGCCAATTTTCTTCTCAGGTGCAGTGCTTTCAGGAAAATTCCTGTGCAGGAATGACAATCTTGATAATAACCACTGGTAACATTTAGCACAGATACTACGACTGTGGATATAAGCAAAGTTTAGAGAAGCATTTTGAGGCCACAAAGTAATAGGTCTTGCAGTATTGGAAATCATGCCCCCCCGCCACACACACACACACACAATGTTGATAGCAATAAAGTACCTGTAAACCAGGAAGTAATATTAACACACTTGCATTTGAGGCAAACTGTTGTTGCCTAGCAACCATTACTTGTTTTTTTTTTCTTTTTCTGCGACTATCAACCCTTCTAATTAAAATACATACATTAAGCAATAGTACTGTTTCTGTGTGTAGATACGATGTTTATAAAACAACAAGGTCAAAGGGCTGAATGAAGCTAGTCCAATGGCAATTGCCGTTATGCCAAAAGAGTATAATCCAATTCAAGATTATATAATTCAATTATGTATCTGAAGTAAATGATAGAGTTTTGGGGCAGGCCGAGAAAACTGACTGGAAATAGTAGCAGGCAATATGACCGCTGACATCATCACATTGATGTCGGCATAATTGACTTATTTAACTCTTTTATTGCGCACTGCTTTTGATTTACGCTATTGCAAGTAAAATCGGCGAGTGGATATTAATTCACAGAAGAATAAAAAAAGGCCGTTAATGAGCATCATTGTATTTGTAAAGGATGCATCAGCTAGGCAGTTCCTCTGAATCTCGTTAAATATATCTGCTGCCCATCACACAGGATGTTCCTCGGGCAACCACTGTAAAATAAACACGATTAATGAAATGGGTGAATCACACCGCTCCATTAATTAACCCAATTCTCTCCACTACACAGCGACTAATGGTAATTAATTAAATATGACACTCCCAGAAACCTGCCTACTGATCTTATGTTTGAAGCTGCAGGTGCATCAGAATAAATTAGACCATTGAAAAGAAGTCTAGAGATGCATATATGAGTATTTATGAAAGAGAAGACCTATTCTCCTGCAAACGATTTGTTATTCATGGGATTTTATGTTGTATTTTTACAGGTGTTATGGTTTTTAATTAAGTGCCGTGGTGAAGCTGGAAGTCATTACAGTAAAAATGGGTAAATAAAAGTCTTATTTATTGAGGAAATGTGTTTACTTGGACGTAGTTAATCTCTTTGTGCTACAAACTGAATGGTTATATATACAGAAGTTTAGAGGTTCAGATGATAGCAAATTCTTCCTGAAGTTTAGAAGTACACATGAATGCCACACTAGAAAATGAAAGATGAAGAATATAGTTTTACTTATTAAAATTAAACGTTTTAGTGTAGATTCCAGCAACAGGAAGGCTGAAGCCCAAGAGGGCTATTCATTTCTCAGATGCAGAGTCTGGAAATGGCAGCCACTGATGAAACACCTGGTGGAATGTGATGTAGCCAGCCTCTCCATCCAACAGGTATGGCGACGGGAGATGATTGGTTAATCTCATTAAGCTTCAGCCAACCAAAGAACAGGAAAGCTCTATGGGGATCGTTTTGCACGAAACCTGTCCTGTCCATCTGCACTGTTCGTCTTGGCAAAGGGCCTGCTGTAGCCCCCCAGTGTGATGTTGAGCTTCAGCAGCAATCACTCTTCAGTCCCTTGAGGAAGGTTCAGAAATGTGTTTGGATTAAACTGAGAGGCCAAGCCAATAAAAAGCAGGACTAAGATACACCACATACCATGTTGAGTGGAGTTTCACCTAAGACAACATCATCGGATTTTAAAAGACAATCAGCAATTAGTGAGAAAAAAAGTAAGATTTATTACCTTCTTCCACAGGCTTAGGCTCAACTGGCATATGGTCTTGCATTTGTAACAACACTAAACTTCCTGATTCCTTGGAGAAAAAACAAAACAATTCTCTGATTTTCTTTAGATTTTTTTTCCTTGAAGTTACCCCAAAGATCTGTTTATAGCAACTATAGCAAGTCAAGCAATCCAAAGGCCATAAAAGAACTTGTTAAAGGGACATAGACCCCCTCTGTCACAGATTTATCCAACAATCAGGAGAAATGTGTCTCCAATTAATAATATTAATAATCAGTGGGATAAACAGGAAGTTTGTGCACTCTGTTCGCCAGATGATAATGTGATTGTTTGAAATCTATCAATCAATTGTCCGCTTTACTCTCTGGGTTGTGATATGTTGTGTAGACGAGACTCCTCAGTTTCATACCACCATTCATTGCAAGAAAGTAATTACTTGACTTATTAGTCATCTATCCATCCATCCATCCATCCAACAAATACTTATTCTGGACAGGAAGAGATCCCAAAGCTTATCCCAGGGGCAGCACAGGGCACAAAGTTGGAGTTCATTCTGGGCGGGATGATAGCCCATTGTACGGCACATACATGTACACACTCACAAACACTCTATGGGCCACACTATGGGCTATGTAGAGATACCTGTTAGCCTAACTTCAGGTCATTGGACAATAGGAGGAAACTGGAGTCACTATTAATCATTTATTCTTGTTGTATTGCTTTTTCTTGGACAGTACATGTGGGCTGGTGTTTAAGGCTATATGACCTGGACTTATTATTCACTTTCATAATCATTTTTTCCTATCCACTTCTGATATCCCTGCTATTATTACTTTCACGTAGCCACATACCTGTCTGAGCTACGGAATTTTCTATTATAATGTTTAGTAACTACACACTCTTGGGTACAGGGTTAGCTGCAGTTCTTCTCCATTGTCCCAGAAGGCAGGCATGACAATTTCAAGATTGCAGAATAGATTATACAATAGCTGAAAATTCGAGGCTGGGTTTCAAAAAGGTCAAACTCAAAGAAGTCATCACATAATTTTTTTTACTACAGTATCACAGGCACTATTGGACTAGAAAAGTTGGATAGTATATCACAAAGTAAAATGGAATTGTGTGTTTCCAATCTATCCCTCCATTTTCTTAAGTATTTACACTGAGGTTAATTCTGGATATGCTTGTCTGTAGTAAACGGCATATGATATGAATGCCAGAAGTGTTTTTTTATATGATAAAAATGCAAAGACGTAGGTAACTTTCCACCACTGCAGAGTTACATAAAGTTCTGTCTTTTCTGTTTTTTTAAGTGTTTCATTTTGCATATATAACGATCAGCCATAACATTAAAACCACCAGCCTAATATCGTGTAGGTCCCCGCTGTGCTGCCAAAAACAGCTCTGACCCGTCGAGGCATAGACTCTACAAGACCTCTGAAGGTCTCCTGTGGTATCTGGACTCTACAAGACCTCTGAAGGTCTCCTGTGGTATCTGGACTCTACAAGACCTCTGAAGGTCTCCTGTGGTATCTGACGTTAGCAGCAGATCCTTTGCGTCCTGTAAGTTGCCAGGTGGGACCTCCTTGGATTGGGTTTGTTTGTCCAGCACATCCCACAGATGCTCGACTGGATTGAGACCTGGGGAATTTGGAGGTCAAGTCAACACATCGAACTCTTTGTCATGTTCCTCAAACCGTTCCTGAACAATCTCTGCAGTGTGGCAGAGCGCATTATCCTGCTGAAATTGGTCACTGTCATTGGGGAATACCATTGCCATAAAGGGGTGAACTTGATCTGCAACAACTTTTAGGTAGGTGGTACGTGTCAAAGTAACATCCACACGAATGCTATGACCCAAGGTTTCCCAGCAGAATATTGCCCAGAGCATCACACTGCCTCCACCCCAGGTAAATGATGCGCATGGGCCCAGCCGCCCACATGATATAACAGAGAACGTGACTCATCAGACCATATTTACATCAAGTCAAATCTATGATGTGTATAATGTCTACTTTGATAAACATGTATCTTGGATTAGGTACTGCAAATCTAATTCTGTCTGGCACCCAAAAAATACCCCCATCTGTTTTCCATGTTAGTTATTCATTATATTGTCACCCTAAGCCTGGAACCAATACCAGGAAACTCAATGGGCATTTTAGAGTTAGCAATTAATCCAGCTGCAGGGTCACAGGAATCACACCGAAGCCCCTTGACGTATGATGCTAAAGGGTTAGCCACTGAGTCGCCATGGCGTCCTGGTGAAAAGCTTTCAATCTGCAGTAACGTTCCTTATGACCCTTCCAGCTGGGAACTGTCCTTTAATAAAGTACGATTTAAATTTCAATTTTCCAAAATTTTTAATTACTTATTAAATTAAATTTTAGTGGGAGTTAATAAATCAGAAACATTGTATTACATGTCATATGCTGTTATATAAAATATGACACATTGCTATAAATTAATTTTATGCATGATTATGATGATGATAATCTGTGGCAAACTAAAAGAATTAAAAGGATATTACAGAAAATCAAGGATCTGTAACTTGTCTTTTTCCAATTGTTATTAATGATAATTCATAAATTAGCATGCTTTTTTATCAGAACTGTTTCAATAAGCACCAGACACTTGCAATCGGAAAATTTATATCACATAAAATCAATGCTCTCAAAATATATATGAAGCGTAATGAAGGAGATAGATGGTTAAATTTATATAATAATCAATTTCTGTATGATGGTGATTTAGTACTTCAAGCATGGTACTTAAAAATGCTTTAGTGCTATCTTAAACTGTAAGAGGTCCATTTAAGGTTGAATAAAAGCTTTTTACTTTTAAGATTTTCAGTCAAACTTTCTGGAATTAATGTATGTTTTTAAATCCACATTCTCATGTATCCTATTCATCACCTGTCACAGCTGTTATTTAAGATATAATTTATATTTAGCAATAAACAAAATAGCCAACACAAGATTATTAACTGCCAATACAGAACAGTCGCAGAAATCATCGTAGGAATTCCTAAGTATGAATCAAAAATAAGCATTCTGAGAGCATTCCTGCTCCAAGTAAGGCAGATGACACATGACCAATCAGCAACCTAGTTTGGTTCATCCAAAATGAAAAGGCTACCTACAGTACATGTTCACAGTGAAAAACTACAGTACAACGTTCAGTACAGGTCGTTGTCAACTTATGACTGCGATCCGTTCCGACTGACCGGTCGTAAGTAAATTTTGTTGCAAGTCGGCCCTTTATTTTACATGCAAGATTATCAAATGTTTAGCATACTGTATAGTGAAATTATCTCACCTTTAAGTCATATTGTTTCGTGTTTTTTTTAACCTTTTGATCTCCATTTTCTTCGTTCATTGCTGCCGGCAGTTGGGGTGGAAACTGTCATACACTCGCGCTGGGCAACAGTAGCGGTACCAGACGGGGTACAGTCATGGCCACATATTTGTGCTCTCAGAACAGTCGTAAAGTCGCATAGGTCATATGTCGACGACCTGTATTTTAAACAGAATCGGAACTCTGAACCGTGAAATCACAACTATCATGTGACAAACCTGAGCTAATGCTCTATTAGAGAGGGATTAACTGCACCTAACAAAAACAGAGCAGGTATGAAATGCTATCAAACCTATGAAAAACTAAAGACATCAGACCACATCTCCTATACTGTAGGTAGAGATCTGTTTTTGCCATACTGCAAATCCTGACCATGCCTACAATGTTCTTTCATCTTCTTCATCATGCAAGGGGTAAAACTAATGTCGTTATATTCCGGATAAGCCTTTACAGACAAAATTAACTGTGACCGATGCCATATTTTAATCAAATAAACCACATTGTGATAAGGCTTCTTAACTGCTTCACAACTTAACTGCCATATGCTCTTTCCTTAGATATATGATATATGTACACAAAACTGGTTAGACTGTGGCAATGGTTTTATCCCACTTAATCCTACCATTGTCAAAGCGTTCAATATGCTACAGTATACTTGAATTGCAATTATTACAGCATTAAAATATACGAATGCATTTTTATTGCCTATGCCAACTCAGTCACATCCAGGGTGTCCCATGGGACAGCCTCAATGTTAATCATATCCATTTATTAGATAATAAGTTATAGAAATGAGAAGGGATAGATGGATGTGCAAAAATCTCTGGTGATGTGCCCAACATCATATGTGGCAATTTCCACCTCATACCAAATGTATCATTATATGCACCCACTCATATCATTAATGTCATCTAGCCATTAGCCTGAAAGGCAGCACACATTTGGGTACATGACACATGACAGCCTCACTCCTAATCACCGCACTGTCCTACAGTATATTACACCTTTGAAACGTAGCTGTCTGCCTTTGTACGAAGGGTAAAATTATACTTCATTATCGTGTCAGGTTTATGACTTCTTTTAGCTGGGAAATGGAGTATTTAAGTCAGCTAGCTCATCAGGCCTTCTGCCAGAAGGGGAAGCAGATTGTTTTTCAGAATGTGGACTAAATCCCCCATATTTGGAAAGGTTTACCAGGCCTTAGGTGTGGTGTATTCCCACTCGTCTCCGTTTGTGGCCTGAGTGGACGGCTAATTACCACCGACTGAGGCTATTCGAAATGTCTTTACTGCTATGAACTATGAATATTTGGACAATGTGCACGCATGTCTTGTTTTAGGGGCTATGGGATAGTCCGTGTTAAACTTTGCCAAGTGGACAGTGGGGTCCTGGCAAAATGTCCAAACGCAAATCTGTTCGGCGTTTATGAGCTTGTTGGGGGAACGAGGGATGCGTGGTCCATGTTTGTCAGTCGGTGAGAATGTGATGGAGGTCAAGCTACCCTTTGCTCTTTCCTGGCTCCAGCAGCAGCAGGACAATTGTAACATGCTGGCACACGAGCTCCACCAGCTTGGGTAGGTCAAGAGGGTGGGGGTCTGTGAAATTTCCCCTCCTCTTGTGTACAGGCTTTTGGCAGCGGGCGGGTATGTGGCGAAGGAAATGCCGCGTGCTAACTCTACATCGCCATCTTGGCGCCCAGAAGCTGTGTGGGGCAAAACAAACTGCAGAAAAACCTCAATAAGATGGAAGGTTGAGTGGTAGCCTTCAGAATGAGGTAGGAAATTGAAAGGAGATAAGGTAAATTCTTCAGTCTTTATCGGTGTTGCAACTCTAGAACGTCCCAAAGGTATAGATATTTCATCCCTGAAGAATGCATGGTTGGGGGAAGGGAAGGCTTATTCTGTAGCAAAGGAACAGGGCTGCCAGTCATAAGTCTATGCATTTTGTTTCTATATTGATCCGTTAAAAACAATATTTGCCTTTAATAGTCTGAAAATTACTGTAAACCTGAGACTTTTTGTGAACTTAAGATTTTTTTGCCTATACTACAGCAAAACCGCAAGTACTGTTACTTTTCCCTGGAATGAAAGACAACAATCTGCCACTACCCAGAAATGCACTTTTTCATCTCTGCAAAATATGTTGTTGTCAGATTTCGATGACTGATAGAATCACGGTTGGTGGAGAAATTGGATCTGGGGCCGAATAGCCGTGTTCAGCAAGGTGCTTAGCCTGAGTTTCTTGAGTAAATATCAAGCTGCAAATGTATAAAACTCATGCGATCTACCCGGTCCAGGGAAGCAAGGTCTTGCTGGCAGAGTAGGGAGCAGATCAGAGCATTAGTTTATGACACTTTAGTGGAGGGGTGGGGAACCTGTTCCATGGAGGGCCGGTGCGGGTTTTTGGGATGGCCCCTCAATCAGCCAGTCAGAATGGGTCTCCAGGACTGGAGTTGAGAACCACTGTTTTATTATTGGCTGATTGAGAGGCCATCCCAAAAACCCGCACTGGCCCTCCATGGAACAGGTGCCCCACCCCTGCTTCAGTGCATGTGGGGGTAGCAGTATTCAGGCAGCTGGTGCAGTAACAAGAGTCATTGAAATACGCTGTACAAAATAGCTTTGATACACTTATCAGAACATTCTTATTATACCTGTAAATATCTGAAAATATGTATTTTTAGTACAACAAGTAATGTTCTCACTCAGAAACAAAGCTACTCTTTAACACTTTCCAGAAGAAATGAACATGCAGTCCTGAGATCGTCAATATGAATTACTTTAGAATTTTTCCTCATACGGATTTTCTCAGACATTTGATGGTCATTATAGGCCATTATGTGTCATTATACTCTAGGAATAATGATGGTCAACCCCTTCTGGTAACTTCTAAGGCTATAACGACTTTAACCTCACAGTCTCTTCAAGTAATTCATAGGACTTGTCATCAAAGATTAAGAAAGTGCTCTATTCGTGACTTATGAGGAACACACACACACACACACACACACACACACATAGTTCATTCGTAAAGTATTACATTGGTAGAGTGAAAGATGTAAAAACGATGACAAAACCGGTACAGGGCCACAATGCTTTACGGACTTACCTTGCCGGAGTTTCAAACTTCACGGAGATCAGGCCTGGATGGGCATCGGACTCCAGGGATATGCCACCCTTGCCGAGGCTCAGGAGCTACTCCACCTGGCCCTCGCTGTTCCCATGGGCTGTGGAGATAAAGAAGCTGGGCTTGGTATTCCTCAGAACGCACCAAGCAGGCGAGCTCAGCTAGCTATCCTCGGCAATGCCGCGCATAGCGTGAGCAACATCTAAAGTGTCTACTGCAACCACAGTGGGTATCTGTCACTGGCACTGCGGTGGGGCAAACACACACACACACACGCGCACACACACACACAGACACACACACAGACACACACATATGTCGGGTAAACATATCTTTATGGGGACCGCTCATTCATTTCTATGGGAAAAATGCTAATGCTAACTCAGACGTCCATAACCCCTACCCAGCCCTAACCATAACCATAAGTAACCAAACAATATAAGAGTTTTTGCATTTTTAGTTTTCAGATTTTTATTCAATTGAGTTTTCTCTTATGAGGGAAAAAAAACGGGTACATATTCATCACCTTGTGGGGACATTGTGTCCCCATAATGTATACCTGCTCGCACACACACACACATGCACACAGGTTCCAACTGTACACCCAGAGTCAGTGAAATGCAAATACAGAAGCTGTTTTTCAAAGCAGCTGAACAGTTAATTGCAGATTGTTGCATGAGTATCCCTGTCTGGACTACTGCTACTTGTTATGGTGGTGTGTTTGGGCATGTGAAATATTTCATTAATAAAATATGAGGCTCATAATACAAGGTTTGAATAATCTACAAATTGTCATCGAGTATTTTCCTCAAGTCCACAATCTGATATTGCCTCAAGTCCTCAGTTTGATATCAACATGTTTGATTAAAACGCTAGATATCAAAATGGTTTTCTCATAAGTGTTGCCATGAACAGCTGCCAAAAGACAGATTTAGATTGTTAAAAGTCAATAATTACACAAAATGTGGCACAACATAGTGAATTTGAATAGGGGTGGGCAGCATAGCAGTGCCCTGGAGCCTCTGGGACCTGGGTTCGGATCTCTGCTTGGCTTCCATGTTTGTGGAGTTTGGATGTTCTCACCATTTTGTCGTGGGGTTTCCTCCACGTAATCCAGTTTCCCCCCACAGTCCAAAAACATGCTGAGGATGACTGCAGTTCCCAAATTGCCCATAGGTGACTGAATGGTGTGTGAGTGTGTGTGTGCCCTGTGACGGGTTGGCACCCCATTCTGGGTCACTCCCTGCCTTGCCCATGCCCGCCAAGACCCCCCACAACCCCGAACAGGACATGGATTTCAGAAAATGGAAGGATGGATGAAGTACATGGGCATGTAAAGTTCTGAATTTAAATCCCATTTTGTAAAAGAATAGGGTCAAAGGAACAAACATTCCTATATCTTACTAGCATCGCAAAAGCACTACAAATGTATGGCTTGTACGATTAAAACAACTAATTGACAGGATGTGTACTAGTAAAAGACCAAACTAGTTCGGGCCAAGAGGAAAACCACTGGATGAGTTTGGTAAGCAGGAGAAGGAGTGGAATGAACCAGGGAGATTTAGATGATCTATAAGAACCCATGGAGAACCATTACAGGAGAAAAGTGTCAGCATGTGTTATGGGTCAAGGTTTCAATAGATTGTTAGTGTGTGTCTGTGTGTGTGTGTGTGTGGGGGGGGGGGGGGGTCCCTTACCTAGGTTGAAAGCACTGTTGTAAAAAATTCCATTTGGTACAGAGAGAGAAACTGATTATGGGTTATATTTGGGCATATTTAATGCCCAGTTAAACAGAGCTCTAAACAACACACAGTCAGACTGTGTACAGGACAGTGAACAGAAGCCGTCATGACAAGGGGCTGAGGAAACCAGCATAATGGGTAACTGGGATTAGGTAGGCAGACCAGACAGGACACCAGAAACCTGCAGTAAAAATAAAAAACTGGCATTTTGGCAGTGGCTGAAATTGAAAAGCAGAGCAGCAGGACAGGGACACATTCGGAGGAAGAGGGACAGGTGGAACTAATCATCATGCAAACCTGCATCCCCTGACTCGCACTCCGGAGACCCCTACCCCCTGATATGTTATGGCTTCCGACTACAGAAGCACAACACAAATTAACGGAATCATTTAAATTCACTGTTCGTTAAGTAAATCCGGTAAATAAATCACAAGCTGGGAGATCCTAATTAATGCAATACTTCAAAGTAAACATGACATTACTGCCGTGGCTGGTGAGTTTCAGAGACCAGTGTTTGCGGAGGCTATCGGCAGTGCTGGGAGAAGGTGCCAGAATCACTTACTTCCAAATGAGGTTTTTCAGCACGGCGGATTCTGTCTTGAGTTAGGTGTTTGAACAGCGGGGTGAAGGGAGTTATTAGCTAATTATGCGGAAAGAATCTCATGTATCTGAAAGAAATAGCTTTGGTAAGGAGTTAAAGCCAGCCATGCTATTTCTCTTTTGTTTTCAAAGCTATATGACGTCGATGTTGAGGGTATTTATCTTTTAATTATGAAACGGAACTGAAAAGGATCTTATCCAGGACTTAGCCGTTACTTCTGCATCAAAAGATAGTGTTGTTAAACTGATTAATTAAACAGAAGAGAGTCTGTATTTTTTCCTGAAAGAAACCAGCATTTTTAAAGGAGCATGGTAACTCTCCTATTGAGAGCTTCTGTCATTGATCCCCTGTTCCACCAAAAGCCCTGCAGCCTTCCCACAGAGTAAGGATGCGTGAGGTGCAGTGGGGCCCACAGAACGCAACACAGCACCACCCAGAACACAAGCGGGAAACTGAATCCCAAGACCAAGCGCTCAACTTCCTGTTAGCATTCACAATGTTTTTAGCAGCATCTGTGTGCCGCATGGGCCGTTTCTGTATGTTCATTTGGTCGCATTTACTGCGCTACTTACAAAAACACACACGAGTGCAGGCAGTTCATTGCGAAAGGATTCAAAGTATGTCGACAAAGCTAACAACAAATCTAAGGATGCAGCAGAGTCCTACAACCACCATAGTGGCTGAGGTTTGTGCATAAAATCCCTCAAATTTTTAATCGATGTACTAACATAACCAGGCTGCCACACTGGCAAACGTATATAACTGTAGCAAAAAATCACTCCAGACCAAAATTCTCTAAAGCCCTTAACAGATCAAGTGTAAGAGTCACACCACAGAAGCACTAAGTGCTTAAGCGGGGGGAAGACATCCCACAAAGCAAGCTCTGTCATTTCGAGCGGCGCAGACCTTAAAGTCCACCAGCAGCTTCAGGCAAGGATACCCAGAAGCCCCTGGGGCTGGCTGGAGAAGTGGCAAGTGTCACGGAAGAGCTGGTGTGGGGCCCTGGTGAAATACGTCTGTCTTGATACTAAGGGATGCCATGCAGAAGGTGGAGGAGGTAATACACTGGCCATATTGTTCGTGTGTGTAATTCTTGGTACCATTTTACAATAAGTTGTAACAATTAGCAAATCATCAATAAACAATGATTGCTATAAAGAAGCTATAAAAGTTTATCTATTTAAGTTTTTATTTTTTTATTAATGAGTTACTACAATTTATAAGTGGCAAAAGAGAGCCTTATTGTAACTTTATATTTTCTCTAAATCTGTGTGGAGGGAGAGGTGTCCCGAAATGTATTTAATTGTAAGATGTCAGTATAAAAATGTCTGTAAGTAGAAACAATAATATAGAAATATCTTTACGGTATACTTCAACTAATATAGGGAATAAGTAAGATGTGTTCATATGAAGACATGACTGCAATGCACAGTGTTAATCTGTTTGCAACACAGTAAAAAGGAAAATTATACACTGCTGTATTCTCAAAAGTGCATATTCAAATATTGTTATTTCTCATGTAATCACATATTCAGTAGCTAGCGCAACTTTTCAAAAAGGCTGCCGGACTACTTACGATCGTCCACAAACACATGTCCAGCTTCTGGTTCTACTGCAAAGTGAAATACTCAACCAGAGTATTTCGTATTTTAGACTCAAGTTTGTCATTTTGGCAAAAGGGGGTTTGAGGTCGAAATATTTATGAAAACAGCATCTTTCAGCCTTTCGTTTTTTTCTTTCTTGCCGGTGTCTGCAGACACATAACCTGTTTTGTATTTAAATATTTAAATTTATGCAAGGTACAGTATAAAACCAAATAAGCAGCCTATGTCTCGTATAGCTGGTATATCCACTTAGAAATTAAATATGTTTTTTCAGGCTTCTTCCTCAGTTGTCTCAGAATAACACTGTGTATATTTTCTCCCAGTCTTTAATGGCAAAGGAGAATTTTTGCTGCCATCCATCCATACATCTAACTATGGTGAAGCAGATGGTACAGAACACCCTGGACAGTATTTAAAATTCTGTAGCTCTTTCTACTTTAATTGCAACTAATTTGCATTGATAATGTAATCAAATACCCTTTTCCCCACTACAGTTCCATATATGGGATTTTCAAAACAGTATTAATTATGTGTTCTTTTAAACTATAAGGTAAAAGCAACAAAGGCTAATATCACTAATTAATTTTTTTTTTTTTTTTTTTTGGGGGGGGGGTAAAATCTTTAGAATCTATATAAATTAACCTTGGCTAGACATCTAACCCAATCTAATACATGAACTTAAAAGATTAACATCTCACCGCAGAAGGTCTTTCAAAGTGATACAATTCCACTTTGCTGGAAAATTTATAACAGGTAACATATAGAACAATAGCTATTCATTTTCAAGTATGGGGGCAGCTGTTTCATTGATGTTCATTCAGTCCAAAAATGTAATTTTGCAGCTCAGTAATCTTCAGTTCCTTAAGCCCAGCTGAGTTTCCACAGTACACTGAAGTAGACACATTGTGAAATGTCGCATGCCACTCACTCTGTTTTATGTGGATCTCAGAAATATCAAAGTTACCAAAATTTCTCTGTATTCTTTACTCATAACCTAAGGAACTTTGAATTTTAAATCAATGGCAACCAAGTCTCTTTTGTAATTCATTTGAATTCAAGACCTTTCTCGTACCCCAGTTGTAGACATCGCCTGGGCAGTATTTATACTCAGCTACATATAAAGGTCTCGCGTACGCTTGGAGGCAAAGGATGGCTGACGTGTGTTTATTTTCTGTCCAGTGGTGCTGCTTACCCCGCCCTCTTTTCACACTGCCAATCACCTGGCACCTCGATAGCGAGCTAAGCACCAGTGGGCCAATCGGTGTACCTTCACTGCTGGCAGCCAAGTAACTCAAAGCACCCTGACAGGCATGATGTAGCCTCGCGCTGCCAAGGAATGAATTTTCGCCCTTCGGCAGAATGAAGCCAATTTAACCTGCCACCGGGGAGTCCTGGTCACAATCAGGGATTGACACGGTCCAGATTCAAGCCATGATCGGAGCTGAAAAGCTGCAGTCTACACACCAGGAGAAGTGACTGAGTCATGTAAAAACTTGGGGATTTTATTTTTGTGCAATATGAAATCAGCAGGAAAAAAGCACATTGCATTCTAAAAGTTTCATTTAAAATATTGCATTTGTATTTCAAGATTAATATACAAATTATTAATAATTATTCCACAAAAAGTCATGTATCACCTTAATATTTCAATCCTCATCAACCAAACAATATATCTATTCGTTTGTCTGCTTGCTTATCTGGTTAGTGAATAAATAATACATGTCCTCCCCGCGTCATTGTGGGGTTGGGTGGATTTACCAAATTGTGTGTGTGTGTGTGTGTGTGTGTGTGTGTGCAGATTAGGTTTATTTTACATTGTGGGGACCAAATGTCCCTGACCATGTAATAAAAATCTCTTTTTTTGACGTTGTGGGGACCATTTTCCAGGTCCGCACAGAGATCTGTGAATGCAATCAAAAACCTAAAAATGCCAAAAGTCTCGTATTTTGTTTGGTTACTCATGGGTTAGGTTCAGGCTGGGTAGGGGTTAGGGTTGTCATGTTGCGATTGGAGTTGTCCCCTTAGAAATGAATGGAAAGTCCTCACAAATATATAATTACAAACATATGTTTGTGTGTGTGTGTGTGTGTGTGTGTGCGTGTGCGTGTGCGTGTGTGTGTGTGAGGGTGCCCTGCAATGGGTTGGTGCCCCGTCCGGGCTCGTTTCCTGCCTTATGTCCGTAGCCTCCAGGATAGCCTCCGGACTGCCTGCAACCCTGAATTGGACAAGCGATTTCAGAAAATGGATGGAAGGATGGATGGAGACTAAATGAATAGATTAACCCACAAGCGGTATTAGCCATTATGTCAAAATTGATTCATGAAATGATGTTTGCCAAAGTGTATTCATTATATATTTCTAAGATAATTTAGATGTTTACTTGTAACTTCAGCTTCATCGCCATGCCTTGAGCAAGAAATTGGTTTACTTTTAATTTTAACACACAGTCAAGGCAAGAAAGTTAATTACACAAAAGCTCAGTTGAAACACCATAGCATGCAGCCAGCCATCTCTCATATTGCATAACTTACAAAGAAGAACCCTGAAAAGGAATGTCTTCACCAAGACCACCAACGCTTTTAATCAAGCCCCCAGTCACATGGTAATTGTACCTGCAGGAGTTAATCTATTTCACTTCTAAAACTGGCATTTTTGCAAATGAATAATCTACTCTGCTCACAGAATATGATAATGTGGAATATTTTACCATATTAATATATCAGTGCTTCATGATATGATGTCACATGTTGTGACGTCATTAACTATGTGACCCAGACTGATCGATGAGAGGTATATATTTGTAACGTGAAATAATCATTTCCAATATATTCTTACACTGCTATGCAACAGCATTATACTTTAAATTCCTAGTAAAAGAAAAAAAACAGGCATTTATGTTACATTAAATTACTTTAATGTGGGTTTCTTCTACGACATATACAGATTATTATATTATAGATGTGATGGATATTGGATCATCCACTGGAATGGATTCCTGTTCAGATTAATTATTCTCCTATCCACCTACAAAATATTTACTTGCACTCTATGATGCGAGTTGATCAAGGCGCCACTGGACACAATATCCTGGTGAAGTGTCTTTTTTGTATCTTGGCCAAAGATTTGCTGAAAAATATCAGAAATGTGCAAAATATCAAACCATCACACCCTTCAAAAAACTCCTCATTTTTAAAAATATTCTGTTATACAGAATGCATAGCGAAATATTCCACAAGTCAGTCCATCGATAATAGATGTGCAAAATCTACCTGTGGTACACATCGGTTCATGTTGCGGTCTACCAGCAGATGTTTCCAGTTGACTGCACTTAGGTAAGCTCCGTAAATGCATATAAACTAAAAAAACATCATATTCCAGGAAGCACAGGACTTATGGTAGAGGATAACTAGAACGGGTCCGATCTCCATCTCACGACACATATATATTTATGTCTGCCACGATCCCTGCATGAAAATGACATCTTTTATGGTTCACCTTACAAAGTGGAAAGGGTTAAAGTATAAAAAGGGTCGGCATTTATAATTCCCAGGCCCCCCATGATGCTCCCACCCCCATGGTCAGGACGCATTCCCCAATTGTCCCCCTGAGATAGCGAGTCTGAGTATAGAATGCTATACTACAGATATACTTGCCTTCTCCCACCTCTCTGTTCTTTGGGATTTTTATTTACCACAGTAGTTGTACACCATGTGCTGGTTTGAAAAAGCAAAGGTTTTACTGAAGCAGAATCCCTTATATATTAAAATTGATCTTAGCAGAAGCATATTTTAAATTAATTGCAATTTGCTGCAACCATCTGAAAATTGTTGTGTCATAATATAATTGCTTGACATTCACACATCATTAGCATATAAGTAATTAAAAGTCGTCGTTTTTTCCCGACATTCACCACAAATGAATATGATACTTGAGAAACGATCATTCTTTCAAGCGAGCGTAGCTGTTTTTATTGATTAATTCCTTTTTTTTTTTTTTTTTTTTTTTTTAAACTGCAATATGCTGTAATTATAAATCATTCCACAGGAAATTAGTTGAAAAATCAAAAGCAAATGGACAGATCTAAAAAGTCCCTTTTAGATCAAACATAAGTGTTGACTTTACTTTCTTGTGTTAGAGTGACTGTCTTTTCATACCTGATACTTCATGGCTGGTATGGAAAGGTAAACATAGATTGAAAGCTTTCCCTGTTGCCGTCTCAATTTAGTTTCCATACAATGAAAGTTGAGAGACAGGTCATTGTCAGTCAGCGTGGACCGTTTCACAAAGGATGACTCATGAGGCAGCCTGGCAACATCAAGGAATAAATGCAGGTTGCTAAGCTTCTGTGGTATGAAATTGATAAGAGGTGAAGCCCACTGGAGCGTGTCAGAGCGGACTATAATGGATTCCCACTGGAGCACTGGGGAAAACTGTTGCAGACCAGCAGATTTTTCAACCTAAGATAGGCCGTCCAGAAGATACCAGTAGGCACCATGACTGAGGAAGCTCCTGTACCTTACAATGGCTGTCAAATGCAGTGTTTGAAATCAGTACTCAGTGAGAATCATTTCACTTATTTGAAGTTCTGTTTGTGAGTCACTGTCAGAGGATTCCCCTTCAAAAAAAAAAAAAAAGCGATTTCCTACCATAAAGCTATCTGATCCTATACTGAATCTGTATCAGACAAATCTAAACCGTTTTCATTTCTGAGGTGCCAGTCCTGAACACACACTCACTAGGTGCAATTTAGAGGCACCGGATCACCTGACCGCATGTCTTTGGACTGGGGGAGGAAGCTGATGTGTCCTGAAGAGGCCCCCACAGCACAGCGGGGACGGAGCCGGGGGCAGGTTTAAAAACCCCAGCCCTGGAACTGCGAAGCCACAGTGACACTGAGCCATCGTTTCTGCATCTTCCAAGTAAAAATTCTCCTTTGCCAATAAAGACTGGGAGAAAATATACACAGTGTTATTCTAAGACAAGCTTCAGGTACGGCTGTAGGAGGTAGGCATTTTTAACGCTGCCTGCCTCACTCGATTTTGTTAGGGAGATTCCCCAACAGACAACAAATACAGCCATAGCACCTGTTCAATCTGCTTAACAGCTGCAAGACTTTCCTTATTGTCATCCTGCGGAGCGAAGCAGGTAAACTCAGTCATTAAAATGCAATAGAATTGCAGGTTTATTCTTAATCTTATTATTATTATTATTAGATGCTGTAGAATTAAAAAAATTTTATGCTAAAGGGGCCATTCAACATGCACCGGCTTGTGCAACGATATTTTGTGATGGTATTGCACTGTTCGTGACTTTATGGCATATAAGAACAAATTGCTCTTGTTCATCTTCTCACAGGCCTTGTTAGTGGTCGATGAGTGAATGTTATCTTATTGGCTGATGAGTGATAGCTGAATGTTATCTTATTGGCTGATGAGTGATAGCTGAATGTTATCTCAGCCGGGTTATTTCCTGAATGAGCGGAGCAGGAAGAGAGACATTACTCTCATTACTCCAAGTAGCAGATTGCTCCTTTCCTCATGTGGGGCTGTGTTGTGGGGGCTCTAAGTGATTTATTTTAACTTTAGAGAGTATTGTTATGTACTATTGCAGTATATAATCCTTTTATCCATTGAAAACTGACGTCTTTTTCAAAATTACCTCAGTTACTGCGTTTTGCCCTTGGATACAACATTTGCCCAGAAAAGTAGAAGACAGTGGAAGGGTTGGTCGATTCCTACAGCCAAGCGGACCAGACTGTGATATATGCAAACACTAAAGTTCCAAAGTGGACAGCCGCTTTTCTATCACAACAATCGGTCCGTTCTAATTACCGCCCCCTAATTACTGCTATTTCTTTTTTCAAATTTGATTGCTTTTTAACACTTTAGTTACTAAACAAAACTCTGCAGTGTCCCAGCATTGTAGACAGATGTCTTAATTGTACAAAAATGCAGTATGAAGAGAAAAATTTATCTACTGTGCGTTTAAAATATTTCTGGGGTCCATTATATATCGTTACCTTTTTTCAGTTTTGCTTGTGTATGTTGTTTTTTTTGTTTGTTTTTTTTTATATAACCTACTGGAACTGCAAAAAAAAAACACTGCACCGAAAAAGTATGAGTAAAAATGAATAAAAGTTTCTAAGTGATATAAGGTAAAACCATCACTGTCACATACAGAGTTTTTAAGTCCTGTTTTGTAAAAAAAAAAAAAACGACCATCAGATTGAAACAACAGTAAGAATGTTTTTCATTATGTATAAACCAGGATATAGCGAGGTCAGTGAATATAGTTTATATAATTATAGTGGATATAAAATGTCTACACACCCTTATTGAAATTGTAAATCTTTATGATGTAAAGCCAGAAGTCAAGACAATGGAGATGCTTGTGACTTTGCAACCAAAAAACCTCAGGCAATCAAAACAAACAAAAAATACATAACTAGCTGGGCAAATAGTTGATATTAAAAAAGACCTATAACACAGTGGTTTCATAAGTGTGCCCCCCCTCAGTTCTTACTTTGTTGAACAACCTACAGGTACATCAGTAAGCCTTTGTGAATAAGACTGTATCAACTTTGCACACCTGCACTTTGCGATTTTACTCCATTCTCCCTTCCAATAAGGTCAGGCCGATCTTCTGAGCACAGCCCTCCTCAGGTCATTCTTCAGGTTTTGTGTGGGATGGAGGTCTGGCTTCTGACTGGACCGTTCCAGGGCTCTGATCTTCCTTTTCAGAAGCCGCTCCTTGGATGTCTTGGACGTGTACTTTGGGTCATTATCATACTGGTACTCTAGGTGAAATTCCTCCAGCTTTTTGACAGCGGCCAGCTGGTTATTTGCCAAAACGTCTTCTTCAGAAGATCCCATGCATCTTGGCTAGATTCCCTATTCCAGCTGAAGAGAAGCTGCAACAAAGCTTGATGCTTTATATAGCCATGGTGTTCTTTGGATGATGCACCGTCTCATTAGACCATAAGACATTTTCCCGCACAGATATTTACATATTCTGTTGAGAATGGGTTCACCCGACCTGATACCCAGATCTGAGCAGATTGTCGGAGATTATACTCATATGTAAGGTCCAAGCAGCACTTGTCAGGACTTCCTGCGGCTCCTTTAACTCCACTTTTCCTGTCATGAGCGTCGGAGGGTCGTCCGTCTGCTGCCACGTTTTCTCCGCTTATTAGCGATAGTCTTCCAAGTCTTTCACGGTGCTTCCAGTGCTTTTCATATAGTCCTTTATACCCATCTTGTGATCTGTGTCTTTCAACAATAATATTCCACAGATGCTTTGTCAGCTCCCCAAGGCGATGCCTATCAGGTAGGATGCAGCTATGGTAGTTTCAAGGGAAACCTCCAGCAACAGATGAATTTTATTTGGGGTATGTATGCATACTGCTTACAGGGACATGGTTTTGCACCTGATTGGTTACCTCTGTACACTGGAACATAATTAGAAGGTGGGCATATGTGTGAAACCAAGGAGTGATACTTTAATTATGTGCTCTACTAATATAATATAATGCCAATCGAACGTCTGGTTCATAACCCGATTTGTTTTGTGAACAGGACTGCTCGTCGGTCGAGGTGCCATATATATAAATGAATGAAATCTAATCAGTATATATACTAAAATCTAATTAGCATATATAGATAGAAATTACATTCTTTTTCTTTTTTTTGGTTCTGAATGTCTGACATGATCTTATCTTGATTCCTGGCTTTATCTCAAAAACCTGCAAAAAGAACTTCGCATCCACTTCATATCTCTGTAATATAACACAATAGTACCACTTTAACTTTATCTTCAGGCTTTTTGTCTAATCACATAAGGAAAGAGCTTACACAACAAGAAAATGAAATTCTCCGACTTCATTATGAAGCGGTGCATTATGAATTTATTTGATGAAAACTTGGATTCATCAGTAGTTTCTGCCAATTGCCTGCAAACGACCACAAAGGATAGTGAATGTAAATTTCCGTTAAAATGTTCATCACATTGTTATTTCTTTGTTTTTTCTGTGCCCATTTCATTTTATTGACCTTCCTTTCACCATTCCCTTGCCTTTAGTGGTTCCTTAGTGCCGTCAGTACGGTGGGTTGTCTGTTGACAGACACACAGATTCAGTAACATCCTCATGAAACAAGCTTCATGTTGCATTTTAGTCTACTTGAGATATATAAATAGGCACGGTGAGAAGGAAGGCAGGGCTGGCAGCGACATACTGCATGAAGTGTACACATGTTTACCCGTGTGTATAGGTAATATTCATGTAAGCATTTACAAATCAGAGTCACAGTGAGCTGGGGTCTATCCAGCAAACACAGGGCATCCAGCAGGCCACATACCGGACAGGACGCCAGTCTATCATAGGGTATAGACTCAGTCATACTGGATGGGCACTGGTTTGGCTAAATGAATGAAGAGCAAGGGGCTGCACTGCATTATGCTACACTCCCAAGCACATTGATGTGTGTGTGTGTGCAAGACACGTCATACAGACGCTCTGGGACGCATCATCAGTGATGTCACCTGGGGTCAAAGGGTGTTTCGGGTCTTTCAACATCACACACCCTCGCCCAGGCGACCCGGCCAGGGTTGATCAGGCCCCAGCAGCGTTTGTCCACGGTTCTGCCCTCTTTATCCAAAGCCAGCAGGTTGCTTTCTCTGCGGCTTCAGTTGCAGACCTGATTGCCTTCCTTTTCTCCTGCCCATTGATACCTAGCAGAGTGAGCTCTCCGCAGAGAGATCGACCACCAAAACCTCTGCAGCCCACCTCTAGAGGTTCACAACGTGTTCGCCAACCCTGCCTCCTGCACTCCTCCACCAGCTCCTGGTGAACAAACATGAAAAGGAATAAAAGATACCTTCACATTACCTGCTTCCCGTATACCTTTGCTTTAAAGCTGCGCTACCCCATAATAATCGACGGTATTTTGGGTGCACATAGTGCAAAACAGCGTCAAAAAGGAACAACTGTAGTTTATCTGTGTCCTTAAAGTGATTCATACACTGCTGTGAAATTTCATACATAGTCTTGGTGACTAGTATAGAACAAAAGATTCAAAATATTAATGCAGTGCTTATAATAGGTTTCCAAAATGCGGAAATATTAAGGCAAGCTTTTCTTAAGCTTCCAGATCTGAGGATATTTGCAACTAATCCTTCCTCCAAAAATCCGCCATTACTTGAATCACATTATAAATATTCTAAATGACCGATGATAATATAGGCAATCAAATTTTAATTTTCATTCTCATCAATTTATCATCATAAAACAGTAGGAAAAAGCATGCTTGATGTGTTGCTCAGTCAATGCAAATCTATGAGATTATAACTTATGAAACAGCTTTGTTCACTGGCTCCATTTGTGTATGAGTTTAGGTCTAACTTCTTGGGTTAGTCTCTGGATAAGCTGAAGTGAAAGCAAACTAAACTGTATTACATCAGGCATTTTAGTTCCACTATATAAATGGTATACAGCCTGAATGAGGTGCCAGTCCATTACAGGGAGGGCACACACACACACACACACACACACACACACACACACGCACATGTAGGGTACACATATCCTTATGGGGACCGCTCATTCATTTCAATGGGAAAAATGCTAACGCTAACTATGACAACCTTAACCCCTACCCTGCCCTAACCGTAACCATAAGTAACCTAACAAAATACAAGAGTTTTCGCATTTTTAGTTTCTTCATAGCAGTCACCGATTTTTATAAAATATAGTTTTATAAAAAAATGGATATTTATCACGTTATGGGGACATTATGTCCCCATAAGGACAGGTAAACCCGCTCACACACACACGCACACACACAGATCTATAGTATAATGTAATATATGTATAATACATAATACATACCACACACACATTCATAACCACACAGATAAGAGGGGATTGAACCCCCTAGTGAGGGAATAACTTCCGTGTGGAGCCAGGAGCTGCTCTTGGAGGACAGGAGAGGGTATTTACAGGGAGATGGTGAGCAGGTGGAGAAAGGAAGCTGAAGAGACAGGTGACACCCTCTGGGTGGCCGCATAAACGCTGATGTATGTTGTCATTTCCACCGAATGAAATAGGCGTGACAAACAGAGCAGGGCTATGCTTTATACCAGGAAATGTGAGACAGCTACTCAGCGAATGACAGCAGACCAAAGTGTGTTACGTACCAGGAAGTGTCAGGCAGCTAATGCTGGGACAAAAATGTAGGCTTTTATCATAATGGCAGTGAACAGTGGGGAAAATGCTATTTAAGGCAAATAGAACGCATGCAGTGCCTATAATTAATAATTAGATGAACTGAAAAAATAAACATAGCGATCTCGATAAAATAAACAAATCATTCTGAAGGTTATTGCAAGTTTTCAACTATTTCTAAAAAAGATAAACTTTCACAAAAATCGCAACCTAGCATGCAATATACTTTGTAATTAAAGGCATTCATTATATAGGTATTATTAGTATATTATTCACTGTAATGGACATTTTAAATGTAGCATCGCAGCACAATACTAATATAAAACATCCCTGTGACCCTTACCATTGGAAAATGGATGGAGAAATTTTTTTTTATATATTAGCGAGTCTTTGACAGTGGAATGGTGATTTGAAGGGTATATTTTCTCCTTCATTCTGATTAAATAAATCACACAAATTACAACATTTCAGTGTCTGTAAAGAGTTACTTACCTCATATTATCGGTGTGTTTAAAAAAATAGAAAGTATTTTAAGGAAGTTATTTTTGGTTGAAATTTTCACTGCGGGAGTACAAAGATTTCGTGAGCTGGCATTTAGTCCACTGCTGAATCGCAATTACATATGTAGCAGCTTAAATTTTGAAGAAGTGACCTTGCACACATGTCCGGGGAGGATTCTGCTGATGAACTGTAATGCATGAGGATTTCATTCGTCCTCAAAGGTGAGGATTCCTGCAGGCACCTCTAGTCACTGGAAGTCGTTCAAGCAACGCAAACAGCCAAAGTCAGTACTTTTTATCACGGGGGTCCCACTCATTTCCAGCGCTTTAAGAAATTGGGAAGCGCTCATTGCATGGATGAGCTAGAAAATGAGTTAAAGGTCACAATCCTGAGCGAAACCTTGGCAAAAGTAGTGAAATATGTGTAACGGCATCAATCACTGTTGGTGTTAAATTGCTATTCAGGGTACCTTGAAAGGACATCAATAAAGACTGTATTTTCCCCAAATCAAGCTTTCACTTTTCTTTTGGAAAAATGACCTATTGATTGGCACTGGGAACCCCTCCAGACAGTCACTCAGTATGGCGCCCCCACCTGACCATCTCACACCCCATTCTGCACAGTCATGCATAATCACTTGGCATGTTTTGCCAGGCTGACGCTTCTGTTGGCATTTCTTCCCCAAAGGCTTTTAACCGTTGTATCAGATTTCCTATGCATCCATCATGCAACTGCTTAACCTACTTAGAGTTGCAGGGGGACACAAAGCCTGTCCCAGGAAGTATAGGGCAGTGTTTCCCAACCCTAGACAGTCCATGTTTTTGCTCCCTCCCAGCTCCCTGCCAGACAGTCCATGTTTTTGCTCCCTGCCAGACAATCCATGTTTTTGCTCCCTCCCAGCTCCCT
>JABJVO010000078.1:9830750-9849899 GCA_026770805.1 Boulengeromyrus knoepffleri | reverse complement strand
GTCCATGTTTTTGCTCCCTCCCAGCTCCCTGCCAGACAGTCCATGTTTTTGCTCCCTCCCAGCTCCCTGCCAGACAGACCACATTTTTTGTTCTTCTACTGGGAGTTGGGAGGAAACAAGAGCATGACCATCCATTTCTATGGGCAAAACCCTAATCCCAACAATGACGACCTTAACCCCTACCCAGCCCTATCCTTAACCATAAGTAGCCAAACAAAATATAAGTATTTTGGCATTTTTAGTTTTTTGATCATAGTCACAGACTTTTATAAATTTGAGTGTCCCCTTGTAGGGGCAAAAAGATGGTCCCAACAATGTCAAAAGAACAGGTTTTTATCGCATTGTGGTTCCCACGATGTAATTTATACCTGACACACACACACACACACAAACTCAACAAAATAATACTATGAGCATTTAGAAACACCAGCCAGTCTAATTGTATGTATTTGTACTGCAGGACGAAACCAGAGTACCTAGAGGACACCCTTCCAACACGGGGGGCAGAGTACCTAGAGGACACCCTTCCAACACGGGGGGCAGAGTACCTAGAGGACACCCTTCCAACACGGGGGGCACATGCAAACTGCAAACACAGAGCAAAGGCTTAATTAGTTTAAATTACTGTGCTACCCCCCCGAGTCACTGCGCTGTCCATATTATTATTCAGCTACTTTTCGAAACACCCAAAGCGCTTCACAGAACCAATGGGGAGCCATTTCAACCACCACCACTCTGCAGCCCCCACCTGAAAAATGCGACGGCAGCCGTTCTGCACCGGTACGCTCACCCCACAGTAGCTAAGACGCTGAAGGGGCAGGAGAGAATTCACCAGTTAGATATGGGGGGTGATTAGGAGGCTACAGTGGGGACATTGGGGTACCACCCCCCCCTCTTTGTAAGATGCCCGGGCATCTTTTATTACCTCACAGTGTCCGTGTCACTGCACTGGGGCATTGGCATCAGCACAGATCACGGGGGGGGGGGGGCTTCCCTATTGACCACACCAATAGCAGTATGTAGAATATTGTTGGATTTCTCATTTCCAATTACATCTATTTGAACTGACAGCTAATCTGCTAAAACACACACCAGCACACAACCAGCCTCTCTGCTTCCGTCGTCATCTTTTCTTCCATTCTATCTTTTCTTCCATTCTATCTTTTCTTCCACTCTATCTCTGTGCCCCGGGGATGAATCCAAGGGAATCTTCACAGAATCTGCTTCGCCGTTTATGCCACATGCAGCTGATTCTGAAGATAAGAGCTTGATTCTGTGATTGCGAGACGCTAAATGAAAGGGTAGAACACCCCCACCGGAGGGGAATTAAATGCATTTTAGATTTTAGGAAATAAATAAGCAGATGAACAAGTAGTGTGCTATTGTAATAGCAGTTTCTATAAAGTTAATGAGCAAATTATCCATGTCTTTGCCTTAGGCATCAGAGTACATTGACTGGGCAGTGAGTGTGCATTAGCAATCTGATTGAATTGTTGTAATAGAATATAATCCTCACTAGTTAACATGTATCTGTGTATGCAACTTTTGAATTGATATTGAATTTAGATTTGCTATTAGACTGGATTGGTTGGTCAATATAATAGGGTGTAGTTCCATTTTTTTTTGCTGCATGAACCATTGCACCATGGCAGACTTCATCTGTTCCCAACATGTATTCATCTGATATCACAGACTGCCATTTGCCTTGACCTTTTGGGGTCAGCATCTGCTACCATACACACAATGCAGGGCTCCCCAATTCTGGGCCAAAATGCAATACAGTTTGCAGATAATCCTGTTCAATCACACCCACTAAACAGCTAATTAGCTGATTAAGATCCATTTGAGCTGGGAAATCTCCTCCAGGACCAGAACTGGAGAACCCTGATGTAATTCAAGGGACTATGGAAGGTTGACCTACTATGAACAACCTGTAAGCTTTGCAATAAATACAAGGGTGAGAGAGCCTCTTAACAAGGACAGTTGGTTTTTAAATTCATTGGTTGAACACCATTGCTTATTTTGAAAATACAATATACACTGTGATTCTGCCCTAAATAATAGTGAATGATGTAAAAAAAATCAATGATAGCAGCATTGTATAGCTCAAATAACAAATGTATTACAGGGAGAGAGTGTTAAACTGCCAGTGAGTAGATCAAGTCTCAACTCAAGATAAAAAAGAGACACAAATGTCTGCCACCAAACACACACATTCATAGAAGAACTGGAGAACTGCACAGCTGATGCCTGGATGCTCCTCTGTGCTTTTCTATGTCAGTGTAACATTTCAACCACACAGAAACATCCCTTTATGCAATGTGTCTGCTCAATAAGCACGTGTGTCATCTTTAAAGCACTTGCGTGGAATGACCATAGAATCCTAATGCAACACAATGTCTTTCCAACCATAAACTTCCAGGTTTCCTCTAGGACCAAATGACCAGAGAGCTGCCCTCATTGATAATCATCTGCCCCAGCAGCATTTATTTATGTTGCAGTATATAACAACATCAGATTTCATTAATAAAGAATAATTCCTAATGCCTACATTAACATGGTGAGAAGCCTCCCTACTTTCTTGCAGGGTGTCGTGGAGTAGTTGTGGACTGCTGCATGTGTGGCGATGGTAATAGCTGTCGAGCGGACGGCGGTGGGAGACGACGATGGCTAAAGTTGGGTGGTTGAAAAGGAGACCCCTGGGCTTCAACCTGGGTTACCCAATGCATTACAGTACCCCGGAATATTGTCCAAGAAAGAAATCAGAAACAGCGTTGAAACATTGTGGTGAACAGTTATGTAGTCTGTACATGTAATAATCCATTCAGCATTTCATGCTCAACAGAACATTAAAAAGTCAAATCTGCAATCTGAAAAATGTAATTCTAAAAGTTTTAATCAAAGTTCTTTGAAAGTACTGCTGATTGAATTAAATGTAACATTGAGGTAATAATTCAACACATGCAATACTATAAAATACTATACTGTTGTTTGTCAGACAACAGTAGCAAATCAGATACTCAAAGGCTAGCATGGTGACTTCGTGTCTCGAGGGTACGGCTCTCATTCCTGCCCCATATGTGGTCACAGAGCTTGCATGTTCTCTTGTATTTGTGTGAGTTCCCTCTGGGATCTTCAAGGCAAAAATAAATCTTCATTTTCAAGGTGGATTACTGCCATTACTAGACAACAGAGGCTGTGCTGTAGGTATACTCTTTAAAATTTCAAACAAAGGATTCACAGTATTAGAACCAAGGAAAAAAAAATTATCTACAGCATTTGAAGAACTTTGAAGAACTATTCAGAACGGCCAAATAGGAAAATGTAGTAGTTTGAATTAAAAATGCTCTCCTCCACAATTGGTCCAAGTATAACCATTACCTCAAATCCCCACAGCCTTTTTCACTGTGTACAAGCAGATTATTATATGTAGTTAAATTTTGCCATATAATTCAATAATAATATTAAGCAGGAGTATGACGAGACAGATCAGGCAGGGGGAACCCAGTCAGAGCTGAGGAAACAGATATCCAGTACGGAAAATGAGAAGCAAAGTCAGGAATGGGTGATACGGTCGGGAAGGTGGGGAGTCTGTCCTGGGGAGTGAGGGGACAGGCAGAGGCTCGTGCAGATATGGGTGTAACAGTGCAAATAGGCACAGAAGGGCTTCGGAAAACATGCACCCGCCGGGCTAAGGATGAGGAGATGAACACACGCGAAACACAGGGAAAAGCAGGGGGGAAAAAAACTCGCTCGGCAACTGGAGTCAACTGTTCCTTACCCTGAATGAACCGATTCAACCGGTTAAGTAAGCAGGATGATCAAGCACAAGCAGAAAAACGAGCTGGTGAGGGAGAGCTGATGAGGGGGCGGGATACACTGCTGGCTCAGCGTCCATCCTCACAAGGAGCATCCCTGCCACCATCTTCCATAAGCACCTAGCCAGGACCACAGTGGGCCTCCAGTCTGTCCCAGGAGGCACAGCGTAGGAGACGTGCAGGCTGGGACACATGCATTCACAGTCATTTAGGGCTGCAGGGCGACTCGGAGGAATCGCACACAAATGTCGAAAAAAACGACACAGAAACGCAGCTGAGAGTTGAACCCGCAACACTGGAAGTGTAAAGCACCAGTGATAGACATTGGCTTAACACAGCCACCTACCAGGTCCAGTAATAATGAATTCAAATAATTACCTAAGTGTTGTATGCTTTTTTAAGTACTATTATTGGCATTGCTATTATGATTCAGTAATTTACAGTTCCTTGTACCTATGGACCCCTAGCAATGCAATGTTCCATTTATCTCGATAAGTATCTTGAGATTTACATTTGCCTCGGTTAAATGGCTGCCAGTGTTTTGCAGTGCTGTAACGCAATCAGAGTCACTCTGTTTCTGTGCTAATCACAAGGCCCCTGGGACGTCACCGCACTGCAATGTGCAGTGAAACATCACAATGCCGGTCACTGTTTTAGCGTGAAACTTTTTAATACCCAAAGAAACACGGTGCTGGTTCCTGTTGTTCATAACAAACAGAGCTCACTCTGAACTAACGATAAAAAAATATAATATAGTAAATACATAAACCAATACCCTAATTATGTATTATCATTATCAAGTAGTTTGTGTGCATGCTATACTGTTATACAACTGGCAGTGCAGTAGGTTTGTTTACACCAACATCTCCACAAACACATGAGTAATGTGTTGCACTATGATGTTATGATGGCAATAGTAATTTTTCAGCTCCATTATAATCGTATGTGACCACCATCATGTATGCGGTCCGTCGTTGACCATAACGTCATTATTTTGTCACCGTGACCCTCTTCTGGGAAAGTGCTAGATGGATGTATCGTAATATTTTATAGGCCTCTCACCAAAATGGGCCCCACACCGTTTTTGGGGGGCAGCGATATCTGTTTGGCCGTCTCTGTTTGCACTTAGGCTCAAGCCCTGTCTAGCTTCATAAGTGCTCCTCTGGGCAAACTGTCCTATGCATATGAGGACAGTAAAAAACATCTGAGACATTAAGCATGTGGCAGGTACTGAAGGAGAAAAAAGGCAAATATAATTAATAACAGCCAAAGAAGTGAATTAATAGAATATACATATATATATATTATAATCAGAGTTAACCAATCATTAAAACTTCCACATGAATTTGACCAGGAACTTCGTAGTGGTGGGAGATAATTGATATTCTTAATTGGATATTCTTCATCACCATTGGATATAAGTTTAAATCCTGGTCAGCCTGGTTCTCCTGACCAGTGATTCTTTAGCATTTCCAGTAGAGCATCATTTAGGTTGCAACTCCTTATAGAGAGAATGTAAAAGAAGTAGATCAGTTATGATTTGCAGGAACAAGCCCCTCTTGCTTTTCGTTTCGAGTCAAAGAGAAGATACGGAACAGGGAATAACATTCACATGAGGAAAACAGTCATCTGCCACCATACATGTTTTCGTCATGTGATACTTAGTTGTTCCAAGAATGTCACCGAATTCTTGTTGCATTGATTGACTGTATAATCGTCAGGTTCCAGCACAAAAAAGATGTGACCTAACTCTCAGCTAAAAGGCTGCGATCTGGGGGCGCTACTTCATAATACAAAAATGCTCAGTTTAAGAAGAGCTCCACTGTGAACTAAGGTTACAAAAGACACGTGATTTTCTAAGATGCACCGTTCCCCAGAAAGGCTGATAATAAAGACCTTCCATTACCATTCGTGCTAACATTCATGTATCAGCAAAATGAAAATGATGTTTAAATGATCTTCCTGTTGGTGTTAAACTATATTATGTCTTCTTAACAATTTCAAAGCCTTCTCAAAATCACCTCTGTATTTGCTACAACTATCAAATTCAACAGTCCCCCGCCTTGTTTGGTTAATCAATACTTCATTGAGTTAACTAATTAAGTTAGCAAATTAATAGAGCTGGTGGTGAAATTTAAAGGATAAGTGAAATGGGTGGCGTGCCCCTGAGGAGGGATTTAGGAACCGAAGGAGTGTCTATCTAGCCATCCATGAGGATTTCGGGAACAGTTTTAGAACAGAAGAATTTCTTGTATGTTGTATTGTATTACTATTCATTTGCGTATGTTCTAATGTAATTTTTTTTCCTCAACAAATATGCACATACTACCAAGATAAAAAAACCTTAAACATCTTCATTGACTGCCTAAGATTTTTGCAGAGTACTTTATATTGTTAGATAGTATCACCTCCTGAAACAAATTCATTAGATTTCTTTAATAACCTAAACAGAATTTTCAACAATTAAATGTGCCTTAATGTAATATTATTTCACTGTAATATCACTGAATTATGCAAAAGGATTAAATTATCCTGAAATTGTGATGTCAAATCAAATCATATCAGGTGAAGACATAAAACATATTTTTAAAGCGGGCAAAAATAAATTATACACTATTCGGAATGCACTGAAAGCTTAGCTTTAAAAACTGTCATATATATTTTCCATGCTTATAACTTTCTGAGAAACACACATTAACACAATATAAAAGAATTATCAGACAAATGAGCCTTAAAATTGATCATACAAGTTATTAGTTAGTTATTTGTTCAAATGTGTTTCAGCTTGGGCTGGATTTTTCAAGAAGCAGAATGAAATACATGGACTTACAATGTAAAAAATATAATGCTAGTACAGATAAATGGTATGAAAAGAAGACTTTGTCATGTAACTCATAGAAGGGCAATGAGTACAGCTGTAACAAACTGATAAATACTCACTGATTAGAGTACAGCTGAAACAAACTGAAAAATACTCACTGATTAGAGTACAGCTGTAACAAACTGATAAATACTCACTGATTAGAGTACAGCTGTAACAAATTGATAAATACTCACTGATTAGAGTACAGCTGTAACAAACTGATAAATACTCACAGATTTTAAGAAATAAAGAGAAGATGTCCCTTGGGCAGAAATTTCAACACAATTTCAATCTTTGGATTAATACTAATGATGCGTAATTAGGTAGAAAAATATACCTTACTGTCTCTAAACGCTAAACAGAGCATAACAAGCATTTCAGCCTGTGCTTTGGCTGTTCAGGCCATCTGAGTTCCACCCAGTTTTCACTTCCTTTTTGCGTCTTATGATGTCTAAATGCGGGATCATCAACCATGTGATGTGGGCCCATTTGTGAAACTGGTGGAATTATTTCTGAGAATACAGTATTTACAATGTTTGCAGTATTCTTTCCACCAAAACATTGCACTCAGATGGACTGGAATCCAGAGCAGTGTTTACCCTGCATTTTGCCCTACAAGAATTGGGATAGGCTCCAAAAAATTATATTAAATAGGAATGTCTGCACACCGTACAAAACACAATTGATCAATACACAAACTAACAAGACAGGAACCTTACAAGATTGTGAAAATCAGGTCTGTCATCACTGAATAAAATTATCAGCCTCAGAAATATATTATCATATTTTATTGTCATATTCTCTAAAGCTTTCCTTGTGTCATGATTAGAGGTGCAATGATTAATCAACTTAGTTGACTAAAATCGACAACCAAATTAGTTGCCAACTAATTTAATAGTTTGTGATGTCATCTGATGTTTTTCTCAGACTAACTTGAAACGTTTCAATATTGCCATTCACTAGAGCGAAGTTAACCAAAGTGGAGCTGTAGCTTCAAATACAAAAACCTCCAAAGTGCAGGAGCATTTCACACTAAAAAAGGTTGTCAGTTTGTACAATTTGTAAAGCTGACATTAGCTGACATGGAAGCAGATCCTACATGCATCTGAGCATCTGAAGAGGAAGCACGTCAGTTCACTGGATTCAGAGGACTCATCTCGCTAAGTCAGTTATGCTAGCTAGCTAATGTTAATATTAAAAGCTCTTCTACTTCATGCTATGAGCTGCAACATTTTCTGTTTTGAAATGCACATTCTCTTGAATTGTTAACGGAGTTGGAAAACGCCGGCCTTACACCGAACGACTTTTCAAATGATTTCGCTGTCAGAGAAAAAATTCCATCGTCGAACAAAATCACGAGAGGTTTGCTGCAGTTGTAGCGACCTCCCGTCATCTTGATCGTTATAGATGTAAGGTGGGACAGAGAGAGAGTGACAGACATAGCGACAGAGTGAGAAAGCTTGTATTAGCATAAACTGTTATACTGATGTCATATATACAATATAGGCTAATACAAAGCACAAGTGTTGAGTGTATATGTGTGTAAGCGTTCTAGTGGTGTCAACCAAATCAGCAAGTATTTCAGCAATTTTGCCCTAAACTATCTCTCATGCTGACCTTCCTCCATTTCAATACAGAACTGTGATTGTAAAATTTAGTTGGAACAGAGTATAGACAGACAGCAGAATGCACAAACCACAGAATGCACATTTCTATCCATACTGGTAAAGGTAAAAAATTTGATTTAGATGGATTGTTTAGTTTACTTGATTTAGGGGCGACTGATGTAGTTTTGGTATATTTAATTGGTGTTACATTGCTTATCCTTGGTTTTAAATTTTACAGGACAAATGGATATTGGATATTTTATTTATCTTTATATTGTATCTTTAACAGGAACGTTCATTAGAAGAGTGCATTTTGAATAAAGTATTCAGCCTTATTGTCTTGTTTGTCATCAAATGCATGAAACAACCTCAAGCTAAATTTAAAAGCTGATAGCCGATACCGAATAAGTTATTTGGTACTTGGGCGATTCACCCGACAAACCGATTATTCGTTTCAATAATAAATAGATTATTCGACTATCAAAAGAGTCGTTTGTTGGAGACATAGTCAGGATTAGATCCAGTCTTGTCCAGTTCTGTCCATCATTTCCCTGTTTGGCCAATGGGTGTCGCTGATCATCCCATTATGTTCCTCTAAGTTTACCCCTGTCTTAGTCCTCACTGTTTCCCTTGATCCCCAAGTTGACATGTGGCACAATGGGTTGAGCATGCAGTTGCCAACAATCTGTCACATACCGCCATGAGTCTGAGGCTGTCCAGCCTCACCCACTTTAGAGATTCTGAGTTTTGTAAACCGCATGTTAATGATGTTTCCTGCGTTTTATGTGCTCTAGTATTGGTTATTGCTGTGAGTGTCTGTTTCTGGGTGTCTCTGCCTGTGTCCAGTTCTCAAGCTACTTGCTGTTCTCCTTGTAACTCCTGTGTTCTTAGTATCTCCTGGTGTTTGAGACCTTAGTGTCTAATGATTATAATGGCCCACACCCATCCCTTGCAGAGACCTCATTATCTATTTATATATCTGCCTGCTCATGTCTTGTTCCTCAGTCGGTCATTGCATATGTTGCCCACTATTGTTCTCGTTGGATGGCTCCCTGCTGAGTACCCTGTTTCGACTCCATGTCTTCCTGCTGTGTTTCCTTGTGCTTAGTCTGGCCTTATTAAGTTCTTGTAATGTCTGCCTGCCTTTGTTTTGACTCCTTATAGTCCCTTTTGTTTATTGTTCTTCTGAGTCCAGTTTGTGATAAGCGTCCCTTAACCGTAAGTCACACAGTGAATCATCATTCATCATGCCCCTACATGGCATCTTGCATTACATCAAATTTGGATAAATATGCCATGTATTTATATACCTTTCTCCATTCTTTTTTCACAGTATCTTACTCAAGACTGAATATGAAAGTGCTATCATCGGCGTGAATGAAACATATCTATGTCTAATTAAATATAATTTGTGCTATTTTGTGACGATGCTATCTATTAAATTGCCCTAAAATCATTCAAATGTAAGATGAGATTTGCATTACTTAAAAGTAATTGTCTAATTATATAATAATTGGAGCAGCCAACAATAAACAACAGTTAACATGAAATAATACCACTTATCACAAATAAACACTGAACATAAACATGTACAACAGATGTACTGCAGGTAGAACCCAGGGAGTAAAGTGACACAGTACATTTGGCACACAATTAGCCGTCGTGTTTAGCGCTAATGTTCTGGGCCGTTTCCAGCAGCCTCTGCAATACTTTGCTGCAGGGAGCTTTGCAGCCAGTAAGAATGGAGTGCACCTGATATTAGTTGGCACAGCTGGTGGTATTTGGGTAGCAAAGAAACTGCTGGGACCTGGGACTCCCTTATCACTGTTAAGGCATGGTGTGAGCGAGTGAGGTTGTCAGTAATGGTGACTCCCTATCATTCTCCATGACATCCCCCAGAAATGCAGTTTGGGAGCATGAGGACAGACCTGAAGTCAATGGCCAGCTCCTTTGTCGGGAGGAGGTTTAAGGGAGGGATTGTTTTCCTGCCTCCACTCTGTCGGGAGCTTAACCTCATGCCAGTCGGCCATCACGATGTCACAATGGGGTGGCAGTGTCGTCGGCGTATTTGACGATGGGGCTGGAGCCTGGCCAAGCAGTTATGAATGAGCGGAGAGTATAGTAAGGAGCTTTAGTGCACGGTATGTGTAGTGAGTTGAAAATCACAGTAGATGAGGTGATTCTGGCAATCTGCACTCAATGCGGGCTGCGGGTAAGGAAGTTCAGAATCCAATTATCGTGACTGGTATTGAGTCCAGGACTAATAGCTGGGTGATGTGTCTAAATGGGATTCCTGAACTCACTCCAGTCTACTGAATCAAAACTACCCAGCGGTCTTTCCTCCACCTACTTGGTCCAGTATTGCGCTTCTCCAATCAATGGCTCCATATAGTTGAGGTTGTGCCTGTGAACAGGAAGCAGGATCGCTGAGGCATGAGCTGATTGGCTGAGGTGCTAAGATGATGAGGACAGAGAAGCACTTGTTTGTAATATATATAACCTCCTCGGGGGTGGAGGGGATGGGGGAGGTTACATATGGGACGCAAACTCGTTGGTTAAAACACATTTACTCATTTCTACAGCCGAACAGTCCCAAACACCACGAAAGAGTCCATCCATACAAAATCCTAGGTTTTCTGTCTGATGGTCTCTGACACCACTACACAGTACAGTCCAGTGAGCAGTGAAGAAACTAGGAACAAGACAGGCCTTAATCACTACACACGGTAACCGGAACAAACCCAAATCAAGCTTGCTGTGGAATGCTAGCTAACCAAGATCATAAACGCCGAACAAAACACAGGTTAGGAAAAAACCACAACACCTCACATGAGAGTTTAGCTAACTACATCCAAGAAACTATAAACAAGACAGCAACTCAAGCAAGCCAGTGATAAACCACCCAGAAAACCCAGCCCTACAAACCCAAACCAAGCTGAGCATATGAGCCTGCAAGAGCAAGGTCAAGACAGCAACCAATACTCACTGCTACATCTAAATGGTATTTGAAGTCAGCTACATCTGGATTAGACTAAGGATATACAAAGCTTGATAATCCAGGAGAGATTTTGGTAATATTTTGGATAGCCCTACAGTACCGGATATTTCATCATTATAGCCCCAAAACACGATGAACATTCCGCTATGTATGGGTGCTGGCAGCTGTATATATGTGTGCTCTGTGCGTACCCTTGGCATTTAGACTTGCTTTCAGATTTGTTTAGCTAAGGACAGCGTGATTCTGGGTAAAATATGATTAATGATTTTTTCACTCAGAATCGGGATCTTGATTTACTGTCATGCTTGCTAAGCAACATATTTCTCTATTTTTGTTTTTATTTTACATTACGTATTACCTTTATGAAGATGGAATAAACAATATGTGGATATGTGCGATGCATTGCTTAACGTACCGATATCAATATTCAAAGCAGCAGCACAGTTAAAGACACAAGAACAGAATTTATGGAGACGACTGAATCGGACGATCAGCCATTTCCTGTCGTGGAGGACGAGGGATTACGTCGGCTCATTCACCACTTATAAGACGTCTAAAAGTAGTAGCCTGTGACATCTTTATAATCCATGAACATGCAATGTAACATCATTCTGCTGATCTGCATGACAAGCGCGACAAGTTTCAAGGTCTGCAACCCCCACACATCGGTGAAACATTAACAATACAATCATTACTGAAATGGGACTGTCACATCAACTCTGCAGAACAGAAACGACTCAGTTCAAATGCAAGAAATGCTATAGATTAACTTAAACCTCATCTGCGCTTCATTATAACACCAGCTTCTTTTTACCTCCTCTTCCTGTTATGCAGTGTAACACAGGCCTGTCAGGATAGGCGGGCCAGTGTCTGTGTGTGTGTGTGAGCTAAAAACCTGCAGGAATCATTGCCCACAGGGTGCACATTTTACATTTGGCAATGATTCTGTACTGTTCACGCTGCACTGATATGGGGTCCCCTTGCAGAAAACACTGGAATATCCCCTTGGCAGATGAAATAGACGGCATCTAATCATTCAGTACTCCACGTTTTCTGCATCCCTGCACTGAACATTGCGTATAAGGTACCAAACGCTTCCTCCATTCTTCTTCCTCAGTGCTTCTTTCTGACCCAGAGAAACCACTGGATTAGATCACAATCTGTCGTGTCTCCATGAAAAAGAAAACACGGCAGTTCCTTGTGTCTTTTTGGAATTTAATCTTCCTCTGAGACCATCCAGTTCATCGTCCAGTGACCCGGCTGTTTCTGGATGATTCACTTCAGTTCTGCTCTGTTGTTCATAGGCAAGGGAAGACCTGGACTGGCATGTTTGAACCTCACGCCTACAGTATATGTTAAGGGATCTTGGTGATCATAAACTATTTAGTTTTAAATCAGCAGTTTTTCTATCAGTTTAATTGCAGGAACTTTTCAGTCAGCTCAGTCACAGTTGAAAGCACCCAAACATTATGCAGTAGTTTCATAATTTGTTAGGTGTCACATCATCTAAGTGGGGCTCCACCCGTGAATGTGTGCTGTTCCTCTTCTGCAGGAATCATTAAACTAACACAAAAAGGGAAGACATGCTTTCAAATCCATTTCCTATTTTGGTTTAGTTTGTAACTCTTCCATAAAATTGTTGACCATCTCTGTGCTCTTATTATTAGTGGAGCAGATGCCTCAGTGTAACATTCCTGGCAGAATCACCATTGGTCTGAATATCACCATAAAGAATGTCAAACGTGTCCATAAAATTCTTAATCTCCCCTAAATTCCAAAATAATCCACACAACCTTGCTTTTAAAGTATTATTAGTGGAGATCACACTGATATGAAATTGTTTTCAGCAAAGCATGAAGAACTTTAGTCTCCTGATGTGTCCCTCTTCTCAGTTTAGCGTTTTCATGCACGTTGTGTGCAGTGTGTAAGTGAGCCAGGCGATCGGTCTGGGTTGGTCTCCCCTGGAGAAATGAGCCTGAATGACATCAAACAAACCATTTCCTCATATCACTTATCAAAATAGCATGAAAAAGCACTGCTTTGTTAGTCATATTAATTAGTCTAACAGGTCCGTTTGTCATTACTGTCGGGTGGGATACTGCCAACTCTCTGAAGAAAGCCCAATATAAAATAACAGCAGCATTTATTTTAAATACCAATAGACATATTCAGAAGTGAAAAGTTCAGGTCCAGAAGGTACAAATCCAGACCAAGATTTTGTTTCAACCAACCAGTTCATTATAAAGAGTCTCATTTACAAAGTACTCAACTGGTTGGTCGAAACAAAATATTTGTCTGGATTTGTACATT
Organism: Boulengeromyrus knoepffleri; assembly: GCA_026770805.1. NCBI lineage: Eukaryota > Metazoa > Chordata > Actinopteri > Osteoglossiformes > Mormyridae > Boulengeromyrus > Boulengeromyrus knoepffleri. The sequence continues at coordinate 9,836,303 of JABJVO010000078.1, read as the reverse complement.
CAGACCTGAACTTTCCATCTCTGTACATCTCATTATACTTCTGTACTTGTAGTGTTAGACATTTGACGGGAAAATGACAAGTTTAAAGTCATGTGACTTTTTACATCAAACCGACACAGGTGAAATCCCAGAGTAACCAAGGGTTAATGGAACAGACAGGAATCTCAAATCAGGAAGCTAAGCTCTTACCATTGGCTGAAAATAGTAGCATCGTAAGTAACACGATCTTTAATGGGAAGATTGTCCAGTTAATGTCTTCAGTGGGTTTTGTATGTGTAATAATTTGTCATGTTGGTTTTATGCCTGTTTTTGTTGTGACGTTGATAATTTGATAATGACACAATATAAACGCAATATAATCTCTTGGTTACTCCATAAAAACAGAATTTATTAATTGAATGTTGCAACTAATCTCTCATTACCATAATTATTACCTTATTACCTTATATTTTATTGTATTGCACACAATTTATTTTATTTATTTAGCACTATGACCTGCAGGAAGCTCACAAGTAAAAAAAAAAAACAAACATCATTAATAAACACAATAAACGGCATATATGTGTAGCATTATACACTAAGTAAAAAGAAACATGAAACAAATGAAACAGTATTTTTTAATTCACACCTGTTGCCATAGATATCTATAAATTTAATGGAAGCGGACAAAACTCTTTCATTTCAGACTGACGGTGCTGCATCCCTCTGGACCCGTGTCTGCTGAAACACAGATAACCAGAAGTTGCTCTTCTGTGAGATGACAGTATGAATAACCGGCGATGGAATAGAACAGCTTTCTTCAAGCTGCTGAAATGGTCCCAGGCATTAAAAACTGACCTTTTTACTCTTGCATCAAAATGGAAGTCCTCCACTGAGATCAGTCTAAACACTTAGATTACAGTACATAAGATCCAGTCATTTTGGACCCCCTCTTCTAGCAAATTTGCATGCTTTTCTAGGAAACCCTGGGTACTGGTTCCCCACAATGTGACTCAATGTGAAGCGAAAAAGTATGGGCAAAGCTAAAAGATGGGTCAGAGTACGATTTTAGCCCGCCGACGGACATAGCCTGAGATCTGACACAAAAGAACAGAGGGGGGAGGGAAGAGTACCTCTAGCTGGGGGCGAGTGATGCAATTCTGCCACAGTTACACAGCCAACTAGAGAGCAAAGCTACCCAACTCTCTGTATTGGTGTTACAGTACTACCTCTCATTGTATTTACCAATTCAAAATAAAAGGAAGGGCTTTGTGTGTCATAGTGTCAATTCACATCCTGATCCAGCCGGTAAAGCCAATCTAAAGCTATAGCCAGAAAGAGAAAATACAAAAAGTTCATTTTCACTTCAGTACAATATAAATGTGCTAACAGATGCTACATCTAATTATGATTGATAGTTATGATGACTGGTAATCAGAAGCGTCGATTCCTAAATACGCAGATATTTCTGCTGTAAAGAAATGGCAGGCAGAAAGTCTTGTAGTATTCTTATTGTAAGTTCCTGATATGAATATGCAAACAATAATGTAAAAAAAGCAATCAAACAACTTGTTATAGAAACGTCCAAGCATTTAAATTAGAATTTAAATTGCGTGTTAAAGTTCTTTTATAAGTTTTGCAATAAATATGTAAATGAAAAAAATATTCGCAACATTGACTTCCAATACTCCGGACAGCAAGGTCTTTGAAAGAAGTCAGGACGTCGACAATACGCTTCAGTTGGAATATGACAAAAAAAGTAATGTTAAGGCAGTCTCTTTTCTTTGTTCTCTAACGATTTTGCCAGAGGAGAGTACATCACAAGATGTGTCGCTAAAAACAGTTATAAATATTTATTTGGGTCATCAACGTGCAGTTGAAATATGGTGCAGCCTCATCAGAGTGATTATTGGAAATTCCCTTCACACACCATGACTGACAGCTTGATTGCAGTGTGCAGTGCATGCAGTTCCTCAGTACTCTACTCGCTCACTATGTTTCGGCACCAGCTGCAAGGCCTCTCTTGTCCTTATACAAATCCCCTTTTATGGATTATGGTCCAGTTCACATTTACATTTTATTTATTTGCTGATACTTATCCGAAATGAAAGCAGGGTCAGATGATCCCTGGTGCAACTGGAGGTTAAGGGCTGTATCGGTGTGAAATATGGATTTACTATACAATTTATATAACAAACATTATACATGAACTCAACACCACCTTAAGGAAAAGGCAAATATTTGTAAAATATGAAACTAAATTTCAATAATTACTCGTTTTCCCTTAATCTTTCAACAGTTACACAGTATACTATTAGTACGAGATATCATATATTGTATTATACCTATTATTCAGTAATATTATATAACAGTTCATCGTATATAACACTAAATATTTAATGTAGTTGAATGCAGAGATCCTAATGCTTACATTATTCTACAGTTTGCTATATGAAGAATACGTATTAAGTAATTATAATATGTTTGGAGCACACAGATTTGGGGCCATTGCACATTAAGGTATAAGTGGTATATTAGAGTATATTAACACTTTGGTCAAATGGTTTTCAATATGCAAAGTGCTCTGAACTGATTACACTCGGATGAACACGGTTTATTCTCTTGCCTCTGCTGTTCTACATTATATAATTGGGTGTCCGGCAAGGAAATATGAACGGCACTTAAAGTGTCCTCACACCTCTTAGCGTTGTGATGATGAATGGTAATTTGCTTGGAAAGAGAAGCATGTCAGATAATCACAACCAATGTGATAAAGTTCATTTCAGTTAAAATATTAAATGAAATCCCTTTCGATGGGGCTGGTTGCCTTTGGGGTTAAGAAAGCAAGTAGAGCAACATCTATTCTAATTAAGATAAGCTGCTTCCAATGAATAATGAACAACATCTTCCACGTGAGATAACTTACTCAGAGATATTATGTGACCTGGACAATTTATTCCTTGCTTCAGATGCATACAAAAAATAGAAAAAGCTCATTTAAACACAGCAAAGGCCTAAAATAACATACATTTCTTATATGATTGCGGTTTGGAAAACAGCTCTAGTCCATTAATCGACTCTACGTTCGGCTCAGTTCCGGTTTTGAAGTCAGATTACCTTGAAGAGTATAACAGCTTTTGAGTAATACCGCATACTTGGAAAGTGTACAATTATCGAACATGAATGGAATTCTCCAGAAGCCTCTAACATGCTGACCACAAACCAAGGTCTGTCTGAATGAAACTTATATACAGGCATCTATAGAGCTACGTTAGTCCCATATAACTGCAGCAGAAAACAATGAGACGTAGAAAACAGACTTGCTCGCAGGAGATGTCCCTGGATTAAATGCACTACATCCGATTTTTCCATGTCAAGCCTCAGATACAGTAATTCAGATAATAATGAAAATCTTTAATTATTTTTGTCACCTGCAGTATTACCGTCACACTCCAGCAAGCTCACAAATGCATTTGTATTTATGAAGGTACTTGAGTATAATAAAAATGATCCATTCATTCACAGATTTCATTCATAAAGCTGGAAAGGTCAGTTACCCTCACATTTTAAAAAGGCAAAATAATCACACACACACATGGGGTCATCTAACAATATACTAATATAAATAATATAAATAATAATATAGAGAATAATATTATTATAGCCACCCTTTGCCATCAGAACAGGTTCAGTTCATCCTGTAATGCTGCTAAAATATGACGAACTCTGTGTGCTAAGATACTGTGCCGCTCTTTAAGCAGAAATGCTCTTATGTTCTGTGCAGGCTGAAGGCCTCTATGCTCTTTCCTCTCATTACTGAGAACTGGAAAGTGCTGATTGTCAGACGTCTTTCATAGCTAATTGTCACTCGACCTAACATGGCACGCCTTTGTAGCTGCGCTTGTACAGTATGTTTGTAATTGTGATTTAATTTTTTCAATCTCCTATTTCACATTTTGTCCACCCTCTGTGTGTATATGCTGCATACAATCAGCATTCTAGTTATTTTTGCTTTGTAAATAAATCACCTGTGACTGATTTTGGCTTAATAAGCTTCAATTCAATTCAATCATGCAAGAATTTCTTCAATTATTATAGTATCAGATATAAATGCTGTCGTTCTTTTATGAAAGGCTATGGCTAATGTAACAGTTATTGAACAATAAACGGCAAGTAAACCATCGCATTCAAACTTCAACCCTGAAAGGTTAAGGCAGCAATACTAACCACAGCGCAACCACCCACTCAAAACATATCAGCTAAAACATTTCTTCAAATATTATTCTGTTTCTTTCCAAAGGTTTTATTTGGAAAGAAATGTTTCATCTTGATAAGAAGTTCAGCTCAGAAAAAAAAACATGGTTATCTTACTGAGCTTTGTCAGTTTAATATCAATATGTATCAAAAATAAAACCTCAGCGAATGGAGCTGAGGACACAGTGTAAAACCGGCTTGAGTTCAAGTAGTGACCGCCATTTCTGTTAGTATATTCCATCCATCCATCAGTCCTTCCATCCATTCCTTCTGACAATCAATCTATCTGCTAGTCTTCCAACGGCTTATTCTGAACAGGGTAACAAGGACCATTTTCCACGTTTCCACTTCATGAAGAGATGTTTTAAGAAATGTGAGACAAAGCAATGATGCTTTCCATGCACTGCACAGCCTTTGCTGTATCTTGAAATACAGTAATGATGGGAATTATGAAAATCATTTTTTCTAATGACAAGAACATATTCTGGACGACTCAGATGGCCTAGTGGCAGCTGCAGCCAGTCAACACTGGTGTCCCTCCCAGTCAGGCCACGCTCTACCTTGCCTGAGTCTCAGCACGCCTGTGACCAATAAACTCTAAACTCTGTAGACCGATCATGGGTATTAGGACCTCATTCCCATCACACTGAGCCTTCCTTCCCAAACGCCGTGTTTTCATGTACGACCTGTGCCTGATCTGTTTGTTTTCTTACTTCATTTGTTTTTGGATTCCTCTTCATATGAAGAGCAAACACCCAAAACTGTACTTTTTGTTGTTTTTGAGATGAGACTACCAGTGATCTAAAGTCAGTCTTTCTCTGGGAGACAAAACTCGCTCAGTCTTCATTTAATCCAATGAAGAACTTTAATTAAATTTCCAAAGCTCACTAAGTCCACAGAATTTGTCTTGAAAATGTGTCCCGTGGACTGAGAGAGTTTTGGAAATATGCTTTTTGTTTTTCACACTGCTTAAAAAAATTAAAGGAGCACTTTTTAATTAGAGTATAGCATCAGGTCAGTTAAACTCAGTTAAGTAGCAGAGGGAGTTGTTAGTCAGTTTCAGCTGCTTTGGTGTTAATGAAATTAACAAAAGGTGCACTAGAGGGGCAACAATGAGACGACCCCCAAAACAGGAATGGTTTAACAGGTGGGGGCCACTGACATTTTCCCCTCCTCATCTTTTCTGACTGTTTTTTCACTAGTTTTGCATTTGGCTACAGTCAGTGTCACTACTGGTAGCACAAGGTGATACCTGCACCCTACAGAGGTTGCACAGCACAGTCCAACTCCTCCAGGATGGCGCATCAATACATGCCAATT
>JABJVO010000078.1:9817211-9828553 GCA_026770805.1 Boulengeromyrus knoepffleri | reverse complement strand
TATATATATCTGGGAAAACACATCCTGATTATCTTAAGTGTAAGACAGGATGAAGGTAACGAGCACATTTAAAGGAATGGTAGATAATGCAAATGGGTTTGTAAACGGCAAATATAAGCCCGTTCAAGTTTCTGCTCAGGGTTAACGCGTGGCCTTGGGGTTAACGTGTGGGCGTGTCATCTGAAGTGGACGTGCGGGGCCTCGTGTCATCTGGTGTGACAGTGGGGGCCACCGGGGCTGCTCCCTGAACCAATCAAATCACGGCGCCGAGCTGCACCATGGGGGCGTCTTGACGCCAGCTCGTTTGTTACTGTCCGGAGTGTGTGAGCGAGCGTGCGGAGAACTAATTACGTCCAAGTTAAATAACCTGAATGCAGGTGGAAAATGGCACTGCGGCTTCACACTTAACCTCCACAGTCCCAACCTTGATTTAATACTTACATTTTATCATTAAATGATCATTTTAATCATTTAGGACATATAATGTCCCGTACTGGTTAAACACATAATGGGAAATCAGGCATAAAGCATACCCTGGACCTTTAAAATCACTTTTCATGGCTGAAAATGTCACCCACAGCAACGTGAGAAGTGCAAACATTTGTATATGGTAAGCACTTTAAGAGGTGTTACGGAGACCCAGCGGGTAGCTGTGACCTCACGCCTCCGGGTCTGGCTATGGAAATTGGACGTAAAAACACTTTTTTGATTAGATTATGGATTGGTGTGTTATATTCATTCATTTTTTTGTTATGTAGAGATAGCTGACAGCATAAAGGAATGCATGTGTGTCTTATGCTTGTTTACCTCCAAGCACTTTTGCTGCTTCTGTTATATCTGGGGAGGGGGTTTGAGGACATGCCTTTATATCCTTCATAGATAGTTTCACTTTTGTTTTGCTCAAAGTGCCGCAAAATGCTTTTCGTTGGCTTGCATATGGATCTGTGTGGTGGGAGCATGTGGGCTGTGAGCCTCATCGTCACGGACAGCACAACCCGAAAGGCATCACCAGGGACTCATAAGTACAGTACCTGGAGGTTATATGTAGAGTGTGTTCCACAAAATCCATTTATATGCTTGATTGGAAGCAGCTAAATTACATTTTTAGAGTTTACGGCTGTACTAACCACTATGAGAGGCATTTATAGTGTTTACAGAATTGTAAACTGGAGTTTTTACCCTGGGATACAAACCTTCAGTCCTGTTTCAATCCTTGTCTTACCATACAATTCCCTTAAATCAAAGCCTGGAGTGAACATATGCAAAAGACAGAAAATTGGACGACTGCTACTCATCAAGTTTTAATGTACTGTGCAACGTGCAGTGCCCAGATTCCTGACTACGTTCGGGAGCCGCCAGGATAAAAATACCTGAGTTCTGGCCAGACTGGAAAGACGGCAAAGCCATTTGAGAGTGGGAATTTGGAAAAGGAGATCCAGCATTGATCCAGTCATTATTTTTGACACATTCCATTTTTAGGTTGGATGGAGGGGAAGGTGGAGAAAAAAAAAGGAATTAGGAAAATAAAACAGTTATGAAAACAAACAGGATAGGAAAAAGGAACACGACGACTCACTTAGCGGAAAAGTGGCACTGGCTGGCTTCCCTGGGCCTGAGCTTATTGGGGCAAAAACGAAGAAACATACAGTCATACATTTAAACCCAAGAAGATTACACAAGCTGTGCAGTCACATGACTGCCTTTTCAGGGAGGATGACACCCCCCCCCGCCACACACACACATTTTACATTTGTTTTACAACACAAAGCGACCGGGGAGACATATTGTACCGGCAGCCTGAGAATGATCCCTTGGTAGCGAGAGTGTTGTGAAATTGGATCTATCGTAGAAAATACTAAGCTCCCCCCTGAGAAACTCGTTGACAATGTAAAGACATTAAAGTTTTCAAACAGTATCCCAGTCCTGAGAGAAGCTTTCACACTGAGAGATAATTCTTTGCAGTTCAGGTGACCCCCTGAGCAGAGGAAAATACAATACCACATAGCACTAGATGCATAAAGAATACAATTCAATATATTTGATTTTAACCTTCTACGCGAAATAGTGATTACTGCAAACAGATTGCACTTCTCAGTCTTATTAGGGTAGTTTAACGGTCTGCATTTAAGATTCGACACAATATGTAAAAACTTCACCTACTCATGGATGACAACAATATACAAAATAAAATCAGAACGCTGCACAGCTCATTGGGATACATCTTTGTCAAACAGAACTCTAGTCCTTCAGCTTTTCTAGACTGCTTAGAAAACTGTGGTCTTTATGTCGGGAGAGTTGTCACATTGGAATTGACAAATAGTGTGCTGTGTGTTGGATGAGTTCTAGGGTAAAGCGGAAAACATATTTCCCAGTTTAGCATGTAAGGCGAAATGACATTTGTCAAATGGAAATCCTGTCAATGCAGAAGGGGCTGTGTCGCTTTGGGCAAGGTTCCACAGATCAGTGTCACTCAAGACAAGGATTAAGTTTAGCCACAAATACAGCCCCATTTCCAAAAAAAGTTGGGGCGCTGCGAAGAACGAAAAAAAACAGAGTGCAATGATTTGCAGATGATGAAAATCCCATATTTAATTGAAAATTGAAAGACAACATATAAAATGTTGAACTGAGACATTTTATCGTTTTAAGAAAAATATATGCTTAATTTGAGTTCGATGCCAGCAATACATTTCAAAAAAGTTGGGAACAAAAGATCGGAAAAGTTGTTTAATGCTAAAACAAAACACCTTGTTGAATATCTCACAGCTAATTTGGTTACTTTGTAACAGGTCAGTAAGATGATTGGGTATAAAAAGAGCCTCCCAGAGAGGCAGAGTCTCTGTGTAGTGAAGATGGGGAGATGTTCACCACTCTGTGAAAGACTGTGTGGGCAAATAATGCAACAATTTAAGAATAATGTTCCTCGATGTCATACTGCAAAGAATTTGGGAATTTCATCATCTATGGTACATAATATCATTAAAAGATTCAGGGAATCCAGATACATCTCTGTACACAAGGGAGAAGGCCGAAAACCAGCATTGGATAGCCGTGATCTTCAAGTTCTCAGGTGGCACTGCATTAAAAACAGATAGAATTCTACAGTAGAAATCACTGCATGGCCCCAGGAACACTTCCGAAAACCATGGACAGCGAACACAGTTCATTGTTGCATCCACAAATGCAGGGTGAAACTCTACCATAAACCATATCTAAGAAACCATATCTAAACATGGTCCAGAAACACCCCGACTTCTCTGGGCCTGAGCTCATTTAAGATGGACTGAGGCAAAATGGAAAACTGTCCTGTGGTCTGACAAATCAAAATTTCAGATTCTTTTTGGAAATCACAGGCGCTGCGTCCGCCGGGCTAAAGAGGAGAGGGACCGTCCAGCTGGCCAGTGGAGAGTTTAGTTCTGTTCTTGCCCTTAGGGCCTCTTTCATGGTCTGTTGTCTGTATTTTAGACCGTGGACTACAATTTGGATTCCGCGTCCACGTTTGGATTCTACCTCATCATTTTGTTATCTATGTATTTTATATATAGCTTTGTTTTTGTCTTATAGAGGAATAAAAAAAACTGTTGGACAAGTCAATATTCATGAATTATTTCATCAGATTTCATCCAAAGTGATGTACAATTAATATCGTTGGGTCAGACAGTCCCTAGAAAATTTAGGGTTAAGGGTCTTACTGAAGGGCTCAATGGTGTAATCGCTTGATTTGAACTGATGACCTTCAAAGCACAAGCACACCACCGGAACCCGAGGGGCCAAACAGCACCTTCCACAGTGTTTTTATTGCCCATATAAACTGAGTTTAAACCGATTAACTGAGCATTAATAGTTCTAAAAATGGCTGTCTCCACCAAATTATAGATGAACAGGTGTTTTCATTAAAAAGGTATTACATTGACCCCTTTTTATCATCACAGGCTGAAACGTATGTAAGGAAAATAATATGCAATTTTATGGTCTTCTTTGTAAATATCATCTAATAACCAACAGAAACTGACCCAGGTTACTTAATCATATTTTAAATATTAAAGATACAACACTGTGGTGTTGTGGTTTTATTAACAATGTTTACATGTGTGACTTCAGAACTGAGTCAATATATGTTATGTTGTGGAATGTTTGTATTATATTGTATTGGCGTATTACGACTATCGGATGCTACAGTGAGTATGTTTTTAGCATTGTAGCTTTGCACCTGCATGAGCCTGCATGAGGCTCCGTCTATTTTTGCAGATTTTTCCTCCAGTTACTCCAGTTTCCTCTCACGGCTCAAAAAAAAAAAAAAAAAATGCGTTTAGTGGAATCCGTATCAGTGCATTGCTCATAGTATTTGATTGTCTGTGGCTGCCTGTCCTTTAATAGACTGACATCTCATCCAGAATTTCCTCTGATTTCTGGCTCGTGTTTCCCGGGATATGCTCTCAATAGTAACACCCTCCCAGTGCAGTTACGCCAGCATGACCAGTATCTCACGTTACATCACTTCCCCTGGTATATAAACGTTTGGGTGGATTGACCCCGCCCTTCGCCAGAGAGATGTAACTTGACATCATAGTGCCGAGCTTTCAATGGCAGTGCAGATTACTGTTAACTCACCAATAACATGCCAAACCACTAATATAAATTATGCCACCAAACATTCACCTTCATGCTGCATCCAGTCCTGCCTTTGGCTGATCCAGTTGTGAGGTTCCTGGCATGTTTTCAAATAATATGATGAACCAGCTTGAAATACCCTAATAGGTTCATATCACACATATAACAACCATTTATATTACAAGAATTATTATAGCGTTTCACTGATCTTAGAGGGGCTGATTCTTTGGCCTCAGAGAAACCTGTTTCTAGAATATTCTGGCTTCATAACAGGGGTGTTACAAGAACCATAACAGTCCTAGTCAAGGACTATGTTTCCCAAAACCTTTGTAAGTGCTAAGCAGGGGGATATGGCCATCATTAGTAGTTTTTTGGCTATATTAATGCAATATTTCCATAATATTATTATCACAATATGACGGCACAAGAAGAGCTGCAATTGTGATAAGGAAATAGGAAAATCAGCCACGCGGAACATTGTCCTTTACTTAAGGTGGCCCTTTTTACACTGAGATTGGTAGGATCTGCTCCAGCCACCATTACCATTGTTTCGTGATGGAAGCATTGAAGGATTCAGTGAATGGTCAGTGAATGGATTGGTTATAATACAGTTTGCTGAATTAACCGCTAACCTTAATACAAGCTCCTGTCTAGCAAGTCTTTTTAGTTTAATTTATGTTTGATTTAAAATAAAAAATAATAAAAAAAAAACATTTCTGTTGTCCTTACTGGGACAATCTCTGCACATACCATATGATAAACACTATGCAGCATTCTGGCAACCACTAGGCCCACAAGTTATATCGAATCCAAGGTCAATAATCGGCCCTGACATAAAGGACAAAGGTATTAGCCAGCGGTTTATCTGTTATAAAACGGCCAAAAGGTTATGGAAACTGACATGGTACTCTAAAGTGCAGCAATTAACATGTAATAAGGATAAAAAGTTTATTTTTTTAAGTGTAGAAGTGCATTAACGTTTGGCAGACAGAGACAAAGAGCGCTTGGGTGCCCATGTGGTGGTATTCATCACTGAAAGATGGATTTTATGGTGGGGTATTCCAAACACTAACATAACAATTAAAACACTAAGGACTGAGATGACTCACTGAAGCAGTACTTGCTTAGAAGGAATGCATCGATTTTCTCCTTCCCGTAGATTTCACCAGTAAATGCAACAGCGAGTACATATACACGGCTCATGTGAATCAAGTACCACTTTAGAGTTTTTTTTTTTTTAATGTTGATTCAAAGTTTTTGATTATTTTATGTTTCTGTCGATAAAGCAAACCAGCTATTCTACAGCTTTTAATTTTCTTCCTGCTGTAGGCTATAACAATAAAGAAAAACAATAACGAGGCAGAAGCAGCTAATATTTTAGTAAACAAAATTCATTAGATCAATTTGAAAAAGTGCTCAACCTTGTCTGGATAAAAATTGCACACACTTCATGTACATAAACTTGTTGCTGGCAATGGGATTTAAAAAGTGACATAATAGCAGGTTGGGTAAATGCAAACGTAAATATGGATGGGAATGAAGTTACCATTACAGGAGCATATGACTACATGACAATGCATTCCGTGAATAAAATCTTGTTAATAATGTTTTTTTGGGCATTAATCAGGGGATAAATTAAACAAGGTATTCAATCGGGAAACCACAGCAAACTTTAATGAGACAATTATTGTGGCATCTGCGTGTAAACGTGTACCTACTAAAAACTGAATCATGTCCAGCGAGTAGAAGGTTTTCACTGTTTTAAAATCAAATTTCATTCACAAAAAGTACAAGACAGGCAGGACTCAACAAATCAAATACCTGAGCGGAAAGTTACATGCAAAGATATTAATGTCATGACCTGTCCTATACATGCTGTTCATAATCCCTGATCCTAATGTGGTAAAAACGCCGACACCTGAATTGTATCAGTTCCTCGTTAGTCCTGCTTCCAAGTCCTGTGTGCCCTAGTTTTCTCATTAACGTCAGTCTTCCTGTTGACTCTGCCCGTCCCAGAGACAGTCCTCCCGTTTTGACCCCTTGTGGTTCTATTTGTTTCCCTGTTTCTGTTTTGTTTTATTAATAAAGCCTCTTTCGTTCTCCTGATGCCTGCCCTCGAGTCCTTCGTCCCTCCCAATGTGATAGAATGACCAGACTCACCAAGGAACCCCTGCAAATGTTACCTCAGTCCTGGGTTTCAGGCCTTCCTGCTTCCCACGGACCAGATTTCCTGTGTCTGTGGGGAATCCAGTCACCAGAGCCATGGGATCCTCCAGTGCCCCCTCGCCTACAAGCTGAGGACTTCTTCATCCTCCTGGACGAACATCTTGTGTGGAGGTATGATACCACGGTATGGAGGACCCCCGTGGCCAGAACCCTCTTCCTGTGTGGGGAGAGGGCGCTGTCCAGACTCACCCCCGATGTGGATCCCCAGGGGATGGAGACTGTCTGGCACCTGATGAAGGCACTGCGGCCTTCAAGTGAGAAAATGTTGAGGCCACTGCTGCGACGTGAAGGTGCTCCGCTTGCTGGCTCACCGCAGCTCTGCCCACCATTTCTAGCCACAGAAGGAGAAAGCAGAAGTAGCTGCCTGTGCCCGCATCTTCCATCTTGACTGGTCACATGCCTGAACCTGTGTGGCCCAGTAGAAGCTGCCACCCGTATCTGGCCCCTATCGCAAGAGGAGGAAGAAGAAGTTGGCCGCACCTATTCCTCTTGATCTTCCAAGCTTCAACCCAAGAGGAGCCGTACCCATTCCATGAGTCCCACGTCGTCAGCTCAGAGAGGGCAGCTCCATCCATACTCCAGGCTCCCGGCCCAGAGAGGGTCACTCGCCTGCGGCCCAGGGCCCTGGCCCAAGGGGTCTCCTTTGCTCTGCTTGCCTCCAAGTGTCCAAGCTGAACCCTGCTCGCCTCCAGTTATCCCCGTTATATTCAGCTGACCTCCAGGTCTCCCAGCTTAGCCCACTCATCTCCAGCTTCATCTTCTGATGTCCTGTGGATGCCCACTTCTTCTCCTGGTGTCTTGCTTTTGCTGGCTTTGTCTTCTGGTATCCTTCTGGTGCCAGACTCCACAGCCGCTGCCAGCCTGACATCCAAATTAACGGCCACCGCCAGCCCGCCGCCCGACTCCATGCCCACCGCCAGCCCGACGCCCGACTCCACAGCCATTGCCAGGCCGGATGGGATTGATCTGGGGGATGCCCTTTTGGAAGACCTACAGTGGGACCCTCTCAGCTTCCACTCCATAGGCCCCTGCCTCAGCCCGAGGCTTAGGTCAATTTGGTTCTAGGTTTCGGGGAAGCCACAGGTATCAGCTGGGGCCCAAGAGAGAGGCTGGCTGGCTGTTTGTTCTCCAGAGGGGTAGATAGGGGCACATCATCCATGCCAGCTGCCCAACCATGCAGTGTTAACCACCTAGGCTGCACTCCTACATCCCTCCTCTTAACCTGCTGTCTCCTCGGTGCCACCCAGTCCCGCTGGTCCTTCGAGACCCTTGCCTTCGGTCCAGAGAGGTCCCGTCTCACCTGTGGTCGGGCCCGGGAGGGTCCACATCCCAGGATTGCCACCCAGTTCTCCAGGGTCTGGAAGACTCCTCAGTCATTCCCTGCTTCCTCCTGTTGTCCCCTGTGGCTCCCTCTTATACTTCCATCCTGTCTCTACTGCCACCCCCCCCCCACTTGTTCCTGTCCTGGAACATGTCGTGTCCTGCTGCCCTTCTGGTCCCTGGTCCTACCCCTTCCTTTTCTGGGCCCTTAGTCCTGCTGTCTGTCCTGAGGTTCTGCCCCTGTTGTCTTGCCTGGTGTTTGCTCTGTTGGTCTGGTTGCACCCTGTCCCATCTTTAGTCCCATCCAGGTCATGGTGGTGTCTCCTATGCTCAGAAAGCATGCCTTTGGGGGCGGCTATGTCACAACCCGTTCTGTCCATCCCCCGGTATGACCAGCAGGGGTCACTGCTGGTCCTCCAGAATCCTCCTGTTTTTTTCCCAGCCGTGTCCTGTTCATAATCCCCAATCCTAATGTGGTAAACATCAGCACTTGAATTGTATCAGTCCCTCCTGTATATACGTACTTCCCAGTCCAGTCATTAATGTCAGTCCTCCTGTTGCCTGTGCCGATCCCAGAGTCAGTCTTCCCGTTTTGACCCCTGGCGGTCCTGTTTGTGTCCCTGCTTCTGTTTTCTTTTTAAAGCTGCTTTTGTTCTCCTGACACCTGCCCTCGGGTCCTTCATCCCTCACATGACAATTAATCAGCAACAACCCATGTAAAGCAAGATGCAGAGATGGTGCTAGAGTGACGCTTACCGTATTTGTGAAATGTAAAATAATTGTGCAAAACCTGTGCATAAGCCAAGTTTTTTATTCTGTACTAAAACCCAACCCGGCTCATGACCTGAGCTGCATTATTAATTTTGATCTTATAAATACATTGTTCCAGATGTCCAGATATTTTTACCACTATGCATTTTAAAGAAAAAGTTGCCGTTTCGATCCAAAATATTTCAATTCAATTTTTGAAGACAAATAGGTGAATTATGCTATACTGAGTACCATTAAACAGGAAGCAGGGGAACAGTAGCTCTCATTCTGAATCTTAAGTGGGACATTAGGCCCCCATTGAAATATTCAGGTACATAGTTGCTATATCTGAACCATTGCTATATTTCAGAGTAATATATTATTCAGCACATCATTAAACTATAATGACGTCAGATTACTGTATCCAGATTCTACTATGGACAGATTCTAATCTGCGGCCTGAGTGTGAGTGCAGTACCACATTTACTGTATCCGCGAAACGTCTATGCAGTTTCGCCGTGTAATTCATTTCCATGACGACCAATCTCGCCTGGAGGATGGCTCCTTGTATAGCAGTGACTCTTTTTCTCAGAAGGATTTCAATTGCAGCTAGACAGTCGAGCATTCACAGCGAATTACAACACAGCGCTCGCCCTCAAATGTCACCACATACAGATTGACATAAATGGACTGTTGTGTAAACTAATGCACAAAAATGAACTTAATTCAAAAGGCATGATTAAACGACACAGTTGTATGGCTTTCCATATATAGTCAAATGAAATTCAATTAAATTACTTTTCATTTTGCACAAGGTCATTAAAAAAAATCAGTGCTAATTATTTTGAAATGTTATCATAACCACACTG
Organism: Boulengeromyrus knoepffleri; assembly: GCA_026770805.1. Classification (NCBI taxonomy): domain Eukaryota; kingdom Metazoa; phylum Chordata; class Actinopteri; order Osteoglossiformes; family Mormyridae; genus Boulengeromyrus; species Boulengeromyrus knoepffleri. The sequence goes on along the minus strand of JABJVO010000078.1, from coordinate 9,818,777 downwards.
ACAAACATATATGTATGTACTAAGACAGATGCTTTATTCTCTCTCTCTCTCTCTCTCTCTCTCTCTCTCTCTCTCTCTTTCTCTCGCTCTCACTCTCTCCACACACACGCGCGTCATTATTTGGAAATCAACAGAAATAAATATAGTTATGAGAATCCGAATGCTTCTATTGCACGTAAAATCTGACAGAGCCCAGCCCATTCTCGTCATATGACAGATGACTTTTACTTGCTGAGCTTTCAGATGAGTTGAAGGACAGCATTTCCCTCCCGATTGCTACCCCCATCCTGTAGAAAACTGAATGAATAAGCATGTGCAGGGGGATCGGGCTGATGTGCCGCTCACTTCCCATCAGCAAATGCTACTGCAAGTCTGCCAGGAGTTTGTGGCGACTGAAGCCTGGCATTCAGACCGAGAGCGAGCTGTGCATTAAATCATCATCTATAACATATCAACACCTCTCCATCCCTGAGTCTATCCCCTCTGCTATCATTCCCAGCCAGAAATCTGTACGCTGCTGCATCCACCCCCCCCACACCCCAGAGTAAAAGTGCAAAAAATGGCAAAATTCAATAAAAGTATTAAGCAGCCCATATAGATAGAAAGCATTTGTTTAGGCGTGTTGGAACACTGTCCTGGCCTTCCTCATTCTCAGTAATATCACAAGCAGGGTGCCTAAATGTCTATCAAATCTGCACACTTATCTCCTACTGGTTAGAAAACTGGAGACTGGGCGAATTTGGCTCTATAAGAGAAACACTTACAATTAACTATTGATATTTTTTTACATTATGACAAATGTTGGTTGCAAAATTGTGAAATCATTCATTATAAGGTCATCCTCTCAAATAAATAAAATCGACTGTATTGTTATCTGACTATTTAAACAGTTGTGAAATACAAGATTTACACGTCTCTGTAGCTTGTGTTCACCGTATGCAAAAATGTTGTATTAGGAAATAGTTATGGAGAGAAGATCTTCATTTACAATAATTATTTCCTTCGAATCAGAGATCGTGCCATATAATTTGTCTCTGATTTCTAAAATGAAGTCTGTGGAAAATCTGTGGGGCCGTTATGTAACTATTGAGAAAAGAAATAGTGTCACCCATTCTCATTGAAAGTTGAGGTCAAACCGCTTTGCTCTTATTGAATCGCCACCTACGGTAGGTCGAGCAAAAGACCGTGTTTCAGAATAAATTATTTATCTCCGAACAAGACAGCACGTTTCCAAACAAAACAGCAGCATTTATAACTTATAATGTGAATTTTTCTAATGACAAAAAAGGTATTTTTTGTGTGTGAGCTATCGTTACAACGGCTGGCTGTAATGGTTGGGATTTCTGGCAAAGCTGTTATACAGCCGTGACATTTTCTTAGCATTCGTGACATTTTCTTTCTTATTATTATTATTATTATTATTATTATTATTATTATTATTTGATGTAGTGCCATTACTGACAATATATTACAAACTTTAGTATTATTTCATAATGTTACATGTTACTGCTATCAATTCTTTGCTGTCATTGATCAGCCTACTATTCGCCTTTCCCTCACTACTGC
>JABJVO010000078.1:9775328-9807240 GCA_026770805.1 Boulengeromyrus knoepffleri | reverse complement strand
GTGTGATGTAGCATTAGAGTAGTTGCCTGCGTGTGATGTAGCATTAGAGTAGTTGCCTGCGTGTGATGTAGCATGCCAACCACAATACAGTATATGCAGCACCACTGCAGACAATCCATTGCATGATATGTTTTCTTCTTCCTCCTTGAATTCATCAACAGTATCACTCCGACCTAAGCTTTCACTTTCACTTTTAACAAACTTTCACTTTATCCAGGCAGCAATAGCTGGTGTCATCTTGAAGCCAACTGAGTTAAGATTAGTTGCTGCATTACGAACGAATCCCATAACACAGAAGCTAAATCACACAAAAAGTCAACGTCAAATGAGAATTATAAGCACTCTTGGTCCATTTCAATACAAGACCATTTCGTTTGTTTGGTTATTGTCACTGGTGGAGGAACGAAAGACTCGAGAGCAGGTGTTTTGGCTGAAACAAAAGGCACGTTATTGAGACAAAACTAAACAAACAGGGACTGGAAATAAACAGCAGGGATGAAAACAAGAAGGCTAGACATGGGAAGGATACAGGCTGACTGGAGGAGCGACGTTAATGATCGGACAAGCGAGGGCAAGACAAACAGGTACTTAAACACATAGACTAACGCGAGGTAACAAGCATCAGGCGTGGCCCATCACACCATGTGAGGGAGGAGACAGGAGGGTCAACCAGACGTGGCAGGCGAGACGTGACAATTATTTGTTTATATTTATGACAGATTGCTTGATTTAATTAGCAATTAAATTTAGTTGTGCAACTCATATTTAATTCCTGTAAACAGTCACATTTGAATGTCAAATTAATAAAGTGTTATTTATTGTTGTGCATCTGTGCATGTGTGTGTGTATGTATATATATATATATATATATATATATATATATGGAGAGAGAGAGAGAGAGAGAGAGAGAGAGAATAAAGCATCTGTCTTATAGTAGCTGAAATTTATTTAACTTCAGCTTGCCACTGATTGCAAGAATTCCAGCCACCGGGGACTTGAGGAAGAGCTTCAGACTGAGATGTTTATAGTGAAACACTCTGTAAAAATGCAGGGTGAGGAGGAGGTCAGGATGAAAGGAGTGCCAATATCAATTGACAAGACTGAATAAAGGAAGAACCATGAAAAAGGGGCCGAGTTTTTTTCTAAAGGGTTTTTTTTATGATTTTATGTGGAAAGACAATAATATCGCGCCTGCAGAAAACAACATATACGTGTCTGTGTGTGTGTGCATGTGTGGGAGTTTTTGCAATTGCGTTGTCAGTACCAGATTTCCCCAGTATGGGATAGAACCTGCAACTTTTCACCTTGTGGGGACATTTCTTCAGCTCCCACATGGTTAACCTCAATTTTTTTTAAAATCTGTGAATGCAATCAAAAACCTAAAAATGCTGAAAGTATTGCATTTTGATTGGTTACTTATGGTTATGCTTAGGGTTCAGTTGGGGTTAAGGTCCTCATGTTGGGATTATGATTTTTCCCATGGAAACGAATGGGAAACGGTCCCTACAAAGATATGAATAGAAATCTGTGTGTGTGTGTTTGTGTGCATGTGGAGGTGGCTCTACATGTTTCCACCCAGGCCCAACATGCGTCTTGCTCATACCCAGAGCCAAGAAGGTCTCCAATGCCACATTTCCCGACTGCGCACAGGTCACTGACTGCCTATAATGGACATACAGCACATGTTCCATTCCAACATGGCCGAAGAACTCTCAAACATTATTTAACAGGCCTATAAGGGAACGCTACACGTATTTGTCGTCTACCTTTCGATACACAGTTTTTAGTTAGGTAGGCAGAATGAAATGTTTGAATGAACCTACAATCACAACTACACGTTCAAGGCGGAAAACATCATGCTAATCGTGGCTGTGAGTTTGTTATGGCTAATTCCGGCTACAGACAGTCATAATTTTGGTTTACCAATAATGTATACTAGCACTGGAAAGAGTAGTTTATAAGACCTAGATTGTCTGTCAGCTCTGTTATACCGAACTCTGCTATGTCACTGGAAACGTATCCAACGTACCAACTCATTTGAGAAGACGACATTCTAGGGTACGACCAAAGTAAGGCAGATACAGCCTCTGCCGGTCTGTCTCCAGTGGCATTTAACACACTTTTACCAGGATATTCTGACTGTTACAGCTATAGGGGTGATTAACACTACAGATTTTCAACTATGCTCAATAGTATACAACATGGGATTTAGACGGGAAAGTCAAGGTCAGCGCCCGTCCGTCTCTGTCCTATGTGTCCGGTCCATGTTTGGCCAGCAGGTGTCGCTAGCCATCCTGTTCCCTCTGTCTTCGTACTAGTCCCTAGTGTGTTTTCCTTTTACTCGGGGCTGCCTCATAGCTCAGTAGGTTAAGTGGGCAGCACCAAAGCAGTAATCCTACAGTCATGGGTTTGAGGCCAGCATCCTTTGATTGAGTTTCTGATTTCTAAGGTTTTGTTTATCCTTTTTGTGCCCAGTTTAATTCTGTTCTGCTTGTGTTTGTGCTCCTAGTGCCTCCTAGTGTCAGCCCTCAGATGAGTGTCAAAGTTCCTAGTGCTTATTTCCTAGTATGTAATTAATGTTTCCTAGTTTTGGTATTTGTTAAAGTTCCCCAGTCTCTGTGCTTGTTAATTGATAGTTAAGTTTCTCCCGTTTCCCTGCACTGTACTTATTGCTTATTTTCTTGATGATTCACCCCTCCTTTTGTTATTCCTTGTTATAAGTATATTTAAGTGCCTGCCTTTGTCCTGCTTCTCAGTCTGCCATTGTGAATGTAGCTGTGTTTTGGTCCTGTTTAGTTTCTATGTCTCTTACCTGGGTCCCAGTCTTTCCTCATTCCTTAGTTGTGTTTAGTTCCTTGGGTTTTAGTTAAGTCAGTATTTTTCACTGTTTGTTTTCTGACTCCATATAGTCCCTTTGTTTTGAAGTTTTGCCCTTTGTGTTCAGTTTCTTTAATAAACCCCTTCTGTGTCTTAGACCCACTGCTGGAAGGTCACCTTTTTCCCCTCCTGCATCATAACAGGAGTTTAGTTCATTAGAACTGTTAGGTCGTGACCCTGAAAACCACAAATTGGATGGATGGATGGATGGATTGTTTTCCCTGCTTTACGGAAACTCAGTCAATTTTGTGCACCACTGCACAAAATACAGGCTAACTAAAAGGGCAGCTCCTTCAGCAAAATTCAACATCTTTAATCAAATACATAAAGTTCATTGCACTGTGCTATCATTTTCCCTTTTTTTTGTCCTCTTCTGCACTTGAGTTTTGACGATGTGCCATTTCGAAAGTTCCCTGGGGGAGGGGAGGGGGGGGGGGCTCAATGATACACTTGTAACGTCACCATGGCGTGACAAACCAAACCATTTTTTGCGTTATAAGGAGGGAAGGTAAAAAAAAAAATTGACCAGTGTGTTAAGGACAATTACAGAGATAAAGAATCTCAAGCTTTTATGTGATTCGGAAATACCATACACAGTTTGCACAAATATGTATTTTTGACAAGCTGATTATTTAAAGGTTAGAGGACCCTGTTGGGCCCCCCTTGACTCTGGGGAAAACTGACCCGGTCTCCTACCTACAAGCCCCCCCCCCGGGAAGGTGGCGTGCCCAGTGCAGCACCTCGGGCAGTTCCCACCTGTCAGATTTCTGGCCGTGTGTTTCAGCCAGCCAGCTGTCATGTGACCGCATAGCCACACCCACAATGACTCATGACCGCAAACGAATGATCTGCTTCCACACACCAATCACCACAGCTGCCTATAAAATCCTAAGCCTGACCGCTCAGCCTGGCGCACATTCCCAGACTCTGTAGCCTGTTTGTTATACCTGAAGAAGCATTTTACCTGCTGTTTTATCTTTCTGCATTTTTGGTCTGGTTTTAACCCTACCGTCTGTTTCCCTCTCCTGCTGCCATTCAGAGTGTTCTCGTTTCAAACAGACCTGGCACTGAGTGAGGATGTTGGCAGCTGTCTCCCACAGTCTGCGAGTTACCACCTTTCTCCCGACTTCAGAAGGGCTGTTATCCCGCAAATAGCGTGTATCCGTGGCTTATGCTCAAACACCCACTGATGTCTGAATGATTTCTTGAGCTTGACTCTGACACAAGGTATTTATATTCCACACACATGCATGCAACTTATGGAGTCTAGACCAGCATCACATAAAAATTATTTAATATGCAGATAAATTATTTTCCAATACAAGTTACAAATAAAAAATGAACCACATAAAACTGAAGTAGTGTTCCCAGGTCACCTTAGTCTAAAAATAATCCCTGGTTCAGAACTGATGGGAAATTTATAATAGCTGCCAATCAAACTACTGCAGCATCTAATTGTGTTTAAGCTGTGGAAAGTTTAAGATCTACAAACCGTGTGCAATTACAGGCTTGGCAAATACCGGTTTCCTAACAAATATTACAGTTAAACTGCCTGGTATACACATTAACATTATTAAATTGGACATTTACATTAACAAGCGATGAAAACTTCCTACTCTGTATTTGTCAACATATTTCAATGCATATAGAAAGCTTACAGTTGCCAATTCAAAATCAATTAAAATGACATTAACCAAAGGACTAATAATTTTACTGATTGCTGAGGTAGTCTAGTCTTTGGCTACTAAGTAACAGAGTCTCCTTAAACTACTGTCAAAAGAAGCGTGGCAGCATTTTAACTAAGATCTGCCCATCACTCTTACAGAATTATTCAAACTCACGTACCTCTCTTGAGGTCAGGTCTCTGACTGAATCACCATGTCTTTTGTTCTACATTTGCGCAATCTTGTCTGGCAAAGAAGCCAAAAAGATCTGTTCCACAAAAAATCCACAAAACCTTATTCTAACCGGTTCCAGATATCTGCATACCTTAAGTGAGCCTCAGTGTACACTTTTCTTAGATGTTCTTCTCAGGCACCTTTGCACAGAGCTTCTGGTTTTACTTTTAATATATGCAATGTAACTTTTAATCACAAAATGTCCTACAGCTACTTCAAAGTGGTGACTGGATTCTTGGTGGCCTCTCTGATCAACCTTCTCCTGGTCCTTTCATCAAGACCTTCCCCAGGTCTAGCTGGGTGTCATCGCTCCTCTACATCCTAATGATGGTTTTCATGGTTTGATAAGTTTTAAAAGATTTTAAAGATGTTCTTGTTTATTGGACTATTATATTGAAGAGCCTGTTTTCTTGACTAATCACAATCATTATAGTTAAACACAGGTGAAGCCTAATTAGCTTCTTGTGTCACCTGGAAAGCAATTTATAACAGCGGAGATCATTATCAATGACTGGTATGGATGGACTGGTAGTGGATGGATACTTCTTCAAAAAAGGTCAGTTCATTTGTTACTTCTAATTAATTTTCTGAATATGTTTCTGGTTTTACATACCGTGGGTGAATAAAGGGGAGAATTATCCGAGGCAATATGTTTACGTCTTCCATCATCACTTATTTAATGTGGGTTCAAAGGGATGTTTGTGCTTAGCCAGGAGAACGTCGTACACAAGGCGGGGGACATCCTAGATGGGATGCCAGTCCATCTCGACATGCACACTCACACATTATGTAGAATTTAGGGTCACCAGCTTACTGAAAATGCATGTGTTTGGAGCGGAAGATCTGTTCAGAGACAAGTAGTGTATGCTAACTGCACACAGAGCAAGGGTGGAATATCAAGCCCTCGGCAAGCAAAGCTACACTTCGACCCACTGAATCACAAATCACTGTTAAATGTCACAATGTGAACAAGGTCTACTGTTTCATTGTAACAAAGTATGTAGACTTTGTATCTATGCTGTATTTTCATTGCAAATTAAAATTGAACCACTAGCTATTTCAAACCCACAATTAAGTATGTCTCGTAAATGTGTCAGGATAGTGTGTTAGAACTTCGTGTCTTTTTTCAAATAAGGTTGAAAGTGGTGTTTAAAAATAGCACTTTTCTCTGTCAAGTCCCAGAAAGAATTCGGATAAATTGATTAATGAATCTAACATTAGTCATGAATAAGATACCCTGTATTAAGAAAGAGAAGTAAATCAGCAGATGGGTAGACTAACAGAAATTCCCACTAAAATATATTACACTTTATAGAAGCATATGCTGCAATGCATACATTTTTTCCACAACACCTCTAGCCTTGCACAGACTGAAGTTCTGGAGGTGAGTCCATGAGTGAGTACAATATAATCTTAGGTAAAGTTCATTAATAACTCAAGCAATCATTAAATTATGTCTCGCTGAGTGTAAATCTGGCTTCCTCTCACAGGATAAATATTAGCTCCACCTTCCGAGTCCCTGATGCCCCAGAGACACAAAAGGAGGAATGAGGTCCCAGGAACCTCTCAGGGTGTCAGTGGTCAGGTACGCAGGGACCTGAGGGAACATAGGTCCATGTACAGCGTATAGTAACACGCTGAGCCAAGCCATGTCCTCAGCTGTGAAAGGCATCACGAGGGACATGATGGTGCCTCCTTTGGGCTGTGAAAGATCAGAAAGTGAATCTCGGCTCTGGACAGCACTTGTAGTTGGCATTCGCTGGGACCAGCTGTTCCCCTGGCAGGCCTCCCAGGCAGAGCTGGGGCTCAGGCTGGTCTCCTGGCGCTTCAGACACCCTGGGCGAGGCGGCCCGGGGTCGCTGCTTTCCATTTCGTCTTCCAAACCCACAGCAGTGGGGACACACTGTTTAACCCTCTTGTTGTGTTTGACAAATCACTGTTCATGAGGATGTCCTCTGTGGTTAACCTTTCAGCAGAATCTGCAAACTCATCGCTAGGAATCTTTATAATATGAGCGCTAAACGAATTGCCCGATAACAGAATCAGTCATGTGACTGACGATTTATCCAATCCTCCACCTTTTTGCTACATCTAGGTATTCTGCCTGGGGTGAGGATGCACTGCTCTTCATTAATCTCCTCTTAATTTCAGCGTCAAGTCTCTATACATATTTCCCGAAAACAACCGGCATGAAATAAATGCTGAAGTGACTGCTTCAATGAGTGTTTTATCTGGGACACACTCACCATTATGATTCAGAGGTTTATTCATGACCTATGTTCACAATTTATAACCATGATCTATGCATCATACTGGCGATACCAGTGCAGCTCCTACACTTCATTTATTCATCTTCTTTATGATGACGTTCGCTTTTTCGTCTCTATAAAATAAATATAAATATATATTGTCACGGACGAAGGACTCGAGGGCAGGCGTTTTTGCAAAATAAAAGGGGGTTTATTGAACTCGAAGAACAGGGACAGTAAACAAACTGGATCACAAGGGATCAAAACGGGAAGAGCGGAGCAAGAAAGGGTACAGGCACCATCGAGGGTTCAATTTCATTGACTGGACTGGGGCTGACAAGACAAACAGGTAATTAAACACTAAGACTAACAAGTGGTAACAAGTAACAGGCCTGGCTCATCAGGGGCACATTTGGGAGGAGCCATGAGGTTCAGGCATGTAGGACGTGACATACATCCTTTTAACCTGAAACTAAGAACTATTTCTAAAAGTATGTAAGTGCAAAAACATAATTTTACTCTCCATATCATATAATAATGTGATAATAATTTCATGAATTAAAACTCAGATTACAACCTGATTAGTTTTGCTCAATTGTGGCTCTTTGAATCACTTCTGCACACAGAAGCGATCGTACGATGAGTGATGTTACATAAGCAAATCCGTCTCTTCCTACTTTTAATTGGCATGCTGCAGAGTTTTTAAAGTAGGCTTCAATAATGAGCAACATTTTTTTTTTAAAGAATTAAATAATTGTCTCATAATTATCACATTAAACAATGGGTAGTATCAGCTTAGAGCAAGATGTTAAATAGTATCCCAAGAAGCCAAATTTTTGTTAATTCAGGCATTTATAGTTTGAACGCACAGAAAAGTGATTACAACCAATTGTTGGAGCTTACATGTAATTCTGTTTTCAATATATTAACTCCGAAACGGATGTCTTCCCAGAATCATATATAAGCATCTTGTGGGATGAAAGACAGAAATCTACTGGTATGAATGTATTTGATTCTTCTATTATGCCTCTGCTACCTTTCATACAGTATGACGATAAGAAAACTACCATCCGTAGCTACCAACTACATAGCTTGTCACTCACACTGCAAGCACAATAGCTACCATGCTGTAAATAGCATCGATTTTCAGTTGCTTTGCTCCCTCTGAAGTGTTGCACTGCCTCGAAAAATCACTGCAGCTTTGACATCACTGAACTTGTTTTTCATCCTATTTCTAGCAGCACTCGCGTGTGCATTTCATGTGCAGAACGATTATTTGCAGCAACCACCTCTGCTAATATAAATATTCAGTTAATCATTCACCGCAATGCTCGTCTGCTGATGCTTAAGGCGTCACACCATGTAGCAGCATCGTGAACAAAAAACAGCGACGTAAAAAGTTGCCCTTTGGTAGCGCACTTACGGAGTGACCCAAACTGCCTGTTCAAATTAAGAAAAGTCGTTTGTGATGGGGACAACTATGGAGAAAAATATTTTGGAACCAACAAGGACCCTTAGCTGTCAGGTCTGTTGTGTCGGCAAGCAGGCGAGCGGGGAAGCAGGCGAGTCGAGCCGGTAATACGGGCAAACGGGGTTTATTTGGGAGATCCACAAAACAACGATAGACTAACATCAATGACGGATCTGGGGAACACTGACTCAGACACGGACTAAATACACGGGATAGGCAGAAAATAACAGGCAACAGGTGATGATCGACAATCGGGAAGTAACATGAGGTAACGAAGGGGGCGTGGCACACACGTGGATCGCACGAGCCGGGCGTGACATTAGCGTGAATATAACTCACGTTTCACTGTCTGTTATGGGAGAAGTTACAGAAGCCGTGCTGCGCAAGGTTCAGAGTCAGTGAAAATATCGACCCTTTATACACACTAGGGATGGGAATATTAGGCAAAATCACTGTTGGAAGGCTAGGAAGTATCAATGAAAATATTTATTTCAAATCAAAATGCAATATTACTAATTTTTGCAAAAGGAGAAGCATTAAAAAGTAATTTGGATAAGTTAAATTGAAACTGAGATGAATTTAAACATTATTGTATACTACTGCATTTGCAAGCTATTGCTTCAGTTTAAGTAAAGTGTTACCGATAATTTTTAAGTACATTTTAACGCCAATCATGATAACCTAAATGCACATGCAAAATTAACAACAGCAGCATAATCACACTTGTTGCCGTGAGTGCAACAGACACAAGCTGTGCTAACACATCACTTGCTTTTACTCAATATCCTCTCTGTGGAATCCAGAATATTTCCATACAATGAATGATGATCATGTCTTCTGGCGATCAGTTCATGTTCGCTTGTGTGATTCGCTCATATTTTTTTCAACTTTTCAAAATCACGCCACGTTATGAGTGAGCAAAGGTGAAATTGACTATGATTGGTTTGGAGAACGCACGTACAGCTAAACTTCAGAACAAGTATTCATCACAAGTATTTATACTGCTGCTAAATAACATTTATGCTTTAGAAGCTAACCTGGGGTGAATTTTTCAGCCCACTGCTAGTATTTGTACTAAAGCCTTTTACATCTTTGGATCTATGCTATGCGCTTTGGTGCAGCTGTTCTTATATGATTTTGGCATACTTTCATATTTCAGTTTCCTTTTTTTTTAATGCATGGTCACGTGACTGATGTCGTACCTTCGGTGGCCATGGTTTGCCGCTGCATACATTGTTGTAGATAACCTTTTACACACAGATTATCTGCTGCAAATGCTCCCGAATTAATATCCGAATGGATTGAAAATGATGACCGTAAGGATGAGAATGTAGAGTTCGATGACAACAGCAATGTATCAGAGGCGTATAATGTAGAAATCGATGATAGCTGTGAGGACATCAGTGTTCCAGTACATATTGAAGCACATTTCATGTTGAACATAGTAAAGATGAAGTAGTTGACCAAATATGGGCTAATTTTATGATACTCAAACCCCCAGCTTCACTCTCACCTGTTATTTGTGTTGGTATGTCTCACAGGGGAGGAAGATGGGATACGTGTAAGGAAGTCTGTACTTATACTTGTAAAAATGATAAATAAAGCATTATTCGATTTCATAACTGCTAGGGTATAATTAAGAAGCTTGGGTGTTGGATTTTGGCCTCAGAATCTCTAGTATGTGTCTCTGTGGGAAACTGCTTTGCGTCAGAACTTGTCAGGTCTAGCAGATACCGTATGTGGCTCATATGCATGACGCTACATGAGCTAAAGTACTAAATGGCCATATCGCTTTATCAATTTCCCATTAGGTTTTATTCTCGTCCTTAAATGACAGATCTGATGTGAAATTAATCAGTTTTTATACGGCAAAGCAAGATGACCTCCTCAATGAAGCAGCCAATGAATGATTTATAGAGTGTGCTCAGACCAGGGTAAATGGACAGGACCCAGTAAGTGATGACCAAGATTAAATAAGGCATTTGCAGTAAATTGTAACAAATTAAAATATATATTGGCATATTAGGTATATGGGCAGCACAGTGTGTAGTATTACCTACATGTCCTGGATTGCATGTTTGAACCCCACCACACTGTGTTAAGTACGCACAGAGACACAGACAAACAATATGGGGTAAATACAGAGACGATTACTTGCCTTACTTAAAGTCTTTGGGCTTTGGGAATAAGCAAACTTCAGCCAGCGACAGAACAGAAGTGGAGGTTTTTAAGGCCGATTACGAATATAACTCATTTTCCAGTTTCAGTACTCAATTTTCCCATTTAATGTCATGGTTGATAATGCTTAATTAAATATGCATTACATATGTAAACAAGTTCTAAATGCTGAGCTGACATTCAGTTTATGACAATCGGGCTTTCTACACTTGATGAGCCAATCATCGTGTTATAGGGCCAGTCTGTGGTTCAGCGACCAACTCATAATTCAGATCAGTGCCTCTGAACTAATTATCAGTCATTGTCAGTACAACATTCGCAAAAAATTACACAATGGACTCCAGCAATTCCTCCAGCTGCTATTTCTGCTTGATTACTTAACCCTCATTCTATGCTGCATTTACTTTCTGACCTCTTAATAGCTTCCTGGCTTTTACATCCAGGAACTTTGCCGTCATTTGTTCTTCCATATGCATTTTATTCTGCTATTAAGTTAATAAATTGAATTAATTCATGGTTATAACAGTTACCCGTGTGTCTTGCTGAACCTGAGGGAGCGAAGTACTTTGTTCCATCCCATGGAGACTTGATTGTTAAGTATAGATAAGGCCAGTTAGGTGGATTTGAGTTGGAAAGTGTAAGAATCCTGAACTTTGGTAATTTAAGGCTTTGGGGCGACACCATTGTGTATGGGTCACAGCCACGGGCTTGGAGTAGGACTTTAACGCTTTTGTCGCAGCGTGCCTTTGTGTTCGGTGTCTTTTTAATTTGTTTCTTGCCGTCCGCCTTTGAACCTGCCTGCATTCTGATGTGGCCTTGGCCTTTGGCTAGGTTCATTTTTTTAAGCAATAAAAGTTAACCTAGGTGTGCTGAGCCTTTAGAAATCCCGCGTAAATTTGTGGCTGGCCTTCGCCTCGCAGGCTGTATAACCACTGAGGAAAGCAAAGTACCAGGGAGAAAGCGCCATGTGACCAAAACGTCAGGATTACGCCACGTTGGCCAGTGCTTCATTCTTCTGCGAGACAATGAACAAACTCGCACCTGAAAATCGTACAAGATCTGCCTGGCAAAGTACAACAGCGAGGGCAACTCAGACTAATGATCTGGCCTGGCCAGTCTACTGCATCCCACAGAACATGTAAGGGATGAACAGGACAAAGAGTAAAAGCAAAGAAGGCCACCCTGCATGTCTAAGAACATCTGCAGAAGATAAATCAGGCCATTTCCTGCTGAAACATGTTAACCAAGTTCCTCAGGATCGTGAAACTCTTATCAGAGCAAATTCTGGCTATTTTGAGCAGTCGATTTTCTGGAGTACTTCTCTGGTTCTCCATATGCTTTGTATTGCATATTGTAATATGTATTTCAATTTCCAACATGTACTGGACAGAAATTATGTAAAATTTTACAAAATGTCTAGCGTCCAGCAAGTAAACTGTAACACTGGTTGGCTCTGTAGATTCAAAATTTGAGATTAATTGTCATTGTTGACACACCGCAGTGAAATGTGTCCTCTGCATTTAACCCATATGTGACATAGCAGGGGGCAGCTAATTCAGCGCCCGGGGAGCAGTACGTTGCTCAGGGTACCTCAGTGGTGCCTTGCTGGTCAGCAATCTTTCAATTACAAGTGCACTACTCTAACCATTAAGCCATCACTGCCCACAATTACATATAGCCGTTTAATTGAGGAACACATTTCCAAAATTATAATTTTTTTGTTGCTTTTCAGACGAGACTGCCAATGACCTAAAGTTGTGCTTTCTGATCATATGTTCATATGTGCTGGAAACCAAAACTCAGTCAGTCTTGGTACAATCCAACTAAGAACTTTAGTTAAATTTCCAAAGTTCATTAAGTCCACGAACATTTTCTCAAAAAAGGTACCCTGAGTGAGTTGTGTAAATGTGCTCTTCAACTCTGGACCAGATTTATGATGAAATAAGTTCATATACAAATCTGTTGAATTAGTTAAGATTAGCTTTGCACTGTTCTAAAGAACAAATAAGGAAGTCAAAAAGAAAAATCACCACTCTATTTAAGGAACAACTCACGAAGGGCACCTGAAGTTCTATTTAGCGGAAGTCATAAAAAGAATGTAAAAAGGAGATATTCCGGAATTGACCCTCTCCATGACAACCTGGCAGACTGTGCCTTTGACATAACCATTCAATTTTCCAGTCATAATGAGTCTGACACTGTTGACTTTTCAGAGTGCTGGATGAATCACAATGCATCATGGGAAAAATATAATTTCCAGATTTGAATGGGTCAAGCCAACAATAAAAAAGTACTTTATTTAGGGAACACAGCGTAAAAATAATTCAGGAGTATAAAACCCAGAAAGTTGTGGAACGTTAGAAAGAAAAGGCCATTAGGTTTTTGTTAAGAAAGCAAAAATAACTCTGTGTAGGTATATGTGTTTATATTATTATAGAATTATAAAAGTGTCATTTTGCTCCATTAATCCTTATATAACAAAACTGCATAAAAATATTTATAGTGGCTATTTTAAGACGTTTGACTAAATTCCAACCAGTTTGGCACAATGCAGGTACAGTATTTTCGCTCTGAGCTAAAAACTTGTTCATGAATTCACGTTATCCTTTTCCAGACTTTAATTTTTCTTGGACTGAGGTCAAAAATAGCCCCTATCGTGATCAATTTGTACACATTTGCCTTTGTCAGTGCCTGTCACTTTAACTGATCCTCAAATCCATTGCGAAAGCCAATGATTGTGAGGAAGAAAGGTTTTCAGATAGCAGGTGGACTGCCTTTTGACTGAGGAATAATCAAGCTTTTCTGTTTAATCTAAACCATACAGAAAATTTGGACAAGCAATGGCCGAAAGTATAAATAACCGTAGTTGCCTTATGGGTTAACTACATAGACTACTAATAAAGCCAGATGAAAAGTAAAAAAATAAAACTTTCATAATAAATAACGAACTGAAAATTGTTCTAAATATATTCAGCAAAGTTGCCCATGTGGTATATAATTATTCTCTACTTTGAGGCTGGACTGAATATATGTAGCTTGAGTGATACTTAGTAACCATAGGGCACCTGTCCAGGGAACTGTGTGATGGGCTCTTCACAGACAGATTCACATCCTCCATTGAAAAGTGTTTCTATTAGGTCCTCTTCACCCACATTAAGTTAAATAAAAATATTCTTGTTAGAAAAATCATTATTTCAGATCATATATTTTTTTTTAGAAATTACTTCCCCACATAGACAATTTATTCATGGTTAAAAAAACAGTTGTTTTAATACAGATAGTGAGGTACTTCTTGACATAGAAATTCTTTAGCCTTTGTATACAGTATGTAGCGGTTCTACTGAATACATGAGATGTACAGTCAAAGTACAAGGTATGTGAACCCTTACTTATCTGGTTTTCTGCATGAATTGGTCATAAAAAGTGATCTGATCCTCATCTATATCACAGGTACTGATATACACAATGAGCTTAAGCCAATAATACACAAAAAAATCTACTCTTTCATGTCTTTATTATACAAACGCATTCAACGTTGACAGTGGTAGTGGAAAAAGTAAGTGAACCTTTGGATTTAATAACTGGTTGACCCTCCTTTGGCAGCAATGACCTCAACCAGGCGCTTCCTGTAACTGCAGGTCAGACCTGCACATCATGCAGGGGGAATTTTAGCCCATTCTTCCCTGCAGAACGGCCTTAACTCTCCCATATTCTTTGGTTGTCTTCTGTGTGTGGCTCTCTGAAAGTCATTCCACAGCATCTCAATAGGACTGAGATCTGGGCTCTGACTGGGCCACTCCAAAGGCAGATTTTGTTCTTCTGAAACCATTGTGCTGTGGATTTGCTGCGATGTTTGGGGTCACTGTCCTGTTCCATCACCCAGCCTCTTCTGAACTTCAGTTGATGGACAGACACCTTCACATTATCCTGGATAATTTGTTGATAAACTTGGGGATTCATTTTCCCCTCAATGATGGCGAGCTGTCCAGGTCCTGACACAGCAAAGCAGGCCCAAATCATGATGTTCCCTTTACCGTACCTTACTGTAGGGATGATGTTTTGATGTTGAAATGCAGTGCCCTTTTTACGCCAAATGAAGTTCTGCTTGTTCCTCCGAAATAGTTCAATTTTGGTTTCATCACTCCAGAAAACATTTTCCCAGGGCCATTGTCGAGTGTCCAAGTGCTCTACTGCAAACTTCAGGTATGCAGCAATGTTCTCTTTGACCGCAGTGGCTTCCTCCTTGGTGTCCTGCCATGGCCTCCTTTCTTGTTCAGTGTGTTGCGTATCGTTGAATCATGAACAGAGATGTTACCCGGTTCTAATGACTTCCTCATGTCACTCACTGTCACTATAGGGTTCTTCTTTACCTCAGTGATCACTTTGCATTGTGCTCTTGGGGTCGTCTTGGTAGGGCACCCACTTTTAGGCAGAGCAGCCACAGTAACAAACTGTCTCCATTTATAGACAGCTTGCCCAACAGTAGACTGATGAATATCTAAAATGTCAGATGACTTTGTATCCCTTTCCAGCCTTATGTAAATTAATTCTTGATCGTAGCTCTTTTGTGCGAGGCATGATTCCCATCCGGACGTGCTTCTTTTCAAAAGCTCAAACTCAAACTTTTCAGTGTTTTTCATCAATCACAGTAATTCTAGGCCACATCTCTGACCTCTTTTCATTAAATGGACTCCAGGTTTGCTAAATTCTGACTGCAATGAGCTTTTTAAAAAGTCTTTAGCTTAGGGTTCACTTACTTTTTCCAACCTTCAGTTTCACAGTTTGAATGAATCATTCAATATGATAAAAATTCTCTGAAAATATGTGTATCTTTAGTTATAAGAGACTGTGTTTGTTCATTATTGTGACTTACATGGAGATACGACCATGTTTTATATGGGAATCATACATGAATATAGTAAATTCCAACAGGTTCACAAACTTCTTACTTTGACTGCATAAAAATATAACAAGTGATATTAATTTCCACTACAGTGTGTGGAGTCATTGAAAATCCATATTTGTAGGGAGTTACTAACCCATGACCCTACTGTAAAGCATACAGATCTTTGCCTTACAACAAATTCTTCAGACTTTCAGAAGAAGGTTTCATTAAATTAGATTCAGCTGAACATTCAGTGAAAGCAAAACATTCTGCAGTAAAGAAAAACATCGTCTGAGGCTTAGAGGTCAGTATCAGAGAAGGGCAGACAACTCAGCCCTGAAGAATTAAAAATGAATAAGCAGCAGATATACAGTATAGAAAAAATGTAACATTTTAATAAAATAACCAAAGAAAGCATATTAAGAGCTGCTTTGATGGAGCATCAGAAGGTCCATCAATGGAAATGGTGAGAGAGACAGACACCATAGAATACTGACCTCGATAATTAAGATTTTATCCTAAATCTCACCTTGAAAATGTTCTTGCTGTATTAGCGGATGCTGTACTCAGGTTAACCTCATTCACTATCATTACTGAAAAACGAATGCCCTGACAGCTTGAAATTAATCCAGCCGCCTTCAAACTGTTTATCCCGGTTAGGGTGACAGGGGAAACTGGAACCTATCCCATAATACACAGGGCACAAGGCTGGTGTATATGCTGCACCAGAAGCCAGTCCTGAGATATAAAGCACAGCCAGATACATGAACACGTTGGAACTACTGAAATAGACAGGCACTTTCTCAAACATCTGTTGTGGATAAAAATGCACTAGGTACAATTCAGCAATTAACTTACCTTGAGTGGACTCATGCAGAGATACCAGTTACTGAGGTCAGTTATTGTACCAGCAATGTTCCATCGTCCTTAAAAAAAAGTTCATAAAGGACATGTTGTGTTGTTGTCCCTTTCAGCTATCCCTTCAATTCTCATAAATTTACAATGACTGATTTCTAAGGACGCATATAACCATTGACCAGCTAATACCATAAAATGTTATGGCTATGGAACAGTAAAATCCTTTACAAGAGCAGAAAACAAATCAATTATAGAGGAATGAAGAGCTGAATTATGATGAAACATAGAACACGTTGTTTTTGGTGTTCTTCTTCTTATTATTATTATTATTATTACTACTACTAGAACTGAGGTTTGGGTATTGGCTAACAGTGTAGCACTTCCAGCTTTGGGGCCCAAATTCTGGGTCTCCTTGAGTAAATGTTCACATTCTGAGTTTCATGAGTTTCTCCTCATGTTTCATGAGTTTTCCCCCCCCAAGACGTGCAGTTTCTATTGGCATTTCTACATCTCCCATAGTTTGTTAGCGTGTGTGTGAGTAATCTTATGTCTTGCTAAGGACTAGTATTCCACTCTGAATATGCTCCTGGGTTATGGTGGACGCAGCTTGAGATACAGGCTCCAGGCTGGACCTGTTACAACGATGTACTAGATAACCATCGGGAAGACGAATGTGCAAGTATGATTTGTCTGTCGGTGCGTTATTATCAAACGTGTCAATCGCAACGAAACAGTGGCATGTGTTTCAGAATCCCTGCAAACTGTGCTGTGAGCGAGCAGCTGCGTTTTCATTTGCAGGTGATTAATGTCCAGACGTAAGCCACAAAGGAACTGTGATCCCAACAGCAGCTAAATTTGTTTGATCTCCGTTTTTAATGTTGGGAAGAGATATGGCTGACACCATGGGGCATGAGGGATATCACCAAGGACAAACATTAATTACCTCTCAGGCCTACCCTATCGTCAAATTGACCCCAAAGGCACATGTCAAGCTTTTCTCATAGTAACATAATTATTGTAGTAGCGCATAAGAGTTAAATTCAACATCAGGGTGAAATAATCACAATCCAGTTTAGTTAATGATATGGAATCGAAAGAAAAAAAAAAGTTTTATGTCAAAAGCAAATTGTGGGGATTCAGTATATTTTGGTTGGGAAATGCCTTCCTGGTCCTTACAAACAGAAAGTCTCTTTGTCTCGTTGGAGCTGGACATCGAGATAGAAGCAGCAGAACCAGCTGAAAAGCATCACACCAGCCACCAGTGGACATGCAACTTTTAAGAGGAACATAATATTAAGTCCACAGTTTTGCTCCCTCCCAGTTCCCAACGCACATGTATCAGGTATTTGTTGTACTTGTTTGTTGGTTTCAGGTCTGCTGGGTGCTGGGAGAGAACAAAAATGTGCATTGTCTGCGGGTTCTGGGGACCTGGGTGAAGAAACGCTGTTCCACACAGTCTTACTATAGACTAACATAAGAAATGCAACCACAATACATCTAGAGATTTGATGTCAAATATATGATTATAGAAGAATTACAGGAGTTGCTATATTTCCTTGATCCAAGTAAACGGTTGGAAGATGGATGGCTGTTGATGTGTGGATGTGAAGGATGCAGTCAATGTCATCAGAGTAAAGCTCATTCATTTATTAAGGTTATTAATGATAGATCAAGGATGTTTTGCTTCAAAACTGAGGGTGTTGCAGAATGTTGATGAGCATACAGCTTTAGGATATTGATGACCGATCCGGAAATGTTGTGTTCCCTCTAAGGCAATCGTCCAGCTCTCGCTTTGCTAGATATTATGCAGTGACATACAGTATATAGGGTATGTAAGAGGGAATTACAGCGTAATGTGTCTGGCTGTCAAGTCAGTCACATGGTAAAACTACTAATTACTCTGTCTGTCAGACATGCTCTTGATAATGAAGCTAAACGGCATGTGCATGACGCTAAATGTTTACGTGTGAAATGAGCGGCACAATTCACTGTGGCTTAACTAGAATCCATCCATCCATCCATCCATCCATTTTATATACAGTAACTGCTCGTCCTGTGCAAGGATGTGGGGGGTTTGGAACCTATCCGGGAAAACCACGGATGCAAGGCGGGGAACGACCCATGATGGGGCGCCAACCTGTCGCAAAGACTTCAACTTATTAGCAGTAATACTGATACATAAATCATAAACTGTATACTTTTTATAACAAAGGTCAATGCAAAGTTTTTCAGCCGGACTGTTATGTATCCATGTGTAGTGCTTTGGAAATATACTGACTGTATATATTCTGACAGTAGTACGATATGGAGGACAATGACACCACACTGGAAAATTATATTTTGGGATAAAATTCACAGCTTAACCTAGAACAGATTAAACTCCAGGGGTTCCGATACTGCAGTTGAAGTTTCACATGCAGCCCAACAAACACACTGAGGTTAAATTGTTATGATTTTGCATGTTAAATGTATTCAATATGTACCACAGTCACAGAATGACAGCAAAATATATTAAAAACTACTAATACCCAAGTGCTGGTATGGTGAAGTTGTGTTTATGGGTGATATAGTTATTGTTATTGAACAAAGTACCATACCATTGTTTTTTTTATCAAAGCTCTGATTGTCTTATTTCATGTTAGACTTTCATTCGGGCGAAGCTTACATCAGAAATGCATGTAAAATGGTGACACAGATTCCTGTTTGACTTTGCAGCTGTCACAACAAAGGGTTACCCTGGGGTCACTCACATCAGGAAGTTGCCAAAAGCTTTGTGATGTAGTGAAGAATGACTGCTAAAATGCTTACTCCCGGCTCATGAATCTCAAGGAGCGCTGCTGCTTTTCTGTGCTGTAAAGTCAGTGTGTTATCTGTGACTTATTTAGGCTCTTTGTTTTGCTGAAAAATGGCTGCAAGTCTTGGATAACAGAACTTCAAGTATGCCAAAGCAAATCAACGACTTACTCACTTTTATTTCCCAGCAATTTAAATCAATATGGAACACAATAAATTAAGATAATGAATTAGCTTAAACATTTCTTTCTTTTTTGTTTATAGTCTATTTACGCTATCGACAGATATGCAAATGCAGTTAATTATGCAGTAGATACTAGCAGATCCAGTAATAAAACTATTAATTAAGTTTTGATCTAGTTTTGTTACAATTGGCTGAAGCAGGTATACATTTTATTGACTTTACTTTCGACAAGCAAGGCTTAACACATCAATCACACTATGAACACTATGGCACTGAATTACGAGGCAAAGATGGGAAACGGAACAGAATACAGACAAATACCCAAGCTAAACATCACGCCAAGACTTAATGAAATGGCTAATGACGTTTCTACCTCCTTTCACAGCCCCAGGTCTCAGTAACAGTGACGTGTCATGTGGCCCTGGGGATTAACCCCTTGCTGTAACTTACGTCGGAGACACAGCACCAGGAACCCTGGAGGAAAGGGAAGTAGTATCAGACTACTTGGGAGGTCCCTCTGGGGCAGGATGCATGGTGAGCTGGATGGTGCTGATGTGATTGTCTGAGCAGATCTGGGTCGAGGATGTCATGTTGAGGAATTTAGGACCTTTCCTTAACTTATTAATGGTGTATATGGTTAGGAACCTTTGCGATTCAGAGCTAGCAGGACATTAGAGTGGATCATTTACCATTGGTTATAGAAGTGACACAAGTTTGATGGTAGTTTGTGTCACGCCGGCGGCTGCACGTCATCAGAGACACGCCCCCTTAGCTACTTAAACCTCGCATCATCATTCCGTGCGAGGTATTGTTTGTGACGCAATCTCCGAGCGACTTCTACCTTTGTCTCTGTTTCAGCTTCGATCCGCACGGCTTTCCCTGCTCCCCCTTCCTGCGCCTGCTGAACCTTCCTTCTCCCGTCCGACCCAGCCCTGATCTTCCCTCGTGTCACCTCCCCGTGTGTCCTGTCAGCGTCTTCGGACAGACCTCTCGGCTTCTGGGACTCCCCTGCACTCGGCTTGACTACGGTTTTGGTTTTCCCTCTGGCTTTGATTACTCGGATCGGACGGATATTGGCTGTGACCCTGTTGGTTCTTCGGATCTCCCCGATAAAAGCGATTGGACCTTCCCTGAGTGTTCTGTCGCTACAGTTTGAGTTAGAGAATAAGAGGACTGATTCATTATTCAATTACGTTTTCATAGTACATGATCATTCATTCAACTGAGGTTCCCAAGTTCTTCTATGGTATGAAGAGTTTCAAGTCAAAAAAATGTTACTTACCTGGCTGACCTGTTCATCGTGACAGCACTGCTCCCATAGCAACCTCTGATGTGTCAACCTCTTTAATAAATGGCTTGGAGGCATCAGGTTGGTACACAATGGGAATAACGGTAGAAAAGTACTTGTTGCAGGCAGCCTGGCCGCTGAATATCTGCTGAATTTGACATTTAGCTCCCTTGAGGACCTCGGCAATAGGGGCTGCTATAGAACTACACTTTCTAATAAATCTTAGGTAAAAGCAACACCTTTATAGCTCTCTTTTCACATTTGTAGCACCTTACAGTACTTACGTTATGCATCTGTCCAGCTTATGCTGGATCTATGGTATTTAGCTCAGTCTTTTTTTGCTTGACAAGACGTTGAAGTGTTTATACACTTCATTGACTTTTCTTTCTACAAATCAACCTAAAACAATGCTCCAAAACTCATCCACAAACATCTGAAAGTACCACGACAGGAACAGAGCAGTGGCCTGTATGACGAAGCGGGGTTACTGGCTTATCGGGGTAACTTGTCGGATTTAAGGTAGACTGGGCAAAATGTAAGTGAACGAATATAAGTCCATTTAAACTGTGGTACCTTAAATCTGACAAGTTACCCCGATAAGCCAGTAGGCCACAGGTGTCTAAGAGGATTTTAAACTAAGAAACTGATTGTGATGTGGAAGGGAGAGAAGAGGCTGGCGGGCAGATGCTGGGGCAGACTGAAGGGAGTTTTGCTGTTGTTTTGTTAGGCAGATTAATCCAAAATGTCAGTCACAAACAATTAAAAACTGTCATAACAAGGGAAACAAAACAAGCAACCCATGAGGGAAAAAAATAAATATAAGTAAAATATACTCTGCCAAAATTATGAATTAGATCCACTCACCAAGAAAATAATAATCCAGAGATGAAGCAGAAACAGACATATAACTAATTGCAATTGATAACAATTGATTCTCAATAGGACCTCCACAACCCTGACCTCTACAGGTCAGCAGAAGATGGATGAATGGATGGATATTTAAAAGGATGGAGATGATGTGATATGCAGCTTTATTGATCAGAAACCATACCAATGCAAATACAAACTGAGAAGGGTAGTTTTAATATAAAATTCAGATCTCTTCCTGTGTCAATAGTTCGGCACTTGTATATGATACTGTTACAATCGTGTCACCTGGGAGCTCAACTGATTCCAGAAATCTCGGGCTTAAATATACTCAGGAGTGACTAAGTCTTGTCGCTCTTGGAGTGTAAGACTTTGTGCTGTAATGACTTTTGCATGTTTTAAGTCTTTGTTTAGTAAGCTATTTTATAGAGCCAGAAGAGATGGATCTTAAGATATTTCTTGACACTTGTGAAGGATGCTGCACATCAGATGCAGTCTGGCAGCTCATTCCACCCTCAATGAAACACACCTGAAAAACATCTAGTAGAAGGATTGGTTTCAGAAGGCCGAGAAATAACCCAGCGATATTTGCTTGATGACCATAGCGTGCAAGATGGACTTTGAGGTAGGAGGCACAGCTCTATTCATAGCTCTGAAGGTACACATCTGAGCCAGTGTAGGCAGACAAGTGGAGTTTAACTTGAGGTTAGTTCGATTGATTGAATGCCAGACGTGCTGCTGTGTTTTGAATCATCTGCATTGGCTTCACAGCACATGCTGGCAGCCCTGTCAAGAAAGAATTTTAGTCAAGTTAGGAGATGACAAGTGCTTCAGCCAGGAGCTGAGTAGCATATACTGATAGATAAGAAGATACGAATCTTTATTGCCACTGCACATACAGCAGGACTCCATCCAGCAATACAGCACACACAACACACATACGCAATAAAGGATGATAAATACGGAAAATACATAGGGATAGATATAGAGATATACAATACTGGGTTCAGTAAGTGATGGCCCGATGGCCCAGGGCCAGTAAAATAGTATGTCGGGCAAGTTGATTGGCCAGTCGTTGGCCTGTTCAGACCAGTGATGGTGTTTCCGCCAATCACGATGGAGCATATCGTAAAGTACTCAACTAGCTAACATGTGTTAGTGTAACTTTGTTCATAAGTGATGCAAAACACCAATTTTGTCATATGTCAATCTGCCAGTCAACTAGGCAACCAAGCCCATGTTGCATTAAACGTATGTCTTAAGCATAGCTAGACTAGCTAATTTACAAGAAAGTTTAAAGTTTAGTGTCTTTTAGTGTCTTATGACAGCTGGCTGGTTTTGTTGCTATCTGTAATGAATATGTTATCGATATCCAATCCTGACGTTCAAACTATAGAGGATTAGAGCAGTTCGTGCTGTTGCAGACTTTCTTGGTCCTCGGCATTACTGCTGGATGCTGGATCATGAATATATTGCATTGTTCTGCTGATGGTAGCTGTTTACTTAAAATCTACTTTGCCACTTGCAAGTGCTGTTTACCCATTTGCTGTGTTTATATGCACAGAATAGCCAGATGAAGTTAATAATTCGTTTGAATTCATTTACATGCGTTTGAATGAATTGATTCCTTCAGTAACCTGAATTTACATGCCATATTCTATACTGCAAATACTAAGAAAAGTATTTGAGCGAGTGTTGTGTTTCCTTTGTCACAAGCTTGTGACTGGTATCGGTCCAATTGGAGAAACTATTTTGGTAAAACTTGAGGGGGCACAAGTAACATAGTAACTCACTTACTACTCAAGTAATGAAATGTAGTATGCATGAAATACATGAACCGTTATGATTGATAAATGCTGAATGATCATGGTATCAGTACGTAACTAACACTTAATTTATGGGTAACTAATAGATTAAGTAAGATTATAAAACATTGTTTGGACCTGTAACAATGGGCAAGGGATGGAATAATCAGTCAGGACGTTTACATGCATAATCTAATTGTGTTAGTCCAACTAAAACTGGACTTTTAAAGTACATGCAAACATGTTAGTCCGACTGAAATCATACTAAATCAAACTTTTTGAATTCGGACTAAGACACCCAGATAATGCGATTAAGAAGGTAGATTCAAGAAGGTACCAAAAGTACGGTACTTCAAGGTCTTGGTTTTCCACTGGTGTAAAATCTGGTGTTGGTGCAAGATTAGGATCAGGCTTTTTCTTACCTTCAATTTGGTACAGATATTATAACGCAGGGAGTTCAAGTCTCGCTAAAACATTTTTACTCTGTCAGAAGAAAAATACTTTGCATTATTATTAATTTTAATATTTTTATGCCTGTGATGTAATAAGTCAACCAAAAAAAGCCCAAACAAGCTGAAAGGGACCATTTTGCCACCTATCGTAGCAGAGTAATATATACTTGGGTCAATAAATCGATTCCACTCCCGTTCATGTAAACTGGAACAAGGACAGTAATGGCGGAGTCGAACTATAACCTTAGACCCACTTAGCTGTGCGTGTAAACGTTCTGAGTGTCCAGGATGGAATGAGTCAAGTTCAGGAGACAAGGCAAGGCAAGATAAGATAAGATGATAGTTGAGGTTTGATCTTCCTGATATTATGCAAACTATTTAGTTATTTTTTATGTAGTGATTAATTGTCATTGTTGACACACCACAGCACACAGTGGCTAAGCTAAATCTATATAGCTGGTTATCTATCATTATCCCCCATCTCCTTCAAACTTTGAGAGAGAAACTTTGATGATCCAAGTTGGGCATTTGTAATTTGTGTCTTTTCCACTTTGTGAAAGTTACTTAACTGCAATACACCTGAAATATTCATTGTGGGTTCATAAAGGCTGCCTTAAAGTTGACAACATTACATAATCTCTAAATAAATAATAAGCACATATGTATTTGAATTTTCAGTATATATTGTGCAAAAAAATAGTCTCGAGTGCGCGGTAATCTACGCGGTTTTGCTGATTTATTTTTCATGAATTCTAACTATACTTATCTGTGCTGCTTTTAATTCAACATATAAATGAATTACCTTTAACTTCCTGTTTTGATGAAAATAGGATTTTATTGGCTGATGTTGTATATTATCATATGGGTATTTATGCACCTTCTGGGACCAGCGTTCATGTCTCTGTGAGGGTTCTGTGTGTGGAGTTTGCATGTTCCCTCATCTCATTGTGGGGTTTGTTTAGGTACTCTGGTTCCCTCCCTGTCCTATTCCAAAAACTTACTGAGGTTAGTTGGTGTTACCAAATTGCCGATAAGTCTGCATGGCGTGTGGTTGCGGCCCACCCTGGTTTGTTCCCTGCCTTGTGCCCTGTGATGGGTTGGTGCCCCATCCTGGTTTGTTCCCTGCCTTGTGCCCTGTGATGGGTTGGTGCCCCATCCTGGTTTGTTCCCTGCCTTGTGCCCATAGGCTCCAGACCCGTCTGACACCGAATAGGACAAGTGGTTTTAGAAAATGGATGGAAGCCTTCCTTTACAGAGATCCATTATGGACTACAGCGCACAGTTTATTTACTTGTCTCGGTACTAGGAAATAACAAATGAATCGAGAAGATGGTATGAAGAGAGCTGAGGTCCATTGTTGTGGATAGGGTTAGCTTCATAGACATATTTTTCCCTCTTCATTCCCAGACGTCAGCAACGAGTCCCTGCTGTAGAAGTCCTAGCCCTGGATCTGATATGAATTGCTTGTGTTTGTTACAGTCTAAAAAGTATTTAGATACTGTGTCTGATGGATTCTCTTTACCATTTCTTGGCAATCCTTAGTGCCTGTGATGGATTATATTATATTATATTTATTTACTATGAGTCAGAGACTTTGGGGTGTATTTTCCTCATACTTCTTGGCAGTATATTCAAATGCCTTTACATATGCCCATCCTTTGTTGAAATAACTTATGGGTACCCTTATATTTCCATTTTTTGCTGTTCTTTAGTTAACTCTGACATGAATTCCCCTGTAACAGACAGAGGAATTCTTTTCTGGAACATACCCTGTAGTGTGGTTGAGTTTATAAATTTAATCAGCAGTTTCCGCACTCGATGTGGTGCCCGTTTAAGTGTGAATTCCATTAACGTTTGCCGCATCCCAGCTCACTGTCACTCTGTTGGGCATAAGCATTAGAAGACGGGTGCCTGGATGGATAGAAGAATGTATGGATACAGGGCTGGACTGGCCATCTGCCGTTCCAGGCTGATGGGTATAAACCATGGCACTGTGAGGGACAGGTCTGAATTTTACTCCCAGTCCAACAGTGATGGATACATGGGTGGATGGATGAATTAGCAGCAGTTGGTGATTGATTATCGCTGTATAGAATCTGTCACACTCTAATCCACAATACTGGCCCTTCCTCAGCTTTGATGAGTTCCTAAAAGCAGTAAACCACCAACTTCAAAGTTCCGGCATCTTCTTTGAACTGCACACTTCTAAGTTTCTAGCTAGCCCAGCACTAACCACTTGTCCGCTGATGAAACTGATTGCCTTTGGCTGTAACGGCTACAACAGCGATGCTACATCAGACCGGTTTGTTCCGGAAGTTTAATACTGTTGACGCATTAGGCAAGAATCTACAGTTTAACTTAACTTGTGTGCTGGCTTCACTATGGCAAGTATTGTTTTTTTTTCTTTCTTCCGTACTACTCTAGCTTGAGCCTGGAAGTTAAGCCGCACTTTCCTTAGTTTTGATTTCTGGGGATTGAGCTTTGGCCCAGACACCCTTTATTGTCACCGAATTTTCACAGTATTTCATCATTCTCTTCCAATGACCTCATAAAGCCTAATATTCTGCCCTTATAAGGAACAGCACCCTTGTCGTTACATAGAGGTGACAGAAAGTTACAAATACAGTTGTGATTCTACAAAAGTCTTGTATTACAGAATCTCCTCCCCGCCCACAAACTAGATCTGACGTAATTAAACTTAATATCATTCCACAACATCTGAAATACAGTACATTTTAGAACTTGTGCAGTACATTATGAAAGTCTGGAGGTATAAACTATTCGGTATCCCTTGCTCAATGCATATTCTGATTTTATTCTGTTTAATGGCTGTCTCCAGGAGGACAGACGTCTTTTGTTTGATTCTCCTTTGATTTCTTTTTTTTTGCCCCAGCGGAGTTTTGGGGATTCTGTGCTACGGCGTGACACTAACTGCTTGCTTTGTCTACAACTTTCACTAGTTACCCAGGGAACAAACTTCTTCCAAAGATTATTTAGATTTACCCCCTGCCTCAACAGCGTTACCTCGCCAACTTCAGCCAGCCAACATCAACAATAACAAACCTTCGTGTAGATGCAGGGGGTTTTTGACAGCTGCCCCGTAGAAGGTCTAGTAATTACAGAAAATTGCACTGCATTGCGAGATAATAATTGAATCAGTTTGCTGCTCCATTCCTCTTGTGTGATCCTGCTGATTGTAGTGCTTAGAAAAATAAGCAGTGAAATGATATAAACTGTATAGTTCAAAATGTCCAGATTCATTGTACATTTGGTCCTTCAAAGAACACTTTTTTATTTTATTTTATTTTATTGTCTACCAGGCTTCCCACATATTGCAGTGCTCCATGGATTTCCATTAGGTTTCTGTCAGGACCGTGTATTATCGCCAGTGTACAAGCTTTTAGTTGGATCTCTGCACGAGTTCACTTTCAGTTCATGTACTTCTGTCAGAATTTTGACTCTTAACAAGCACTGTGTGGCTGACTATGTCCACCACATTTGTTTTTGGGGAATCGCTCCACACAAGGTCCTCTGTCTCTAATGACCACACGAAAAACATTGTCCCCAATAAAACCACAGACCTTTAAGCCAAATGTTGTGTTAGCTTGTGTGCTTCAGCTGTCTCACTGGCATGGAACATTCTACCCATTTCGTCAGTATTGCATGCTGGGAAAAAATATTAAAAAAAAAAAAAAAACAATGAAGAAAAATATCATACTTATTTTCTGTACCACAGAGGTAATTTGGATATATGTTCAGACACATTAAAAATACCCTTGAAATTTTCAGGTTGTTCTTTAAAAACATGGTCCCTGGATGATTTCCAAACACGCCATTTCTTTTTGGTTTGAAAAAAATCATAAATCATGTTACACTATTTTTCTAGTGTTATATTATGTTGAAATATATCAAACTGAACAGTGTATTTCGCGTATTTTGGGTTTTGAAAGACACTCAAAACAAAACAATTGCTCCCACCCAAGAGGCTCGCTAATTAGAGATGTTTGCTAGGCTGTCCAGTACTCGTCTGTCCAGTATTCACTCCCCAAGTGCTTCGAGCATGTTACATGTTGATAAACAAGCATCCGTTATCAGTTTTGAACATAGCATTTAGGCCAAACGCTTATCATTTTCAGCACGAATCAGCTTTAGTCTCGTATACCAGATGCCCAGATGAGTAGCGAAGCAGAAAATGTTTGTTAAACACTGAGTGATTATTTGCTCTAGAGACACAGCACAATCGCCATAGTGAATCTTGATCAAGTCTATAAAAAGATGCATGGAGACCATTAAGAACAATATCTTATGAATAATGAATGTCTGTACATACACGCTGAGTGTACAACACATCAAGGTTATCTTCTTAATATTGTGTTGCACAGCTTGTTGCCCGCAGAGCATTTAGACATGGACTCTGCACGGTGCTGAATGTCTCCATAGAGATGCTGCTGACTGCAGCACTGCCCGCAGTGAGTCCGCCGTACGTCACGTGGATGGGGGAGCGTTCCAGATACACAAGGGATGCTGCTAACCCAGCAGCATTGCTGTGTGACACACTCAAACCAGCACTCCCAGTTAAGGGTCAGCATAGTGGATTCTTATGGACATCTGAGTCAAAATGTAATTTTTACCATGGGTATGGGATTTAAAAAATGTGGCTAAATTGTGTTTTTTTTTTTTTTTTCTTTTTGAATGAAAATATTTTGCCATGGACGCGTTTGTCCATGTCTGGGCAGGTTAACAGTCCGGACTAACAAAGTCCATTGAATGGCTGGTTAGGCTTTACTTGAGGGAGCACAAATAATACACTATTATTTTCTTAATTAATCATGAACCAACTGCTACTTTATGTATGAATACCACTGAATCTTAGTTACTAACAAATTACTGATTATGTACTTGGCAACAAGTCATTGAACTCAGTGTTAACTTAAAATTCAGTTAGTCATCACTTTATAATGTACATAATCATTATCTACCCACTAGACATTGGTAACTATGATTCTAAGGAACCAATAAGTAGGTTTGTTGAAGTAAAAAAGAATCATTGCATGCATTACATGCATTGATCTCAGAGTGGCCTCCCCCTGTTAAACCATTGCTGTTTTGGGGGTCGTCACATTGTTGCCCCTCTAGTGCAGCTGTTGTTAATTGCAAAGCATCTGAAACTGATTAACAACCCCCTCTGCTACTTAACGGACCACGTCAGTATCCCAGAAGTTTAACTGCTATACTCTGATTAAAAAGTGTTCCTTTCATTTTTTTGATCAGTGTATATCTGTTAATTCTATAAACCTTTTTGAAATAACTGAATTACTACTAAGTTTCTAAGGAACCATATTGTAATTTCGTTTCCTAAAGACTCTCTGTCTTGCTCATTCATCCACACATAAAGCTCTGGAAAAACTTAAGAGACCACTCCATATTTTATAAAAGTCTGCATTTTTAAATCCTTGTTTGATGCCAATTGTGCTGACAGAAGGCTACACTGAGTGGTAGGTTGGCTCAAAATTTCTAAGACAGCAGTACACAAGATACAAGGTGAAACAGGAGATACTGGGAAAGACCAGAAACCAGCAACGCAGAGGACGGAAGCGACTTTCTAATGCAGAGATGACCGCCAACTTATCTGACAGTTTCTCATGAATCAGAGAATGACCTCGAGTGACCTTTAAAAAGAAACTGAAACATTTATTGGTATGAAGTGCACTGCAGGGACAATTCCTAAGTCCCATAAAGCAAGGAAGAAGCCCTTCATTAACGAGAAACAGAGAAGAATCAGGCTGCAGTTTGCAAAAAAAAAAATGTATTACTCACAGATGCACACCCATACATTGAGAAAGAGGAGGTATGGAGCATGAACTGATTACAGGATGAAGCAATTGCAGGTTAAGGGCCTTTGCTCAAGGGCCCAATGGAGTAGAATTACTCTGGGCGTTGACGGGATTTGAACCAGCAACCTTCCAGTTGCTGGCACAGCTCTCTAGCCACAGAGTTGTGCTGTGGTCTCTTATTTCTTTCCAGAGCTATATATAACCATTGTCTCAGTATTTTCAACCCTTAAAAACCCTCCTTTAACCTGCCTTCTCCCTTAATCTACAGTAACTGACATGGATTTAACTGACGACACCAGCTAGGAATAAATCATTCACCTGGATTCAGCTTGTCAGTCAGTTTTAAGGGAACTGCACCTGGCGCTAATATTTTACACACTCACTCTATATAAACACACTTACTCTGACATTTTGTGTTTGCCATTTCACATGGGTTTTCATTGAGTAGGGTAGCCCAAGTACAATTATAAAACTTTTGACACTTTGTTTTGCCACACAAAAACTGTAGAAGCAAATTATCAATTTTTTCTACTTAATGTATCTTCCATTTATCTAGTATTTAAATCAGGTTGAGCAATTTCTGTGCATTTTTCATATTTTACACAATAAGTGTTTTAAGATAAAGTGCACTTTTGTTACATCTGTCATCATAATGATAATCAATCCTTTATTGTCCCTGTGGGAAAATTCTTTTTTATGTCTCCCTCAACTTGCTCTTTGTAGAGTAAGCTGTGTGTGAAGGGCAGCCACATGTTGGGGCACCCAGGGAGCTGGGGGTTAAGGGCCTTGCTCAAGGACCCACAGCCGTGCTGAGGCTGGGTTTGAACTGGCAACCTTCTGATTACAGACACACAGGCTTAGACCACAGAGCCACACGCTGCCTTCATGTATGGAATGTAACGATATTGTAACGATACTGTGGGTTAGCTGTAACTGCCAATCATTATAATGTCAACAAACTTGTAATAAAGTGAATTCTTTCTGACATTATTTTGCAATTTTTTCATTAGTTGATTAATCCTTCTTTGAGAAAAAAATCAAATGTGTGAAATGAGATATTCTCTCAGGACATTATTGGTTAGGGTTAACTACATGTGTGTATAGACTTGCAAAACACCCCTTTAAAATTACAAAATGTTAAAATAATAAGATAAACCAATGTTCATGGTAATAATTGTTTAATCAAAATCATGTTTGTATTTTCCAGGATTTAATAACTAAAAATGAGAGCTGCATAATTTTGCACGACTCAGTTGTGTCAAATGGCTGCCAAGCTTCCTCTCAACCAAATGGGTGTGTCGAGGAGAACAAGGTGGGGGAGGAGAATTTCCCCACAGGGACCGATCAAGCAGCAGTATTTATTTGTTGTTGTTTGTTTTGTTTGTTTGTTTATTATTCTTATTTAATGTGCTTTCATTGTGAGGACACTTGCAACAACTGTGCCCTGCTGACCAAATTTCCCAAAAATGCAACATGCTGCTCGATTTCAAAATATCTCATCTTCAAACAGACAGATCACCAGTTATTACAACACGAATTTAGCCACACTATCAGAAACGAAAAGGGCTTTCATAAGAAAAGCAGGGTGAACAAGTGAAAAACTTATCCTCAATAAAAGATACGCGCTGGAATCTTTGGAGCAGAGCTGTGGATTAAAATTCCCACACTAACAAAGGACGATATTACACTTGCACAGATGTAACATGATGCATCCACCTTTTTTTCCAAGGGAGATAATTCATCATTCATCAAATGTTACAACTGTCCCAGTGTTACAGTTGTATACAGACAATCCTGCTGTGGTTTCCTCCTGCTGTCAAATGAAACAAAAACAAGCATTTAGTTGAACTGGGGCCTTTAAACAGGCCTATGGGGTGCAAATGTGTGAGTACGTCTCTTGGATTGAAATCCTTCCCAGGTCCCCCCCCCACCCCACTCACTGCAATCCTGCATTAACTGAGCAGTTAATGTGAAACAGATAAATTAATATGCCACTGCATAGTGTATACAGTAGTTTTCTGTTCTCCATTCTATAACTGTGTTTCTATGATGTGAGACTCTTTAATGTAATGTTTAAATGTATCAATAGTGATATATTTTATTCTCATCTACTGTGAGGCTGCAAAGGGGATCACTGCATCGAAGGGCTTCATTCGCAGTTTTAGTCACAGTTCAGGTGAGAGATGCCAGTGTGGGAAGACAGTTCCCTGGCTGTTTATTTTTCAGCTGTGCTGCAGAACTGGAGGCCTCATACTGTATCTCTCTGTCTGCTT
>JABJVO010000078.1:9747984-9759654 GCA_026770805.1 Boulengeromyrus knoepffleri | reverse complement strand
AGTTCTGAAGGCGAAAGGGGGTCAAACACCGTATTAGTATGGTGTTCCTAATAATCCTTTAGGTGAGTGTATATTTATTGTTCTAAAAAACTAAGATTTCCAATATGTAGGAAAGTCATTTTTCCCAACAAAAAGCATTATTGTGTTTCTGAATAACATGATATACTCTAAATGGCATGTAAGATGCATTCTGTAACTCAAATGGCATCACTTTAAACTTGAAAGTGCCATTAGGGAATACAGAAGAGTTCTGTGCTACCTATCTGTCAGCAAGTATTTTGATTCAGTTGGTAAATGCAGTGAAAGAAGACCGACACTCTTCTAAAAGTGTTATTCACTGGTACTCTATTTTTTTTTCCATGAACTGAACATTTTTCCGTATAACTGAAGTTTAAAAGCAACTAGCTATGGCAGACGGTCCATATAATGAAGGAGGCATTGTCCGTTCCGGAAGGATGTGGCAGGTGACCATCTAGCCACTCCAGCGATCGCTCGACCTTCATTTCTGAGGCTTTATTTACTTTCTGTCCCCGAAAATAAAATCCCAGAAATCATGTGGGGGAGAAACATAACAAATAGTGGGTATGCTCCACAAATCTTACAGGCTTTCCTGCAATCCTACTTTAAAACAAGATAGCAAATGTATGAAGAAATGTTTTGCCCTCAGGTAGTACCCAGTTAAGCAAATGGCCATCACCCTAGCTTTCTGGGAAGTTTAACCATATTTATTGATCATTTGTCCTATTTTTCCCATCCACATTTCAGACTGAACGATTTCATAGCTACTGCAGGTTTAGTCTTTCCTGAGTTTCCCGATCAGTGAATAACACACTTCCCAAGTGCATGGAGAAGTCATTATCAGCTGCCTGCCCTGGGATTCAGCCCACTTCCTATTGTTGTCTACTGGGGTTCACTGTCCTCCTGAAGATGCAGCTTGACAAAATACTTTGAAGGCGAATTGCAATGTAGTCTGGGAGTCTATGTTTTTCCTGCAGCTCTGAAGACAGCTGGAAACTTTCACATTGTTTCCTGCATGTTTAATTTTTCAGTCTCCGAGGTTGCTGCTCAAATCCATATGTTTTTTTTTTTACAGCAGTTTTCATCATTTTTGTTTTGTCATCAATAATTAATTTGAAATTAAAAATTTTTAAGTGTGATTTTCAAGACACAGATCGTTGTGGGGAACTGTCCATTCATTTCCACCCCAATCCCAGCAATGACAACCTTAACCCCTACCCAGCCCTAACCTTAACCATAAGTACAGAAACATTTTTAGCTTTTTGATTGCACTGACAGATTTTTATAAAATTTAATTTTCCCTTGTGAGGACCGAAGACAAAAGTCCCCACAATGTAATATGTTATGGACGCGGGGCATGGTGCAGGCAGGGAAAGGAAGGTGACGAGTTACTGGGACATACAGTATAAAACAACAACACAAACGGACCATGAAGGGTCAGGAAACAAACAGGGAAAAATACTGAATTAATGGCAGACTGAGTCAATGGCAGACAAAAGGGCAGCTACATAGAAACAAGTAACCAACTAACAAGAGGGCAGGTGTGGAACATGACAATTAACCAATCAACCGAGACACAGAACAACAAGCGACAGGTGGGGCAAGTTACAATAATGGAGACAGAACCAAGGAACTCTAACAATCAGAAAACTAAGAACACGAACCAATCCTAACAGTACACTGGGAAGGGGGCGGGAACCAACATGCAAGCAGAATACAGTAAAACAAGGAAGACGTGAGGCGAACCAAACGCAAGAACAAAAGTAAAGACAGAAACAGCAAACCAGGAATATACTGAAATCAAATTAAATCAAATGGGTCCTTGAACCCATGACACAATGAACAGAATCGAAGACTTACACTCAACACACTGACCTATGCAGCAGTCAGAGGGAGTGGGTGAACACATTAGGGCTGAAGGGTAAGAAACAGGGAAGAGGACAGGATGGCCAGCGACACCTGCTGGCCAAACAGGAAGGGGACATGGAGGGCAGGGTCCGATAGGCGCTGACCCTGATAGTAATATATAGAAAACACACACACGTGTGTATATATATATATATATATATATATAAAAGGGATGCGCATCTCCATTACCGAGGCCGATGTGATACACATCTCGATGCATTGCCAACGATTCATTTAAGATGTATTTGAAGCAACTACTAATGCAATACGATGTGACTCACCCCTATTGCGATGCAGTACGATTTCACGCAATTCAATTCAACACAATGTGATTTAATTACAATTGGTGCAATGAAAAAGAATATGATGCTGTAGAATTCCGTATGGCGCAGATAGTTTGACTGCAGTGGAGATGAGAGAGCATGCTTGAGAGGCAGGTTAGAGAGGGGATATCAATCCAAATGTACAATCATTGGTCAAAAAGTATTAGTCACATTTCTAAATGAAAAAGGCTAGGGCCTCTACTAATATTTATATATTAATAAATTGGATTTCACCGATGCATCCTGAGTTCATCCCAGATTGAATCCAGTGCATACTTTTTTTAATCGGGCCAATCTCACAGTGAACTTTTATGCCAGTGCACTGATGCAGATTGGTGGATCTTACCATCTCTTATGCATAAAAGCAGAAGTTATACCTCAGGAATGAATTGGACAAAAAACTTGCAGAAGTAATAATGTACGCAACTGTAACAGGGAAGAACTGGTTCTTCCACTGGCACACAAGGGATTGGCCGTTTGTTTTCAGTGGCATAAATTAATTGATCCTATTGGCAAACGTCTAGTTCTTTGTAGACTTGGCGAATCTGGCCAGGAGACAGGAGGCACACAGTAGGTTTATAGTAAATTCTGTTTCAGAATGTTTTACACGGGCTTCGGAATGTCAGGGGTCATCAAAATTTATTATGTCCTTACTGACTTCTCAAGCATTTTGATTTAATATTGGACATGATTGCACATATGAATGTATCTATACACACAACTATTTCCTATATGTCATTTTAGATTTTTCCCTATTTTGTCCTGCTGCACATTTGCTCAAGTGGTTTTATATTTCACAGTGAGTTGTATTGTTCCATTGTTCTTGAGACACAAATCAATGTATTTCTATTGTTCATATCAGGTTAATAAACTGTTGTGCCAACTTCAGGTGTTATTCCCTAAACACAGCACAGAGACAATCCCACCACACAATGCTCCTTCATGTCAATAATTTAGCTAAAACATTTATAAGAAACCACTTCAGTTTTTGAACCCATTCATCATGCTCAATGCATTCATTTTCAAGGATGTAATTTCCCTTCAGGGATCAATAAAATACTCATGCACCCATCCAAACAGATCTGAATAAGAACCAAGAATTTCGTACTTTCAAAAATGCATCACACATTTCAAAAATATAGTTACAGACAATGAAGCCTGTACAAGAATTTGACCACATCCTTAACCTTTCTGTCAAGAACAAGCAGTGGATTGCTTTTCACATCCACTACAGGTAAAAGCCTACAAAGGTGTGGTTACATTTTTCATCTGGCAAAAGAGATTTCAGAGACAAGTTTGTCAGTATGCTTAGAAGATATGTTATCGGGGTAACACCAGTTCGTACTCCAGTTACAGGACTCAAACAATGGAAGTGCTTAAGGCAGAGAACACGATCGATCGCTGTTTATCAAATCTGAAGGCTGCATGTGGAATCCGACGTCTTCCTTAGGTAATGTTTGTATTTAATTCAAATTGCACTATGTATACAAATTAATCTAGATAGGCTTTAGAGTGGAATGAGCTCAAAATTTTTGTTTAATCCATCTCCACTCACGTCACCTAATAAAATCTCAGTTCCTTCCTGCAGTTTCACAAGAGTATCAATCCATGATGTAAAATATGGTATTCTAAGTGTGTGTTACATTGTCACAAGCAACCATCATTGTCCTATGTATAACAGCACCAAATGAATATGTCAGTTTAAAACATGCATATTTGTTTACAAAACTGATTACACTCACTCTATTATTTGTTTGTATATTGGTTAGCTGTTTCAACATTTGAAACACACATTTCATATTGCAAAAAAAGCTTTTGTCTGTTGTTATGTTTTTTTACTCATTGCTTCTTGCTCAAGCTTTCAAAACATTACATGCTCTGATTGCTATTCCCTGAAATGAAATGTCATGTCAGTGTGATTAAGGAATAAGAATAGCATGAATTATTAAATTAATTGTTCTCTTGTTTTTCAAGAAAAGAATGGACAAGCCCATTTTCAAATGTGTTTAGTCAGACCACTTTTTATTTATCAATTTTCCCCCATTTTAGTGCCATATAAATACATTTTATCTTTTCCATTCTGAATGTGACAAATTTACATGTTCATTATATTCTCGTTCACTTGTTTGCTGAAAAAATCACTTAGAATTTGTTTGTCACTGTCAAAGTGATGTGGTGCAATTGCTTTTGTAAGCTTTGGATGGATCGTATTAAGTAAAGAAGTTATTCTGAATAAAACCACAGAACACATTGCATATTCTAATCAAGGATGTATATATTCAGTGCGGTGTAAAAGTCTTAGGCAAAGAAAATAATGTTTAAATGATCTTCATGTTGGTGTAAAACCATGGTATTATGACTGTCAAAGTGTGTTAGCTTAACAATTTCAAAACCTCTCTCATTTTAAAAGTCATTTTAATATTTACACCAACCATAGAACATACCAGTGTATTTTGACTGATCAACAGCATACCATATATGAATGAAGCCAGAATCATACATGCTAAGTATCACCCCTTAGAAGAGGCATAATGTACCAATGTATTTTTGTTTGGTGAATTCTATGTACATAAACCTGGATGAAGACACACAAACACACACAAATTATTAATTACATGCACAAATGCACATGTGTTAATCATGTAATTTCATGATTTTACTTACATTAAATACATCATAAATACACCATTTAATCATTTTTATTTTTCAGGATGTTAATTTAATACTGCATATAATTATGTTTCTTGATTTCTCATAATTTGCAGTTACCTGGAAGAGTATAGTACAGTTTGAGGGTTGAAGTGTGCATCTTTCCAGTTGGGTGGGCAGACA
This sequence comes from Boulengeromyrus knoepffleri, assembly GCA_026770805.1. Taxonomy (NCBI): domain Eukaryota; kingdom Metazoa; phylum Chordata; class Actinopteri; order Osteoglossiformes; family Mormyridae; genus Boulengeromyrus; species Boulengeromyrus knoepffleri. The sequence continues at coordinate 9,754,573 of JABJVO010000078.1, read as the reverse complement.
GTCCAGGTCATGGTAATTCCCTTTAAATTCCCTGTGGGCTGTGCCAATGGGACCCCAGCAGGGGGTGGGTAGTTCTTTGGGGGCATAATTGTTTTTTTATTTTCCATTTAGTTTTTGTTTATAAAATGCTTTGTATAACTCGATGGGCCGAATGTACGTGTAAATGTTATTGTGGAGTCTCCCCCCTTGTGTGTGTTGCTGGACTGATCACCCAGTATAAATGTTTCCCCAGTGTGGTATTTAGTAGGTCAGTTATGTTCAGAATAAGCTGGGTTATGTAGTACCTCATTTTTGGTTTCATTCTGTTTTGTTGACCTCGTTTTGTTGTATTTTCCTCTTTGGGATGTTCTTTTGTATTTTGATGATTTTTGGTTCCTGAGTAAATTTTGTGCCGACCACAATCTCTGTACCCCTGTGTCTGCTTGTGGTCCCTCATAGTCTTGTATGATATTTTGTGCAATTTTGCCAAGCAGTGAGGGTTAGGGAGGTATAACCAGCAACACAAGAAATGCCGACCCAATGCCGTAAATGCCGACCCAATGCCGTAAATGCCGACCAAATGCCATAAATGCCGACCCAATGCCGTAAATGCCGACCAAATGCCGTAAATGCCAGAAACACAGAAAACTCTTAAATACACACAAGGGAGAAATGCATGATGAACTACACAAAGTAAACCTGCATCTACCCAGAGCGAATGAATCATCTAGGAGAATTTGAAAGGCACACAATATAACACTCAATAGAAGAGTGTTTACACGTATGATGCAGCATTTTTGCATATAATGCTGGGCAAACATGAAAAAGATCACTCAGGGATGCCAGGAAGACTTTCTCCGTCACATGCACATGACTGACTAGTGTCAGACAAGGCAAACATAGCATATTTATTGGTTATGTGGGAGGAACGGTACAGTGTTTCAGCCAATGAGCATCATTGCTTCCCTGACAATTGCTGACAGACAAGGATATCTGTCAATAATAATCGGATGATAGTCATGACACATTTTTCGTACCGGATACATGTACTATTCCCCACCTCTTGTATCCATGTCACCATTCAAAGAATCAATGCCCTGAGCTGGGGGCAGAAACATCCGGAACACATGCTGCAATTAGTCTCTGGAACAAACACACACACAAAAAAAAACATTTCAGAGAGAGGAGGCACTGTGAGACAGGGAAAGGGACGCTCCATTGTGTGCAAGCAGTCAGATCAAGCATTAATCAACATTCCCAGCAGGTCAGGGACTAGGACACTGTGCCTCTACTTTAAAGTAGTTCTCTGCCTTCAACAATGACTCAATAGGTGTAATTACCCTTCAAAAACATATTAAACTGGCTATTTGGAATTGCTGCACACTACAGATTGTATGAAGGGAAGGATTCATTTTATTGAAAACATTAAGTTCTAGGAAAGGTATTTTCAGCAGTCTGAAACAGGCAATGGGTTGTTAAATCTAATTAGGTCGACTTTTTGAATTACAAAATAAATTAAAGTAACTGTAGATGCTGAGGGATAGCTTAGTTGTTATCAGGACTGACAGAAAATGTATAGGGCAGTTAGGAAATGACCAAAAAATGGGTCAAGCAAAGTTACAAAAGTTCACCACTGAGAAAATGTTTGGTATTTTTCAGTAATCAGTGGTATTCAAGTTTTCATATTCATTCCCATCAGAAACAATCAGTCAGAATAACAAGGATTCACAGTATACCTACGAAGAATTAAGGCAGATTGCTAAAATAAGAGAAAATATTTAAATCACTTGGAAATCGTATCTTAGCCATTTTTTCGTAAATTGATAGAATGCTTTCCTTTCTCATAATGTGCTTTGACCTGCAATAACCATAATACAGAAGCGGAAATAAATGCTATTTGAAAATCCTCCCCAAGCAGTATGCATAATTTAAAAAGTAAGGCAATTATCATATGTAATTGGCCCTTCTTCATAAATGTAATACATTAAATCCAACCTGAGATAAACGGAAGGAAAGTAAACCTCTTTATACGCTGAAGTATATAATCTGAGTCTTGTTAGTTTTCCCATGTGTGCTTTTCAGACTGATTATAATGATAAACTTATCATTGTTGCAACCGAGGTCAGGCTCAAAGTGATCCCAGTTTCAGCTCTCGTTTCCTTGTGATTTGTTTCGGCGTTTACATTTTAGCACAGCCTAAATCGCACCCCGTATTAAAGACATCGCTCTCTTCATAGAGCTCATGATTAATCGGCACAGAAGACCATGCCTCATGCAATGAAAACCTTTTTTTTCCCATCCAACTTTCTGTTTCATTTGGGTTTTAGTGGATACTAGAGTTTCAGTTCAGTGATAATTTTGATGCTAACTGTTGTTTTTCTTTTTATATTAGGAGAATATTTACATCACAGGTGGGTAGCAGAGTCAGGTAAGTGCTCCTTTAATGTCCTTTAAGAAGAATGTGGAGATTTCACACTTCTGTGTATAACAGCAGCTGAGTCACTGTCTGAGCCTCTCACACCTTTCAGCAGGCATCCAGGCCAGCTCATGGTGGGGCCATTTTTACCTGGATAGTTAGCTGCAGAGGATGATGGGAAGAGGCGGAGGTGAGCACACTCGCCCAATCACATAGCACTCTAAGCTACATTATATTTAGTTTCACTTCTAGTTCGAATTTTTCTGAATATATTATACATAATTCTTTTCACTTCACAGACATTTTAGAGACAACATGGATTATAGTTATTTTAAAAACATCTCCTGCATAAATGGTCCATTAATACGGATTAATGGATGGATGGATGGAAGGCTTGTTTGGATTGTTTAATGTCTGTTATTAATAACAACTAATAACAATCAGAGTATTTTTTCATTTACCAAACAAAGCAAAGTACTTAATTAGGATGTGGTGGTTTTATATGAATTTTCAAAGCATGGAGACTTGCACGTGGAGCACGCTGTTACTCTGGATTTTGCACAGTGTTTGTATACAATTATTTTGCCTTCTTTGCACTAATTAAACCAGAACTGCACAGACTTCACCTTGTTTGCTCTCTAAAGTATTCTGCCTTGTTTTCACCTTCAGCAGCTTTGTGTCATTAAGACTAAAAGTAACAAAACAAACTGAAAAGGTGATTTTGTGCTTTGCCTTTGATGGTCTATCTAGTGCATTCTAATGCTATTAAAACGTGGCACAGCTACAGAGAATGCATTAAGCTAATTTGTAACAGACTGTCATTTTACACTACGGTCATTATGCAAGTTTAGTATCTGCGGATCTTACATGCGTGTGCTCCATGTACGGGTCTAATATCAGAGCTATACTTTCAATTCAATTCAATTAAATTTTATATACCGTCTTTCACAGAGTTGTATTTTACATTAGTGTGTTGTGATAAATCAAAAAGAGAAAACAGTACAAAAACAGGGAAATGGAAAGACAAAGAAATTAAAGAAAGAAAGCCAGATGACAACAGAGGAGAGGAACTAAAAACTTCCAAGTCGGGAGTAAAAAAACCTCTGGGGGTCCAAGGTCAGCTGGCTGCCCACCCCCCCCCCCGCCCAGGCATGCTAACATTGTAGGAAAAAGAAAACGTGTGTTAAAAGGAAAGGTGTAGACAGTAATCAAGTCAAGCCGAAGTCCATCACTGAGTCAGTTCTCCATGCTGGCCTGTGTAGGGTGGCATCCCGGACATAGACTGGCAAACCGTTCCACAATATTTTAATTACCACCCACTGTCACTTTATTTATATGTGGAATGACAAGGAAACCTGTGTTCTGCGATCTGAGTGCATGACGTGGCTTGTAACATGAAGTAATTCTGTTAAGTAGGCAGGTGCTAGACCTTTAAGTGCCTTATATGTAAGTAGGAGAACTTTGAAGCCAAAGCACGGAAATGAGAACAGAGGTTCCGTATTTAAACTTCCTGCTCCTGGTGACAATTCGAGCTGCTGCATTTTGAATACGCTGCGAGGTGTTAAATGTGCATCGTGGACAGCCAGATAACAGAGCATTACAGAAGTCTAACCTACTGTCTAGAAAGGCATGTATCAATTTCCCAGTGTCTAGAATAGTATGGTTAGTTTGGCGATGTTCCGAAGCTGTAGAAAGCATACTTTAAAAGGCAAGGACCACTAGATGTAAAATTTATCTCACGTAATAAATGTTTATACTGTGACAGAGTGTTGATTGTGAAATACTGTGAGAATCCACACATAATATAATATCTGGTTAAAGGAGACACTGTTGAATTAATACCCTGGATATACTATTCTTAGGTAGACTAAATGAACACTATAATAGATGATTCTTTAAATAAACAGTTTTAGCTACAAAATTTATTCTGAAACTGGGTGTTCCATTTTCTTACCCATTTAGAAATTTGAGCAATCTCATTTGAATAAGATGGCGGAAGAATAATTCTAAGAGAACGATATTGAATATATGAGCATGATATAGCAGGCATCGTTGGCATACATATAGAATAGATCAAGAAGAAAAAAAGGAGCCATCATGACAAAGAATTTGAAAATGTTCTCAATAATACATCATTTGTTATGTTCATTTCCATAATAATGGAACAATATTGTCAAAATGTGACATTGTAACTTTCCGAACTGGAAGTTGTATAAATACAATTCTAGATATAAAATGCGAGTTGTCTTAATGGGGGTAGTGTGTTTGGGTCGGACAGCGTGTGGCTCCACCGGATATGCCTGCCATCGGAAACCCAAGGGTTCGAGCCCGGCCTTGGCAGTATAGTCACATTCCTAGGCCCGTAAGGGTGGCTGGCCTTCACTGCCAAGCTTGCTGCCCCCTACATGTCTGTCATGAAGAGCAAGATGGGGTAGAAGAAAAGAGATTTACCTGCAATAATCAATAAAGTGCCTGTATCATTATTAATCATGTGTGTTAATGGGGCAATGAAACCATGCATTCAAAGTATATCTAATAACTAAGGAATTTAAACTCACTGCAGCTTTCAGGTGTCCTGTGCAAATTACAAATATACCCAATTATTCTGTTTACCCAGGTACTTTCCTATCATTAACACAATATAAAAATAACAGGACCTGACCAGGATGTTTTGCATATACCCTCCACCTTATTAGTATTCCAGTAACTGGCGTGTGTAGATTTGGGTCTGTTCTGAACCTTGTAGTAGCCCTGTTTGGTGCACCCGAGTCAGTAATACAGTTTGAATTGAAATTCAGCAAAATTCTAATTCTAAACTGAGTGCGAGGCGGCCCAGGTGACGAATCAGCACTTCCGAGGCTGAAGCCATGGTTCTCGACCGGAAAAGGGTGGATTGCCCTCTCCTGGTCGGGGAAGAGTCACTGCCGGAAGCGGAGGAGGTCAAGTACCGTGTACCGAGTGAGGGAAGCAGGGAGTAGGAGATTGACAGACGGATCGGTGCAGCGTCGACAGCAATGCGGACGCTGTACTGTTCTGTTTTGGTGAAGAGAGAGCTGAGCCAGAAGGCAAAGCTCTCAATTTACTGGTCGATCTACATTCCTGCCCTCACCTATGGTCATGAGCTCTGGGTAATGACCGAAAAAATGAGATCGCAGATACAGTCGGCCGTACAGATACAAATGACTTTCCTCCGCAGGGTGGCTGGGCTCAGCCTTAGAGAGAGGATGAGGAGCTCAGAGGAGAGCCGCTGCTCCTCCACATCGAAAGGAGCCAGTTGAGGTGGTTCGGGCATTTGTCTAGGACGCCTCCTGGGCGGCTCCCTGGGGAGGTGGTTCGGACATGACCAACTGGGAGGAGGCCCCGGAGCAGACCCAGGACATGCTGCAGAGATTATATCTCTCGGCTGGCCTGGGATTTCATTGGTATCCCCCCAGAGGAGCAAGAGGAGGTGGCTGGTGAGAGGGAGGTCTGGGCATCCCTGCTTAGACTGCGCCCCCCCGTGACCCAACCATGGATAAGTGACAGAAAATGGATGGATGGATGTATGGATAATGATAATAATAATAATAATAATAAATTTGTGAATATGTGTGTGAATATTGTCACTTTGCTACCTCGTCTCTTCCTGGATAATCTTGTCAACTTAAACTAATAAATTATGTTTTGTCTTTTTTGGCCTCTTAATGTCATTATGTTTTAAATATTTCCAATCTCATAACCACCAGTTAGGGCCCGCAGTAAGAAACAAACAAACAAACAAACAAACAAACAAACAAACAAAAAAGATTGAACCATCGTAAGCATCCTTTACATCAGAAAAAATTGTTTTTATTGGGATATTAATTCATAAGTATGATAGAGGATCATTCAGACAGTTCACCAGTTATTGGCACTGTGCTTTGTCCACTGAGTGTCTGTAAAAACAAGTCAAACCACACTGGATTTTTAATCCGATCACCATTATTTATTGCCTCCAGTGTTTTGTACACTTTTGTAATATTTCCCAGTCAGTTTAGAAACGGGGTATCAGCTGCACATTGCTGAGCTATATTCATACCATCCATACATTTTCTGTAACCATTTGTCCTATTCAGGGCCAGAGGGTTCCTGAGCCTATGGGCACAAAGCAGGGAACAACCCAGGATGGGGCACCAACCCATCACAGGGCACAAGGCAGGGAACAACCCAGGATGG
>JABJVO010000078.1:9702382-9732388 GCA_026770805.1 Boulengeromyrus knoepffleri | reverse complement strand
TTACACACTGTGATCAGTGCATGATCCTTACACACTGTGATCAGTGCATGCTCCTTACACACTGTGATCAGTGCATGCTCCTTACACACTGTGATCAGTGCATGCTCATTACCTTATAACAATGATACTTCATTTGCCATCTATACAAGCACAGGTGCACCAGAATTCTTGGTGTTCATATATCCCATCATGCCCTCCCATGAGACCGAATCTTGGTGTCAAAGCACAGGATCGGCCATTTTTTTTTCGGCACCCCAGAGCAGTTTAATATGACCTCACTATATCTCCCATCAGCGATGTCATTCATCTGCAAGCCGCAACATTTAAACTGGCAACTTTCTGGACAGAGCTTCCAACTTCGAACCTGCAGAGCCAGATCAGCACTATTCCATCAATGTCATTCATTACTTCAAAAATAATAAATGAGTTTGGATAGAGGCCAAGAAGGAAGCCACACTGATGTAAATATAGATTACAAAGTAGGACATCATTAAAATCAACCTCATGTGATTCTCCTAATTACTACCTATTATTGTGAAGGCGTGGGGCATTAGAATGACCTATAATTGACTGCATAATTAAAACAGGCACCTTTTACATATGAGAATTTGATATAGGAAGGAGACTGTGGACAATGGGCAAGGTGGGAATCCACATTCTATAGGCTGATGGGCCGCGTGTCTCTGCCTCTCACTGCGGCACAATGACTACCTAGGGCTGCCTGGACGCCTGCGGTGTTGTGGGTGGAATGGAGTACGCAGCTCTCTCCTCCTGAAGAGAGAATGGAGACGCAGCTGGTGGGTGACACACACACGCCGTATAGGGGTCGTCCCTCAGGGATGAGACCTCTGTGGGTACCGGCTGCGTTTTTCATTTATTTATTTATTAGCCTGTTTGTTTGATTTCTATTTGTCTGTCCGTTATTATTATGTTATTATTATCATTAGTCATAGAATTTTGGATTGATGCCACATTTTACCATTTTTAAAAAGTGTTTCAACGGGTTAGGATGCTGTAAGAATGACAGGAAGGTTGTCAGCTCAAATCCCAGAGTCAGCAGAGTACTTTCATTGTTGGGGTGTTTAACAAGGACTTTATACCCAGTTGCTCCAGGGACTGGCAATCCAGGCCATGCACAATCTGCCGCCTCACACCTCTGGACCAAGGTTCCATGTGTGGAGTTTGCATGTTCTTCCTGTGTCATTATCGGGTTTCCTCTGGGTTCTCTGGTTCGCCCCACACTGGGGGGATGTGTCAGTAAATGGCGTGTGAGTGTGCCCTTGCGATGGGTTGGTGCCCCATCCTGGATTATCCCCTGCCTTGTGTCTGTAGGCTCCAGGCCCCCTGGGACCCTGAATAGTCGTCACAGTAGATGTATGGATGTATGGAGATATATATGTGTGTGTGTGTGTGTGTGTGTGTGTGTGTGTGTGCATACTGCTCAGGAAAAAATTAAGAGAAAAGTTTCAGCTTCACTCATCTCTCAATTTATGGTTTTGCGTCTGTGTAAAATATACATTTTGCAAACTGCAGCCTGTTTTTTCTCTCGCTTCCGCCCTCTATCTGGCTGGTTTTTGGTCGTTCCCAGTGTCTCCTGCTTCACCTTATTCTTGTGTACTGCGGTCTTAGCCTGGAAGCAACCTGCTGCACAGTGTAGCTGTCTGGCAAAAAAATACGGAGTGGTCTCCTAATTATTTCCAGAGCTGTATGTGTGTGTGTGTGTGTGTGTGTGTGTGTGTGGGTGTTTGTGTGTATATATAATCGATCCAGTGTATGCTAGATTAGTGAAATTTGTTTTATCCATTCTATATCATTGTTTTAATGCCTTGAATATAACAAATTCAACAATTAGAATTTGCTTTTCAATGTACGAATGCTGTTATGAACAGATGACAGATGTACCATCTTACAACATGATCAGGCTTCTGGTAGAGAAGCTCTGATTAGTCAAAAGAAGAGGTGATGAGAAGGTGAACTGATGCATCATGGGATCTGTGTGTTATTTATGGCAATGGCTTTTGTGGAGGTGCTTAAAAACGATCCGCTCATATAGTCTTTGTCACTGTTATTCCTCTGCTCCATGCTCTCTTTTCCTGGAAGCTTTTGAGGTTTTACCCCTTATCTACATCCATCTGAGATGTTCCTTTAGAACGTGTTGTTCTGTTGTCATCTTCTGTGATGAGTCCAAATTTATTTTAAATCCTGAGCAAAATGAAGTGCATCTCTCAATATACAATATATCGATGCCATATCATGTTAGCTTAATTTTAGCTGTAATTTAGATCTTCTCGCGCTATAGAGGGTCAGGAATACTTTCAACAAACTTTTGCAGACCAGTCACTTTGTGTGTCTGTGCAGATTTTGCTGAAAACAGTCACCTTGATGAAAAGTGGAGAAATTAAACTTGACAGGCTAAATGAACTGGTGTTTTGGAAAAATAAAATAGTAATAAATAAAAAAAATAATAATAAAGACTGAGCTCTTCTGGTAATACTTTTCATGTTTAAAAGTGATTTATTTTCACCATTAAGAATATTATTAAAATTGACTATACCAACCATACAATTCTTCAGCACATATCACATTTTGCTCTTGCTATTTTGATGTATTTATACTGCATAAAAATGCATAGTGATTTCCACGTCTGAACCCACATTCTGCTTTGCAGGGTGGCTTATTTGACTTGGAAATGTACTGCAGCGTTATCCATGGTGAAAGAGAAAAAAATGTAGTAAAGCCAAAAGTGGAAAATCGTGGAATGCAAACAACCTTCTACATGAATCTAAAATTAAAGCACAATCTCAGTTATAACGTGTTATACAAAAAGATTTGCTACATTTATGACTCCAGACCACTTCTGCATCGTTATGTTTGCCACTGCAGAACACGGTTGGGATTTCTAAACAGCTATGAATAAACTAAACTCAGCTATGCTTGAATTAGATGGTACTGGACACCAACTTAATCGATCCTTGAAGTCCATACAAAAGCAAGTGTACTCAAACTATTAGATAAAACCTACTCTTCTTATGTATACAAAAATTTGAAATTCAGGTAAACCAACTGGTGAGAGTTTAAAAGGTCACCATTTAATGCTATGTGGGTTTTTCGCACCGTAATCGTGTTTTTATTGACACTTTCTTCACACAAACCTAGTTTATGTAACTATATGCCTGTGTAAAGTATAATGAAATACTTATTTTGTGCTAAATCTGCATTAAGCCTCATTTCTCATCGACAAGAACTGGAAACATCCTCTATTCATCTATGATGTCTTTCCCAGCTGAAATCGCAGCTGACGGTTATCGGTTATTCTGCCAGTTAATCCATGTTCAGTATGATTCCGATCCCAGGGAACACATACTCCTCGCTCTCTGGTTAACTCTTTTTTTTTTACCTTTTTTTTGAGGGGGAGGGGAGGTTGCTGCACTGTACTTTTTTTCCTTACATCTGCAGGCAAGATCTGTTCATGTGTCTCCAAATTCACTGCTGCCATCATCGATTAATTATAAGTCATTAGTAAATTCAGTTATGCAGTAAGATCTTAACCGTGCGTGGATCCGCACAGCTCTTTCATTGGTGCCAATTTCATGTTATGGGAGAAATATTTGTAATTAAAATATTTGTTAACAACTCATGACAAAAACAAATCTCTTATGTTTATCGTACCCAGTACCTAAAGACCCCCCCCCCCCCCATTGTATAACACTTTGGTGTCATCAGCAGTGGTGTTGACCACCACTCAAACCATATGATTGCATGCTTTTCCCCCACCACAAGGTGTGGCCCCCTGTTGGTCACAAACAGTCACTACACTAAATATTGAATAAACACATTCCTAAATAGGAGTAGTTGAATTAGCATGTTCTGCTAACCAGTGAGCTAGCTACCTTCTTCTGATGCTACTCGCTCGCCTTTTATTTAGATTTTCGAACATCTGAGGGGAAATGGGGGGGGGGGGGGGGCAAAGTCACTTTTGAGTGTGGCCCCAGAGACAAGACATGGTGTGTTATAATATGTGCTTTGTCACAGTGCCCGGCAGGCGGTTGTGAAAGACGGAATGTGCTAAATCACCAATGCTTCCTAAAGCCCAGACTCTGCAGTATCCTCAGCAGTCATCAGAGAGAGTGCAGAATAGTGGTGAAAGTTAACTGTGAGCTGTCAAATGTCTCAGAAGAAAAACAGCACCTCCGTAATCAGGTAGTTAAGCCCAGTCCAGTGTGTCTAGATTACTTTAGCTGAAGATGCTACCAGTGTCTGTGCTGGAATAATCAGTTATCTATAGTCATTTCTATTTTCTTTTATTTTGTGCTCAGTCTGAATTCATTGGTCGGCTGCCATTTTATCTCTGACGTGACTCCCAACATAAAATGCCAAAAAACATAATACACGTGAAAATACTATTATAAACAATCAAAACAATTAGAAATTCCTGTATTTTTTTCAAATATATGTATTAGTATCAGAACAGTACAGAACAAATCAAGTAGTACGTTATATCGATCAAAATAATCATATTTAAATGTGATATACCTTGTGCCACATGCTATTTTTTAATTGCAAATTTTTCCTGAGGTTTACACTGGATTAACCTCTTGTACCTGTAATTTTAGATAGCATATCCATCATCTGTCAAAATGGCTAAGCATTAAAAATGGTTTAAATTGCCTTTTGGAAAACCATTAATGCCTTCTTTTGATAACATACACCCTCTGATTAATGATACACTGTGAGAGTCATTCCTGGAAAGCAGCTTTAAAAAAAAACAATGTTGTTAAAACATAGCTTTAAGTAACAATACAGCCTCAACTCCAATATTTAAAATATTGTATCATAATCTACAAATTATAAGGTGGACTTGTCATAACTTAATTCCATTAATACGATTTATATGATACGATTTAATTAAATACAAAACTAAAGATAAAAGAATTTGAAGCACATACATTTATATAGATTAAGAAGTCACAAAGTGTTCCTTACTTGTAAAATATTTATTTTAACATCTGTGTTTATTTATTTACTATAATTATTTATCCAGTACAGGGCCAAGGTGAATCTGTGGACTTTCCCAGAGAGCATGGTTGGCATACAGCCACAAACTGAAGCACCCACCGTAGACAAATCTGAGACGTCAATCCACTTATAGAAGATGCAAATTCCACACACGCAGGGCTGTGGGTGGGAATCAAACATAAAACCCCGGAAGTGCCAGGTTTCCTACTGAGCCGCCATGCTGCCGAGTGTGATTTTATAGACCATAAATTACATAAAATATAAAGACGCGAAATGTTCATGCAATTATTTCAGCTTGCAGTGATTGGGGGAATGCCTCCCTTCTCTCTCACATCTTCATACTGAAGGAACTTGTATGGAAGTTGAGCTATTCCCATGGACCAGATAAATTCCTTCAATAAATATAAAACACATAAAATCTAAGAATGATAATGATGGTTACTGAGGGTAACACATGTACTTTACTTATTTAAAACTGAAGTACTTTGAAATGTTTTATTGTGCTTTTGGACTCCTGAACTCTTCCCTTTCGATGAGTAAAGTAACAATTGTAAGAGGTATTTGACTATGTAACAGGTTTTCATTGCCATGACTGATCAATATTGTCGTCATTCGTCGCAATTTTAGACAAATACTCGGGTGTTTACGTTCTTCTATTTTTTCGTAGTCGAGATGCCTGTGGTCTGAGTTATCGTAGGAGGAGTGGTGATGCTGAGAGGTGTATAGGCAGAGCTCAGAGAAATTCCCCTAATCACCTGCTTTGCTAGGGTGCATTACACCGTCTCGCTGAATACAGGTTCTCTATACGCACATTGACAGCCTTGAGTTGGTAGCTACCTGGGAGTCTCACCATCACGCCACAATTAATCTTACAACATAAACCTCAATACTAAAACTGGTTAGATTTTTTTCTTATTATGATAAAAAGTAATTATGATAATGCTTGACATAACATCTGAATTTTCATATTTTTGAACAAACCTGAAAAATGGCTTTGATCACTTTTTTTAAATCCCAGAACATTTGCAGGACTCGTACGCAGTATTGTATCAGTACCTATGTGAGCCTCTTATGAATAATAATGACAATTGATTAATAATCATATATTCTTCCAATGTTAACTGCCTTTGAAATGTTGCAGCTTGATACTTTATATATTATAAAAAATGTTTTACTCCACAACTGATTAACTATTCCAGAGGCAAAATCGACATTTCAGAGAATAATATGACAGCCTGTTGTCAAACTAGTTTTAAAAATTAGAGGACTGACATGTTACCATAGAGTACTTACGTCTTGTAAGAACAAATCCATATACTTCAGCTTTTTTCCCTCTTCATTCAGAACAATTCTGTAAACAAACAAATATGCCTAACCAATATATATGGTGTAAATGCCAGTATTATTAGTAGCATGGACTGAACTGAAATGACTCAGTGTCAGTCAGCTGAAGTACATCAAGATGAGCACATGCACTGCGGCTTATGATTGCAAGGACACACTACCTCCTTTAAACCTATCTTACTCATTTTAATTGAAAGAATTATCTACTTGACCAGTCGTTTAGCCTAATTGATTCGTGTTACAACAGGGCTTGGTGAAGGAGAGAAAAGAGAAGTAATCCGTGGAACAGCTCCAATGGAAAGGGGATTATTAACAAAAGGAAGACAAAGCGGGAACCAGAAAAGAAAGGGACTGCGAGGAGTCAAAAAGAAAAACAGGAAAAATAAGATCTAACCAAAAAGTAACACACTAGGAAATAGAAAAATTGGGAGCTGTCCTTGGAGACAACCGCAGCTACCAACATGGAGTAACAACAACAATGACAGACTGAAGAACTGAATGAGGGCAGGCATTTAAATCTATACAGATAACAAGGGCTAACGAGGGGCAGGTGTGGAACATAACCAAACACGACCAATCAGCAAAGGCGTGGGACAACAAGCAACGGGTGGAGTAAATTACAACTAACAAGCCCAGAAACTAGGAAAGCTTAACACTAAGGGTTAACGACAATACGGAAGACTAGGAACACAAGCAGAACAAACTTAAACAAGGCACAAGTATGGTAAACCTAAAACAAGCAAAGATGAAAACAGGTGGAAAGGAAAACAGTAAACCATTGAGCTAGGCAGTGGCCCAGGGAGCAGGGAAACACACTAGGGGCTGAAGGGGTACAAGACAAAGAGGGGAGAATTAGGATGACCAGTGACACCTGCTGGCCAAAAGGGGATAAGAACCATAGGACAGGGTTAGATGAGCACCGACCCTGACAATTATCAGGTGTATTAACAAGGCAGATGTTAGCTGAATCCTGCCTAATGGTAATATAATTGTATACTTGTGTCTTATTACAACCCATTCTGAGCACATACAGTAGTGAAAAAGCACCTACAAGGCAGTAGCAGAATGCGGGTAAGGGTCATGTACATGCGACACATCCATATTTTGAGTTCAATCCCATACCAGTCTCCATACGCTCACTTCACCAATCTGACTTCGTTTCCACGTTCCCGAGACCCACTGCCATATTGAAGTGTGTCTCAAAGCAGAAAGGGCTAAGGGGAAGTGGCCCATTATGCCCTCATGAAGTGAGTCACGCAGCTCCGTTACCACTTCAATATCCCACAATGCTTTGCACACAGGAAACAGAACAGCTTGAAAAAATTTGAGGATGATGTATTGTCATATACATGTAAGAAAACAATTACATATTGAAATATTTAGTATCAAGTTAGGATTAAGTTAATGTGACTGAATGTTTAAACACACATGTGGTACTTAACATTATATTTTTGAAGGCACTTTGTTTTCACGAGCGGAATAAGTATGACATTAACATTTGTTCATTTTTATTCAATCATACAGTATTAATCAGAAAATGATACATCACACTGCTGAAAGCTTGGCACAGATTACATCACATATATAATGAACTTAAAAATAAAACCTGTACACATTGTACACAGTGTTGTCTTCTCGCATAGATAAACTTTGTGATTTTCTTAACAACTCATATACTGTAACTCATATACTCTTATAGAAATGACAATACAGCTTCTTGAGGGAGCCATTCCCTCACGTCACAATGTAATATATTTCCTTTCCTGTACAGAAGACTGAACAATGTGGAGCGAGGAGGAGTCTGTCTCAGATCTTTCTTGTAAAATTTCCCTTCAGTTTAAGTGTATTGGGCCTGTTGTGAGGGCGACTTAGCATGAGTGTAGTGAAGGCAGAATGTGGAGGGTATAGTTTGGGATTGGACCTTGGTGCTTCTCCATCCAAAGTGCGTATCTGGCCTAAGTGTGCATGAACCCCAGACTTAACCAATGGGAGAATATGCTTAAGTGAACAAAACGCACAGCTACATGCTTTTTTGACTTACACACATGGGAGAATCGACCCCAGGCAGTGTGTGCTGCAGCAGTCTCTGTGTTCTAACCACTTCTCCACATCGTACTTCGCTCTGCCACAAATCCCTTTACTACCCCATGTTAAATGTTCGTATTTTGTTAGATATCTCATAGTAGAAGTAGTAGTAGTATCTCATTAGTATTTCGTAATCAGGCTGCACGACACTGGAAAATAGCAATTTCTGCCATAAGTATTGCAGTATTTATAAAACAATAGTTCAAAATGAATCAGTTTCCCAAAAACACGTCTGTTCATGAGTGATTTATACAGCAATGATTAGGAATGCCTGGAAGAGCGCATGCAGAGCTCATGCAAAAGCAGCGGCGGTAAACTTTAAACTAATGTTAAACATACACTAGATAATCCTGAAAAGGAGCGGTCATTACAATCGCACAGCTTGCTAAAGAATCAGGATTTCAAGTCAGAGTTTCGCTGTACTTAGTACATGATACTGCTATCTTAGAAACTTTAAGTGCCATTGCATTTTGAAGACGCTGTACACAGTAGTGCTCAGAATATTTTCTCTCTTGCCTCTGAAAATATACAGTTCTTCCAGCAATTCATTCTTAAAATATGTTCCTGTAATACTAACTACGATATATAAACACATAGTCCCGTGACAAAAGGTGACCGTACTGCCACCCCTGCATCTCGCGTACGCGTCGCGTCAACATCCTTGCGTAGGTGCACCTACGATGCGTGGAATGAACGCAGAAAACGCGTGGCGGCCATGATGCGTATGCGTATGTGCTGTGAGCGTCAATTATAAATCTGCCCTTACTCTGTTCCTGCTCTCAAACTAAAGGCATAATTTAATTGTCAAGGGGGATAAATTGGATTTTTGTGTAGATCACGCTGTGTCTGCTTCTGCTGTAAAGCTCTCCAGCCCTTGGCCTTGAGGCTCTCCAGAGCCCACAACACAAAATAAGAAACCACTAATGAAATCATACCCTTGGGGAAAGAAATGGCAGCACGAACTTGGGAGTTTAGTAGCCGGTGACAGGCAGGACACCTCCTGTGGGCCTGTAGGGGGGAGTGCTGCAGCAGGGAGTGTCTTTCTGGAACATTCTGGGAATGAAGAGCTCATGTTGAAAAAGGAAAGGCAAGAGGAGGTAGGAGAATGTAACTCTACCTGGGAAAACACTGTGGGTGAAGAAAGAAACCGTAGACAGGAAAGTTCAGGCAAAACAAGAATGATGTAGTCAGTCAAAATGCAAAAAAAAAGTTGAATACCTGAATTTTTAATAAAGTATAGGTGGTTTTCATATCTATCTATCTATCTATCTATCTGTCTGTCTGTCTGTCTATCTATCTATCTATCGCCTGATACACATTACCTCTTCATGTTCTCAGGAACTACTTCCTTCTTTATTTATTGAATTATTTTCCCCCTACACAACGAACATACATCTCTACTCTATGGGTACTGGGTATTCTGTTACATCTTGAGCACAGTCTAGTGTCACATGCCCAGTGTCTCATGCATGTATTGCTGTCTTGCTGATGTCTAGCCTGGGATTTTGAGAAAATATCATGACTATGTTCAATCTGCACACTGAGCCATATAAAATACCCTCCATTTGCTTGCCCACAATTATGGTGCATGGGAATAACACATTTCTGTATTGCTCCTTTATAGCATATTGCATTGTTTAAATTTACATTTATATGTGTACTTTACCCCTGACCCTGAGCATCGTATATGGTACAGTAATACAATGGAAATGCGTAATTCTGATGCTATTTTATTAATCGCAGCGTATAATTGTATTTGTACCGCTGATGAGATACTGAAGCAGAAAAGGTTAACTAGCAAGTGGCACGGTAGCATGACCAGTCCTATGAGCTGAGGTGGCTCCGTCGTTTTAATATTCCCAGAAAGTTCCGGCAATAACAGAAAGGCCCTGTGTGGGTGGCTGGAGCTGTTTGAGGCTTTGGGGTCAAGCCTGCGACAAGTTGAAATAAGGGGTTACGATCAACAGCGTGGCTGGAGGCTTCTGCGGAGCCCCCGGGGGGAGGAAAAGGGAGACAGAAATACAGTTTAATAATAATGTGAAGCTGCTCAATGAGTGCCTTGACTTGCTGAGCTGGATCCTGGGCAGATGGGCAGACAGACCGAGGCAGGTCAGGTACATATGGTGAAGCCGGCTTCGGGCGGAGATGTAGCTACTGGACCGGCGTGGAGCAGAAGGCACCTCCGTGTGCTCTCATCTCAGATGATGAGTCTCTCGGGGAAGTCTTTGCTTTGCTGGTGACCTGCTTATTTTAAGTGTGAATATGCCACTATTGCTTCATGGATATAAACATCTAAGATAGTCCTTGGGAACCCACAGACAGTCCATGTTTTTGCTCCCTCCCAGCTGCCAGTAGGGGTGCAAAAATAAGGATCATCTGTGGATCCCTGAGGACCGAGTTGAGAAACACTGCTCTAAGAACTAGTAATCCGCACATTCTGAGTTAACGCAATGGGTATAAATGTTACTCCTTATGTTTCTATTATTTTCATTGGTTTTTAACATATGCAAATGTATGTAAATTTGAAATTATTCATAGCCCTCTGTCAAAAGTCTAAAAATGTTATGATTGTTGCTTTTGGCTGTTTATGTATTCTATAATAACAAGTCAAAAATTTTCCCATTCTGATTGGTTCATACAGGTGCAGAATGTGCTTAGAAGACAACCTTGATTGATTGATTGGTTGATTCTGGTGCATATATCTCCTGTCTGTCATTACAGTAAGTGCTTGTATTCAGTTAGGAATCAACCAGTCAGGGCCAGAATAGTGTCAATTAGGGGAAACACAATAATAGGCAGGAAAAAAAAAATTGCATGGCAATGGCTGCGATATATTGACATGTGCTGGAAGTCCACCCTCACTTTTCCGCCCGGTAACAAAAAATCATGTTGTTTATATAGTCATTCATCTCTTAGCTATGAGGTAAGGTTTTTTTTAAGCATAATCAAACTGTCACATGCCAGTTTGTAGCTGTGTTGCTCATCGTTATATTCTGTCACCTGGGACCAGTCATTTAGAGTTCTGCAAATCTTATTCGCAACACAGCTGCAATTTGAACAGTAAATTGTAAAACTAAAGTCTCATGTTGCCAACAACTTCTCCGCTAAGTGCTCATCGCAAAAAAAAAAAACAACAAATGGAACTAAAATATTATTTCTATGCTGCTTCCAGCATAACTTAGACCTGATATTAATCTTTTGGGTGTCATTTTCCTCCTTTGGTCATTTTGGGATTGAAAATGGAAATCATGTTACTGAATTTAATGTGGTTTAAGTATAAATGCACTTTTTTTCAGGTGTCCTGCCTTCCAATGATATGATTCTGATCGGTTCTTCTGAGCTGCAGATTGAATAAAAGAAGAAATAAAATTTAATCAGAAGCTGGTGTTTTTAGAATTGACTTCTGTAGCATTTAAAATTAAATATGATTATTAATGGGAGATTTTTTTTCCATGTGATTCTTAGGAAAATAACCAGGACTTTTGTGGAGGTATCATTTAAATGTCAAAAATTAATTTGTAAATATCTTTATTTTATTCATCTATGCGGCTTATTCTTTCAGTTTTAGGCTGGAATTCAGTTTGCATCTGACACAACTGACGAATACCTAAGCTATTAAAATTATGAGGTAAAGCAAGTGAATTATCTTTGGGCACCTTTTTGGAAATAAATAATCTTCACGGTACTGTTTACATTCAGAGTGATTGATAAGATCACACTTAGGCACACTGAACAGAGTAACATATAAACCAAATTAGCATCCATACTGTCGTATCCAGGGGGAACGGAGGAAGCAGGAGCAGATGAAGTTTCAGAGTAATGGATTATAATGATAAAACAGATGACAAACAGTATCACAAGGGATCTAAACAGGGACCAGCACACACAGACACAGTGTAACAACATCAATGACAGACCTGGGGAAGACTGAACTGGGAGGCACTTAAATACAAAGACTAACAAGGGAGCAAACAAGAGGCAGCTGGGAGTGATTAACATGAGGGCCGGAACGAGCCGCAGGCGTGGCTCATTAAACTCATGCCAGGGAAGAAACAAGAGGATTAGGCAGACAAAGCGGGCAGGACATGACAGACACATTTTTCATGTGTGCTTAACCAAGACCGGTCATGGCAAGTGTGATATTTATCCTAGGAAGCATAGGGCAGGAGGGATGGCTTAGATGGGATGCCAGCCATTAGCAAGGCCAGGCTCCTGCCCACTACCACACAGCAAGGCTATTAGAGATGCCATTTTACCTATAATAATCCTTATTTGTATTATATTCAGAATGCAGAGGAAACTGGAGGACTTGAAAGTGAAAGACACCACAGTGCTACCAACGAAGTCACCTACTCGGCATGCTGAGTAAAAAACCTACTCAGTCATTTCTGCAAGGACCTGTTGTTTTTCTAAAATAACTCTTTGCCCCAAATTTTTAGTATATAGCAGATTTATGCAGCTCACACTGGATAGGCGTCACGTCCCGCGTGCAAATGCAACTCAACAAGCAGAACTAATTAGTGAATACAGCTGCCCCTTGGCTATTTAAACTTACCTGCCTGAACTCTCAGGGTGAGGTGTTGTTCATGACGCATAGCATTATGTGTAATATTAATATCATCACGTAAAGTGGCACCGTGAGCATAAAATGCAGCTTATGAAACACGCTCACTGTACAGTATTTTAGCTAATTATCTAGTGACATTTCCAATTAGTTACATAGTTACAGATAGTCATTTATAGAAAGCAGATTATATATCTTTTCTCCTAAAGAGTTGATATTGTAGTTTATTTGATATATATTCCCTCTGTTATATTTTATTTTGTGTATTGAATTTTTGTTTGTGATATTACTTTTTTCATTTTGTTATATAGTGTTCATCATGTCCACCGGTGTCTCTGTCTATCTGTGTCTGTTCTCTCTGTCGTGTGTCCTGCCCTTACTTTCTCTTCCTCTCCAGCTCCTGATCTCCTCTGCTCAAACCACCTTGGACTTCCCCATTGTCCCCTGCTGTTGTTCCTGTGTTCAGAGGAATGACGGCCCTGGTTTCTGACGTCCCCTCCTGCTTGACCCCGACCAAGAGCCCTGCATGCTCATTCACTGTCCGTTTGCTGGTTTCCCGAAATATATCTAGTGTATTGGTGAAGTCATATATAGGTGTATATACCCAATTAAATATAACTTTTCTTAGTGGGAAATGGTAGATGAAATTCACACAATGAAAATTCTTCATATATCACCAAAATGATTTTGTTGCAGTGCTTACTTTGGGTCCCCAAGTTTCCTTTCTGACAGTGGGATATTGCATTATATTAAAAGAGCAATACGTACAGTAGTCAAAATGTAGAAGCATTGCAAGAGGAAAGGACAATATTAATATAAAATGGATACAAATATGTCTGCATTGTAATAGCATTTTAGCCATTTCTGCTACAGAAGCATTTTTCTGCTGCTATTTTTATGCTGTTGTTCTTTATATTGTTTTTATGTTCTTATTTACTTTATAATCATGCCAGTCCTGTGACGGGCTGGACTTTTACCTCTTGTGCTTGTGCTGCTGGGATCAGCTCCAGAACCAGGACAAGCGAAAGCTCCCAGATCGATAGATCGATGGATAGCTGTTGCTGTTGTGTGTCTTTGTCCTCATTAGCCAAGGTGGTGCCGCTCTGTTCAGAGGTGTTCACTGTGCCTATTACTGCTCCTTTTCTCTCTTTTAACTGGGTGGAAATGCCACACATTGCATTACAGAAGCCCCTTTCGATGCTCACTCTACTCATAAACTAATGAGTTATGGCTGTGCTTCATTTTAGTAAGTTAAGCGTTTCGCTTTTGGTACCGACTGACGATTCACTGCTCTGGAGAATATTATTCAAAACATCTTGAATAACCTACCTGGTAAATATATACATACATACATACCTATACATTTTAATAAAGTACAATTTTCTAGTGTATTGGTGAAGCCATATATAGGTGTATATACCCAATTAAATATAACTTTTCTTAGTGGGAAATGGTAGATAAAATTCACACAATTAAAATTCTTCATATATCACCAAAATGATTTTGTTGCAGTGCAGCCATTATCAGTCAGATATATAGTATGATTCATGATTATTAATTTTGTAATAACTTTAGAAGAACCATTCTTTTATTATGATCAATATCAATATTATTGTTGTTGTTGTTATGATTATTATTATTATAAGAAGAAGAACAATGATGATGATGAATAAGGAAGGCACCTTGTTGCAATGTTATAATGTACAAAATTCATCAAGTAGGAAACAGCATTGGGAAGGTGAGAATGAGACTTTAACAGTTATCATAGTATTATTTAAAAATACTATTTCAAAGCCTCTTTGCAAAGAGAAAAGTAGACGATTTATGTGGATCATGTTTTCTTAGGAGGAAAAGATCAACAATCATGGTCAGCTATGAATTATTGCAAACTATCCATTATTAGAAGTATAGTTCACAGCAACACATAGTAAAATAAACCAGAAAATAATACAGGAGCCCAATTCTTCTGTGAGAATGCTAACACACTCTGCTTCTGTTTTATAGATTTGGAGAAGAGACATGACCACAAACCCCAGAATATACTGTTGGAATATGCAGTACTAGGACTGCTACACTTTGCAGTCCAGTCTCTATATGAATGTACTAAGAGTTGTACCCGTATACTTGGCACAAACCTGAGGTCATTTAGAATGGATGCAGGCCTTCAGCAAGGATAAGTCTTATCTCGACTACTGTTTGTAATTTTTCTGGACAGGATATCAATGCACAGAGCTAGAGGTAACATCCCACCTATTTGCAAATGATGCTGTGCATTTGGCCTCATCTGGCCGGGGCGTAAAGCATGCAACTCGAGCGATTAAATGCGGAGCAGCAGGGATGACAGCCAGCACCCCTACATCCCATAATGTTCTGGTGGAAAAGAGTGAATTCCTACTTATAGGTGAGGGGGGATTTTCCAGTAATGAAGGAGCTTATGTGCATTGGGATTATGCTTCTGAGTCATAATAAGACGATACATGTCGTTGACAGGTAGTGGGTGTAGCGGGTATAGTTTTTCAGGCCTGTGCTGGAGATGTTGCTATGCTCCCTGTGCTCATCTGTGATCACGAGTCATAGGTAATGACCAAAAAAGAACCAGGTAGAAGGAGCATCTAAAGTGGGGGTTTATCCGCAGAGCTGGAGGGCTGAACTATCATGACGGCATGACGAGGCTGGAGATGGAGGGACCTTGATATAGCCTCTATTGCTTGACATCGAGAGGATGCAGCTGAGGGCGTCTCAGGAATCTCGTAAGAATGCCACCTGATCAGCACCCAAGAGAGCCGGTCTGGACATGTTCCTCTGGGTGGAGGCCCTAGAGCAGACCCAGGACATTCTGGAGGGAATATATATCTCCTAGGTGTCTTGGGGGAAAGTTGGGGATCCCATAAAATCAGCGAGAGTCTCGAGCTTTGAAAAGCGAGATCTGCTCTGATGACCTCAGAATGCTGGCTCTGCAGCCCCCACCAGGAGAAATGCATGGAGGAGAGACCTTCACAACATACAGTGGTACCTCAGTTCTCAAACTCATTAGAACTCGAATTTCTTAAAAGGAAGGAGCGGACGATCGGGGCAGGACACATTGTTTTCTTTAACGTTACACATTGTTTGGATACATTTATTTTCTTACTTTACAAATTACTGTTTTGATAAATGTGCTTAGATGTGTTTAGTACAGTATATGCTCTTCTTGTTTTCATTTTGTGTTTAAATGCTAAAACAAAACATATTTAGGTGTAATTTTTTGGGGCTGGGAACCAATTAATTGTTTTTTCATTATTTATTATGGGGAAAATTCGATCACAACTCAAACTTTTTAGGATTCGATCCGGAGTTCTGAACAGATTAAATTTGAGTTCTGAGGTACCACTGTATAAACAAATTGATAAACAAACAAAACATCCATCTTCTAACCGATTATCCTCATGAATGTCAGGAGAAGGCCTGTAACCTGTCCTACACAGCACATTTTACACGGCTGTGATACCGTCTAGAAGTGATGTTATTCAGGTAAATAAATTCCGTAGAAAACAATTCATCGCAATGAAACTACAGTATGAGCATCTACATGATACAAAAATAGAGGAAATAGCTTGTTACAGGTATCCTAATTAAGGAGGCAAGTTAACTATATTACATATCTCTATCAACAACCTGACTGCTATCGTGACACAGTACGGTTGGCCCTCAGATTGTTAACATATTGTTAACATAACATCAAATTATAAATCAACAAATATAATTACAACTGAAAAATATATATTTATCATTTTAATTTGTTGGCATCAAAATAAAACAAATGAAATTAGACTTGGAGCAGTAAACACTAAAACACAAATATTAAAATGTAAAAATAATAATAATAACAAACTGAAATGTTAACATGGGGTGCAATAGGTCTAGACTGCAGAAATAGGGGTATTGTAGGCAGAGGTGGGTAATTCAGATCCAGGGAGTAAAAGTCCAGACCGGGATTTTGTTTCAACCAACTAGTTGAATACTCTGTGACTCAGGGATGGACATAACCAGTACTGTAAGTAAGTAGGCATTCACCCATAAAAACAATACGTGCGACAATCGATTGTGTGTAAAAGCACAGATGCGTACTTATTTCATGTGCATTTGTGCCGCGCTGACAGGAAAATACCTTGCATTTTAATCCGTATACTGCAAATGAAGTAGAGTTAGCATATCAAGATTAATGTACTTTATAGTACATTATGTCTGAATTCCTGTGACGGTTGTGATGTCATATTACAGAAAAGTTACAATCCAAAGAGAGAGTCGTCTGCCAGAGAGATTGCAGCCAGCATGTTTGGCACCTTGACCAAAAGAAGCACTTCTGTAATAATGACTGTTTGGACACTATAGGGCTCTCATTACCAAACAGAGGAGACATTGATTTATATATAAGGGTGTGATTTAGGCAATTTGACAGGGCTGAACTTTGCTAAACATCTCAGCATCCCTCAAAATCACTCCGATAAGGAGATATCTACAAATAGCCTTCTGCTGTACACTAATGATAGTTTTCCATCAGTTTCTGGTTTAGTTTATGTGTGTTATATTTTGTTGCACATCAGGCCTTCCTCTTCTCAAGCACCTCCCTTCTAAAAATATATTTTTAAAAAATAGGACATGCCCAGAATAAAATGCGTATTACTCTTGAACCACTTGTACTACATGCATGAACAATGGCTGGTTTTAGTTCTGACACTCGTGAAATGTTAAGAGATAACAGACCAATTTCTAACTATGGTACTTATACAGATAAAAAATACTTTTACTGTTAAGTTTTTGTGCTGTCATAAATGATTTTCTGATGTTGTTTTATTACAAAAATTTTGCTTAGTCTGCAACTCACCCAACAGCGTTTTTGTCAAAGTTACTGACCTACATAACATTTGTTTTTAAAAACTTGTGTGTTCAGTGATCCATGGAAAAATCTACTCTTTTATCACAAGGAGACGAATAATATGAGCTACCAGCAGAACAGACCTTCATCCTCAGGAAGAAAATTTAGTCAGAATATTAATCGTCAAATTTATGACAGAGTAAAGCAAGCATATGTCCAAAAACTCCCTAAGTTATTAACTGTTAAGCTGCAGAGTCCATTGAATTTTTACTTCCCTTGAAAGAAAATAAATGCATTGCAGTACAGTAAATTAAATCTTGTTGACAGTTTCCCAGGTACGTGAAAGACTCTCTTTATACAACTGAGGCAATGCCAGACTTCATCACTCGCAGAAATTTGAAAGTGTGAATAATTTTCAATTGTTCTCTTTAATGTTTATGCACAGTGTGGCAGCACAGAAACAGACTTGCGAGTCAACTCGATGACAAATATGCCAGGGACAGCCCCAAGGGAAAATATACCCAGAACTTTGAAGTTTCTATGTTTCTATAGTTTCTATATGAAGTTTCAGTCAATCAGCCTATTTGTTTGCTTCTAACATAGACCTAATCCAACCAAACCTGAAGTTTTCAAGTTTAATTGCCAAATTTGTTTACAGGAACACAGTGATATACTTGTGCCGCAGTTTCTGCGAGCGGACAGGTGCAAAGACAAAGTGTGTTACTGTATATGAGATAAGAGCAAACAAAAAATGAGAAATAAATTAATTGTAGATGCGCAAATTAACATGAATAAAGACTCATCGCTTAACGACCTACCTATTTAACGACCACCCTGATCAGTCGGTATTGTGCGCTGTACCAGAACTTTGGTCGTGGAAACGGCAGCGCGGCATCTCAGCATCAAACATCTCATCTCGTATCATTTATAAATATACTGAAAATGTTATAAATCAGAATCAGCTTCATTCGCCAAGTGTGCTGGGGCACACAAGGAATTTGGTTCCAGCTGCTTGAGACTCAACACAGACAATAAATGACACAATACAAACAATAAGTTACACTATACAAGAAATAAAATTTGAAAAATACACACATAGGTAACACTGTACAAGTTTAAGGTGCGAGGTTGAGTGCAAAGGTGACAATATCTAAGAGCGACTCCTCCCTTATCGACCAATCCGCTTAACGACCTAGTCGTAGGGACAGAACTCGGTTGTTAATTGAGGAGTGTCTGTACTGAATATAGTGTTGATAGGTAGGTAATATGTATTAACACAGAATGGTTAAGCAATGGACACAAGACTGATGGATGAATTTTTGGAATTTAAAACCATCAAAGTTAGTCTGTGCTCCAGTAGATTCACACAGTTAAGTTTCAAGGGAAATTCTTTGCCACAGTTTCAGGGGAGGGATTTGTTCATGGGCGGACAATAGGACAACAGCAGTGCGATGAAAAGCAAAAGTAAGTGAACAATAAATTGTTAATAAACAGGGAATGTAGCATGGAGACTGCAAACTGATAGTAGTGCGGTATGGAATGTTGATTAAGTGCAGGTAGTATATTGACAATAGTGCATTACAGTGAGTATGCAGTGGCGGGGGGGGAACAGATGCAGGTCACAGGATGTTAAGCCGCCTGATGGGTCGAGGAAGGAAACTCTGAAGTGGGTGAGGAGTTACAGTGTCGCTTTCCAGTTGGCAGGAGTGTGAGAAGGATGTGAGCTGGAAGGCTGGCATCCCACATAGACTTGGCCCTCTTCTGGCAGCGGGAGATTGATTGTAGGTGATGATGATCAATAGGGATCATGGTCAAAAATATCCCAGCAGTCCTTCGCAGTATCCGGTGGTCCAGAACAGTTAGGTCACGCAACCATTCTGTCAGGATGCTCTCACTTGACCAGTGGTAGAAGTTTGCTAAGGTTTTGGTTGCCACCACAAAGCTCTTTAGCCTCTTCAGGAAGAATTCATTGATTACATCCTTCAGGAAGAACTAACCATGTAATCCTTCAATCTTTTGACCACTAAACCTGTTTTTTTTTCTTCTTTTTTTTCCAGGGCGGGGGGGGGGGTGTCTCGAGTAGCAGACAAAACAGGGTTAGGGGTAAGGAGCATGATCTGATTACAGCACATTGAAACCCAAGGGCAGCTTCCCATTAGGTGATACCTCAGCACCACACCAGTCCGAATGGACCAGTGAGAGGTTTTTTCCAGTGGCTGGAGGGCCAATCCTGACACCAACTCCCAAAATTCCCCTGTGCATTAGAGGACCTCCTTAGAGGGCTGGATGTAGATTAACATCATACCCAGGATGAAGCAATTGCAGGTTAAGGGCCTTTGCTCAAGGGTCCAACAGAGTAGGATCACTTCCCAAATTCACGGGATTCAAACCAGCAACCTTCCATTTGCTAGTATAAACCACTAGCCTCAGAGCCACCACTCTGCCCCAAAAGCTGAGGTGGGATTTGAATCCCCAAATCTGGAGTTATGAGTCAACAGTGCTAACCACTCAGTCTCTATGTATTTGCTTACATAACACAATGTTTTCAAACTTCTCTGGATTCAGGCTTCCTGTTTAAAATGTGCAAAATACGCATTTCAATGCAAAATATGCATATCATATTTGGTAAGTCTCTTGCTTTATTTGCTTTCTGGGCATGTCCATCTGCTAACGTTACAGTGCTTTCCTTATTCTTACAAGTCACAAGAGGATTCACAATTTATCTTCACATTTATTGAAGTTGAAAAATAAATATAAAATGCTTCATCCCAGAATGATTTTTTTCACTTCCTCTCTGAGTCTGTTTAACATTTTCAATGGCTAAAACTCAGGGGAATTATACATCATGATTGGATTCAGTAAAATGTCTCACCGCAGGGAAACTCTCATCTTTTCATATGACTGTGCCTTTGTGTTGACTTGTCATGAGATCTAGAGAGTTTCCTTATATATCTTGTTGCACGCGGACGGAGTAATTAGATAAGCTGTGTTTGTGGAGGCGAAAGTGATGGAGGGTTTGATATGAAAAACAGCCTTTGGGATGAGAGGCAAAATGAGTTTCAGGTTCCAGGGTGGAAACATGGCACCTGTACATGGGTATGTGCACAACACATATGAATGTTTATGTCAGTTTTAAAATATAATAAACAAATAATGGCGACTTAATGCTATTTTATGTCTATCTGTTATCCCACCTGAGACGGAGCCTGTCGTGTGCAGTGCTACTTGTAGGATTCCTGTGTACTTTGGATTCCTCCAACGGTGCAAAGATATGCAGTTAGGCTAATCAGTAGCACCAGATACTACTCTAAATAACTATTTTGCTGTGTTGTGAGTGTCTTTGTTTTGTGCTGTCTAATGCTGTTACATGTTACTGACTCAATGGTGCAAGTAGGACTTCCTATGTACTGATGTACAAAATGCAGATAATGTTGAAATGGAAACAGCTGTGTTGTCCCCTGTTGTCAGATTGATCCAAGTAACACAACGCTTCTACTTGTCCAGGTATGGAGCATGTATGAATTTAACATGTTTTTTTATTCACGGCAGCCAGGGGGCGCTTCACTTGCTTGTTTCTGACCTACTTCGGATTCTTCCTAAATGACTGCTTAAACAGGGCAGTAGGAAGTGAGAATGCACTTTGTGTCTTGTTGCTATAAAAAAAAAACCTTTACTACATGAATACTCTTAAGAAAAAAGCCAATTTATAATAAAAACAAGCTCCTTAACAAAGTCAAGTTACTATATTTTGCATGTTGAACTATTCACCACTATGCAGAGAGTATATGGCAGGGGTGGCCAATCTTATACGCAAAGGGCCGGTGTGTGTGCGGGCTTTCACTGCAACTTCCTAATTAGATTACTAATTAGAGGACTGATTGGCTGAAGAGTCCTCACACCTGGGTTTTAACAGCTGACCTACAGGTTATCCCAAAAACCTGCATACGCACCGGCCCTTTAAGGATAAGATTGCCCACCCGTACACCATGGATCATATGCCAACTCACATATAGAGCCTACAATAAAACTCCAACTTAGTGTTAAACCCAGCCAGTCTGATGTGTACCCCAGCCCATTACAGGGGGGCGTGATGTAGGGAAGGAGGAAACAGTGCATATAGTGACTCCAATAAACGGAGAATTTAATAAATTCAAAAACACACCAAAAACCACAAGGGGTAAAAAACAAAGCAAGTAAGACCAAGAACGAAACTGTAACTAATCACCAAGTATACCAACACTAAAAAGACAATCAAAAACCCACAGGTAAAACAGATAGGGATCAAGTAAGGAGCAAAACACAGGAGCAAAATACAGGAGCAACCACAATGGCCAACTGAGGAAACAAGACAAGGACAGGGACATATACATACGCATAACAAGGGCTAGCAAGGGGCAGGTTGGGGCTATACACAAACGAGGGGCAACGAGGAGCATGTGAGGTCAATTAACAGATACTGATGCTTCCAACAACAAGGGAAACTAAAACAAGGAAAACGGAACAAACAGGGAACAGGGAGCAAACAGAAGGAATTGCAACTGAAACACATGACACACCAACAAAATAACATAAAAATGAAGTTAACCTACAGCGAAAACAGGTGTCTTGACGACAGCCGACCACGTAGCATGTTACGGACAGCGGCACCGGCTGGCTAAACAGGAAAGAGACATACCAAAGGGGCAGGGCGGAGACCGGTCCTCACACAGTGCTGTCAGCTGCCTAAAATAAGCACTAACCCTCCGCACGATCAAGGCCATCATAGACAATCAGAGGAAGGGTGATTTGATAGGATGATGGATGGATGGATGGATGGATGGATGGATGGATGGATGAATGGATGGATTATAAATGGTTGATATATTACAAGCAAAACAAAAATACATAAAAATATGATAGATAGATAGATAGATAGATAGATAGATAGATAGATAGATGCCATGAAAAAATAAGGCTAAAATCATCTTTATTTAGCTAAATCAAAATATATTTTCAACCACAATCGTAAAAAAAATCCATTACTGTGGAATTTAGACTACTGTATATACAAAGGGGAAAAAATTGAAATATTTGTTCGCATGAATAGCTTTTGTTTAAATAGTGAAGTAATTCGAACTGCAGTGGGGAAATGCTGCTCTGTAAAGCTGCAGTTGCCAGCCGCTACTGCTTAAGTCCCATAAAACCTTGCAGATATCTTGGCTAAAGCGGTGAATCTCGGCTAGAGAAGCTGGTGCTCATCATGCTCTTCTACAAACCCAGAGAACCTATAGCCTCAGCTAGGTTATACCCCCAAAACATGCAGTTGGCTGCCTTGCCAGAATTCCTCTTAGAGCTAGTTTGTTTGCACATAATTCCTTTTCCCAAACACAGTGTAAGCAGAGTGACAGAGTTTTCAAAGCAGTTTTTATTTCTGCTGATATACTGTAAGTGAAGTTTTTACACGTTACATTTTCATTGATCAATTTCTCTTTAGCATGACAAATGCTGGACAAAAGAATTGTTGAAATGTCTTTAATAATAATAATATCGGAAGTGACCACTCTTAGAAATGGAGTAAATACCTCAGTGTTATCAGTGATGCAGTTCAAAGATGAGTGCCTCTATCGCATCATCCAATTACGTGAGCTGGTCAAAACTGCCTTCTGTTTGTGCATGAGGTTGTCATCCTCAGATTCTTTCTGCTAATTCTCCCCTCGGGGTTTGACCATATGGCTGTTTTTGTTCTGGAAGAACATGATGGGAATCGTATGAGACATTTCATTCCAGTTTATTAGTAACAGTTGTATACTCTCGAGTTGGATAGCTGAAATACCTTAAATGCTGTGCGTCGCTAACAGACCTGCCAGTTTTCTAGGACGACCATGGATCTTTCCTGAAAAACATGTAGCGAACTTTGCAAGTTCCTCCCCCTGAGGGGTTATCTGGCACCATCAGCCACTTTTCTAAGTCAGCCAAGTTTTCAAACCACCCCAACTGCTGGTCTCCAGATTATCTTCAGCCTCCAAAACCTGTGCAACTGGGGGTTTTTTCTGCACCAGTCTGCCTATCTTCTGTATGGGAGTTATGTCTGGTCACATGCATGTATAAATAGTTTCATACTGGCAGGCAGGAACATCGCAGTTTCACACTAACAAAGCAAACAGTTCTCCAATGAACAAAATCAATTATATACCAAGTAGTGTCAGTTGGTGCATATATTGTACATGTCCTATTGTAACGGTATGAAATAGGATAATACAAACAGTGCCTCGAAACATCCATCTATTCATCTATTCATCTTCAATCGCTTATACCAGACCTCAAGGCAAGACTGCACCCTGGATGGAATGTCCTGAAAACATCTCAGACATTGTTAACATTGAATGTCTTTGTTTCTTTCATGGAGAGCAAGATATTTTATGCAAAATATCCTCTGTTCTATTTTGTTGTATTCTGTTTACAATGTATACTTTGCATTTGTTACCACGAAGCATTAAAAAAACAAATGTTTAGTAAGAAGGTTGACTGATAATATTTAGAAAATTAAACCAAGCAAGATAACAGTGATGAATCACTGATACCCTGTTATAAAAGTATTGTTTTTGAAATTCCATAGACAATTCAATAGGCAATTTGTCCATTTTAATGTTGCAGCATCGCCAGAATGAAAACGGCACAGTTGAGCATGTTTAAAGCTAAAAAAGCATTTCCACCTGTTTATTGAAAAACATACTTTTAAGAAATATAAAATGGTCATATTTAATAACCAAAATCTAGATAATCAATCAGGATATTCTTCCTTGTTTTTGTATATGTATATTTAGTATATGGTCATATACTTGTAAATCTATTTGCTGGAGAAATTCCAAGATCTCATCATTCCCAGGCCTGTATTCAGCAAAATATGTATCAAGGCACTAATTGTCATGCAATGTCTGAGAAACACATGTTGCTGTAAGAGAAATCTGTGAAAATCAAGTTTCTCATTAAGGATGAATGAGGTTAACACCCAAAGGATACTACAATCATTCTCTTTCAAGATTTTAAGTCAGATTTTATAGTGCTATAGAACTCAATCAATGTGCTTGCTGTGTAGCAGACCATGTTATATTTCCCTTATGCTTGCTGTAGAGCTACATTTCGTACTACATGTACTTTTCAAGTAATAAAACTGGCTAACTTGTATCATCAATTCCATGACAGACTAATTCAGAAAATTTCATTAGGTCTTTCAGTACATTGATGGCGAGTGGTGAGAATGAGCAGGTCTTGTGTCTCAACTCTGATGTACCGTATACTGTAACACAAACCGTAGAAACTCAGCTGAACAAGTATAGTAGCTACTTGAGATAAAAGATGCATCATGATTAATTAATGATGAACAAACATGAGATCATTATATCACTTGTGTTATTCATTGCTTGTTCCTTCAGTAGTTCCTTAGGAATTCCTTCAGTAGCTCACAAAGGTTTATATTATTAGATATAGTTACAAATATAGGAAATAAATTAGTGCTTAAAATTAGTGCTGTATGATGACTGAACATGAGATAAGTATGTACCAAATACGAAAGTAATATCTAAATATTACATTATTTGTGTCCCCTCAAGTAAAATGTTACCCAGAATACTATTAGAATAAATGTCCAGTGTTAAATGTCTCATAAATAACATTGTGCTGCAACAATCAAAAGCATATCCTGGTTTCAAATCAAATATCTTTTGCCAGTAAGCCGTTCTCCTGATGTGACTGTCAATCCTTCAAGGCAAAGCTTCCTCTTCATCTGGGCGGATTATTTAATACTCTGTGGTCCCGGGCTTAGCGTGCATTATCAGAGAGCTTTGAAGATGTGAAGTTTAATTGAATTTATACATATACTTTGAAACTAAAAGCTCAGGTAAGATTCCTAAGATCCAGTGAATAATGAGTGACCACAGTCAGCCAAAGGACATTGCAGGATTCCATCCAATCCATGTAATTATTTGTTATTCACAGTTGTCTCTCTGTCAATTTTTAAATGTAGTCATGATCAATATTTAATATGAAAATTGTATCAATTGATACAAGTTCTTGCATTTGGCAACAAAATATCTATAGTTGTCAATTAAATGTTAAAAGTGCAGTAACTTTCTACTATGATGATTATTAAACTTGTGTGAATCCCTTTAGGTCTGATCCTGAACACAGAATACAGTGTTTGAAGAAGTAACAGCTGAAGCATTGAGGTTTATGCTGAACATCTACTAATCTGACGCAAGTGTAGGGGGTGGATGTAACCTAATAGATAGGTAATCAATTTGTTTCTCCATAGTTGCGTAACAGTGATGTTTTCAGGTGGAGCTTTTAACATTTTGCTTAAAATGTTATACTAATGTAAACATTCTGAATATTACAATTAAATGATGCCTGTCATAGATTGTTATGAGAAATGATTGCCAACCCAACAAGCCTTAGAGAATGTACTGAAACACTCAGTCAATCCTGTAAAACATTTCTTTTTTTTTTTACAACTTTTCTGGCACCGATGCTGTAAGATACTTTGGATAAAGGTATCGGTTTGGTGCCAGTGTAAAAAAGGATAAAAAGTGCATTCAGACTGATGTTTTATAGACAGGAAAAACAGAAATGCTGATCTTGTTCAAGGTTTTTGTGTTCCATTGTAAAGGCAAACAAATGTCTGAACTCTTATGAGATTTCAAAGCACTCTGTGCCTGAAAATTCACAATACACAACTATATCATCATTAACTGGATTAATGTGTTTGATGGGTGAAGTGAAAAATCCCCTTGTTTAAGCAATAAGGCACTTAAATCACTTCCTCCAAGACTTTACATATTTCTCTTTGCATATTTCATGTTTTTCCTGGTAGCCTAAAGAAATCTTTCTCTATTGTTTGAAGGGATATGACTGGCAGAAAAAAACATTTTTCTTCTTACGGGCCCCTGGGGTTTTCAAATTTCTAATTTGTCTGATTCGTTCAATATCCAGTTCTGTTTTGTAACTTTTGCTTCCATGTTAGTTTGTTAATTAGAACATTTTCTATAAATAGTTTTTTTTAAAAAAATCAGATACTTGATTTCTTACATTCTTGTGACATCTTTTCTCTGTCACTGTTTGGACCCCTTAAAATAGAACCTTTCTGTAAACAATCTCTGATCTTGAAATAGGTACGTAATTGACTTATAGCTCAGCAGCGGAATCTATATTATTTTGCATCGTGAATGTAAGGTTTTCCTAAGGTTTCATGTGTTTGTTTGTGGGTGTATACGTAGTGGCCCTGGACTACTTCTGTTTGGTGAACATGACAGTCACACAAGGAGGACGGCTTGAATTTGAGAAACTATTCTCACTGCAATGTAAAACCCTGGGTAAGATATTGTGTAATGCATACCTGAAATCGCAGCCTTTGCAATTTGCTAATTGTGTCGTTTAAAATCGCGATTTAGATTTTAAATCAACAAGTCGTTCAGCCCTGTAACCTTGCAACCTCACTGAACCCTCCATTACCCTGTTTTATAGTAATAAAATGTTCTTCTTTTCAATTATTTTACTTCAATTAATTGCTGGATTTTTGTTAATATTTTGAATGAGCGATCGAGAGGATTTTTTTTTTTACAGTGCATGGACTCAATTGTGTTCTGTGGAAAAGATTAATTGGTCTTGATGGGGCATTTCAGGTTGCTACCCCTAGGCTGTAGAATGACCTTACTCCACCACTGTGTTTTGCTGATTCTGTTGAAGGTGTTGTTGAAGGGCAGCCCAAAACTTACCTTTTTATAGCCTTTTGGGAGAATCTGATCCTGTGAAATAGTGTTTGACTTTGTATCGTTGTCAATTTTTACTTGGGTGTTTTTACATTGTTGTTTGATATTTTTTTTTTGTTTTGTTTTCCTGCATTTTGTTTTGCACAGTGCTTTTTTAGTTGTGTACTAAAGCTTATATTACACTTATTTACTATTAACCACGGATGCCACTAAGTCTGAAGGACACTGCATCTTCATTTGTTTATTAAAACCATATTTGGGCATCGTTCTTTTTTAAAAAAAATGATTAAACAAAAGATAATTAGACTGATAGTTTAATGTATCCCTTGAATATCTGTGTGTATTTTATATGATATCTGTCTTCCAACTAGTCCAGATACATGGGGTTAAGCTGAAACTTATCCCAGACACTACACGGAACAATAAAATGGTAATTATTGTAATGTGCAATCTTGCTTGGCAAGACATGTCACTCTTCTTCTCCCAGTATGTGTTGGAATGTCATTGACAGGTGATGTTTCTTCTATACTGGGTATTGTATAGACCCCTCGTCATACTAACTCCGGCCAGTATGACTCGTCCTTTCTGGTCTGTTTGCCGCAGATTGTAGCATGCAGTTCATTCAGTCTCCAGCTTAGGCAAACCAAAAAATTTTAATTATTCAAGAGCTCATGTGGAACAAAACCCACACAGTCCGATTCCCCTGACCTAACCAAGGACTTCACATTAAATTGGTCAGCCTTCATTGTGAACCGAGCTATGAGAGCGATGATCTTTCACACTTCAGATCAGAGTCCGCTGAAAGCATTTATGGAGAAGTTATTCCAGGTCAACCAGCAATTGTCAAGTTCATATTTATGTTTCCAGTAAGCGCAAGGGGCTTGTCTAGCATGGTTTAGAGTCTGGTGTGCATGTTTGTTAATACATGGTACAATATAAAATTTTGTATTATAATATGCATAAATGTTATATGCTGTCACTGCTTATCTAGGACTGGGTCACAGTGCCTGGAGTCCAGCCCAAAAATGTCATTCACACAGGGACGCACAGTATGAGCAACGTCGATACACCAGTTCATCCAACACGGTTTTGGGCTAAGAAACCAGAGGAAACACATAAACACAAGGAGCACAAGCGGCCTCTTTATCCAAATCCCCAACTCTGGTGGTGTAAGGTTACATACAGATTTGCCATTTGTATTGCAAAGGTTCCTCTAGTAGAAGTGAATGTGCTTCAAACAGCAGTGGGATAGTGTGATGACAAAACTCACATCCCCCAAAATCCATTTAAGCAAAGCCTAGAATACAGGCCTAATGATACATATGTATTGTGTGTTCAGTGATTATTTGAGCTTCTGTTTATTTTTTTACAAGGCAAGAAACAGAACCATATGAGTAAGACCATGCAGAGAAAAAAGAGGAAGATCTTTTAGGTTTTAGGGCAGTTATTTGTCTCTCTCTCTCTCTCTCTCTCTCTCTCTCATATCAGAATAAATCAGGATGTATTAAAAACTACTGAGATTGAAGAAAGAGTTCAAGGTGTGAGTCTTGGAGAGAAACAGATTAGTAAGAGATGGTGAGACCCAAAGTGTGTATTACCTACCGAATACACCAAAGGGAAAGAAGACAGTGAATTGTACTGTGGTACTGTTGGTATTTATGATCACATCTCACCACGTCATACCCGCCAGAACTGATTAACGGGCCAGCAAAGTGATAATTACTAACGTAAAAAAAAAAAGTGATAACCACTTATGGGCCTGTAGTCTGTCCCAAGCAGCATGAGGCACAAGGTAGTATTATAACTGATCTGTCACAAAGAACGTACACAATCATCAGAGGTGGATAAATCAGATCCATAAAGTAAAAATCCAGACCAAGACTTTGTTTCAACCCACCAGGTAAGGAGTCAAAGTCACAGAATATTCAACTAGTTAGTTGAAACAAAATCTTGGACCGGAGTTTTTACTTTTTGGACCTGAACTATCTATCTCTGGCATTCATACTCTATGGGCAAGAGTACCCAGAGGACTCCTGTACAAACAAGGATACACAGACTCTGCACATACAAGGCAGAAGCATTCAAACCCTCAGCCATTTAAGTGTGAGGTAACAGTGCTGCCTTAGTGGTGACCCTTAGTGGTGTCCCTTAGAGGTGTACCTTAGTGGTGTCCCTTAGTGGTGTCCCTTAGAGTTATACCTTAGTGGTGTCCCTTAGTGGTGTCCCTTAGAGGTGTACCTTAGTGGTGTCCCTTAGCGGTGTCCCTTAGAGGTGTACCTTAGTGGTGTCCCTTAGTGGTGTACCTTAGTGGTGTCCCTTAGCGGTGTCCCTTAGAGTTATACCTTAGTGGTGTCCCTTAGTGGTGTCCCTTAGAGGTGTACCTTAGTGGTGTCCCTTAG
>JABJVO010000078.1:9685563-9702282 GCA_026770805.1 Boulengeromyrus knoepffleri | reverse complement strand
CGGTGTCCCTTAGAGGTGTACCTTAGCGGTGTCCCTTAGAGGTGTACCTTAGTGGTGTCCCTTAGTGGTGTACCTTAGTGGTGTCCCTTAGAGGTGTACCTTAGTGGTGTACCTTAGAGGTGTCCCTTACTGGTGTCCCTTAGTGGTGTCCCTTAGTGGTATACCTTAATGGTGCCCATTAGTAGTGTCCATTAGTGGTGTCCCTTAGTGGTGTCCCTTAGTGGTGTACCTTAGAGGTGTCCCTTACTGGTGTCCCTTAGTGGTGTCCCTTAGTGGTATACCTTAATGGTGCCCATTAGTAGTGTCCATTAGTGGTGTCCTTTAGTGGTGAACCTTAATTAATGGTGTCTTTTAGTGGTGTCCTTTAGTGGTGTCCCTTAGTGGTGAACCTTAGTGGGGTATCTTACTGATGTCCCTTACTGGTGTCCCTTAGTGGTGTCCCTTAGAGGTGTACCTTAGTGGTGTCCCTTAGTGGTGTCCCTTAGTGATGTCCCTTACTGGTGTCCCTTACTGGTGTCCCTTAGTGGTGTACCTTAGCAGTGTACCAATAAGAAATCAAGCAATCTTCTTTGTATGTGGCATAGCAGGTACTGTATACTGTTTGACAAAGATAAATTTGAGAGGATAATTTTTCTCATCAGCTATTTGGAGACATCTGTTGGATAATGACGGTCGTTCAACAGAGGTCAGTTTGTGAGAGAAACGGATCAATCAAAGCAAAGAAAGAATCCCTTTGATGCGTGAAATGAAATGGGGATTAAGAGTAAGCTGGGTAGTTTTAGCGAGAATGACACGGATCTCTGTACTTCCGTGCAAACACACCTGACATTTGTTACTATCACGTAACAAACTTGGGGGTTATTACTAATAATCTATATGCACATCGAGTGTGTACCCTGCAGCGTAGAGCAACCCAATTCGGAGAAGTACCCTGTACTTCCTGAGACTCACTACTTTAGTGGTTGGATGGATGGACGGACAGACGGACAAAATTTTTAACCATAATTTTTTTGATCAGTATAAAGCAAAGAGCTGGATTGCTCAATCTAAAAGAATTTTTTTTAGAATATTTCCGAAAGTATAACAAAAGCCCTTCACTGGATGACATGAGGACCGAGTGAGTTTTAGTTCCCAGTACTGCAACATAGGATGAGGAAGCCTAACTTTTGCAAATTTGCCCTTACGGTGGTTGGAGATAACTGCCAGTGCCCCGAAGGACCCAGGTTAAAGCCTGAGGTTGGACTAGTCAATTCGTTTCGCGTGGTCGTGTGTGGCTCTTGTGGTCAGACCTCAGTCTCTGTGTTTTGGATGGACAGCTAAAACTTCACTCAGACCCCAAACTTCATTCTCACATCTATGCATGTGTGCAGGTCTCAAAAAAGTGAAGATATGTAGGAAAAATGCATTCAAATGTCCCTCTCTTTATACAAGCGGCAAATAAAGCCTTAGTTCACATCTCCATTTAGATGCTGTGCTGGTTTCAAGTGAATAAAAAGCTTTATGGTTTCTGGGTGCTTTACTCTGGCTTGTGATAATTCCTCAGCTCCCAGTTTAACTACCCATAACACTGTGTACGCACTGCAGTTTTCTAATAAATTTGCTTTAGGATTAGTTTGATATGACCAAATAAATATATTAATAGATAGTACAACAACATTCTACAAACCGTTTTGAATATGTTGAGGATATGTACTGACCAGACTTTCTATCTACCATCTTAATTTTTTAAAAAACATTCTGACAGAGATAATGAGATCCCCTCGCCGTCTTTAAAGGCACAAGCCCGTCACTCTCATACAAAGGCAAAGGTAGGATAATGGAAAGCAAACAAAACCCATTGCAATTATTATACTCTGACTGAGAGCAAGTGCTCTGTGTCGGAGTCAGACACCACAGCCACGTCTGAGCACTCTCCAGAGACAGGCGATGGAGGAAATTACTGTTTCAGCTAAGCGGGGCCTAGATGTGCACTTATCCTGAAAGAGGCCCCAGAAAACTGTTAGAAAAACAAAATTATATGAACCGCCACTTTACGTGTATCCTGCGATACACCCCTGTGTATCGCAATAGCATCTAGGACATGCTTCTTAAAAATATGCTTTGCGATTCGCTACCATCAGAGCATTTTTTCTTCTGTATTGACTTCATTTATGGGGCTATTTTTCTCATTTAGGGCGCCATAACAGATAGGCCGATTCTTACCAAAGAAACAGCTAACACCTGTGATGAATTCCTGAACCGATATTCCCACGTAAGTGTCATCTGTGGGCCGTGTGAATCACTATCTGCTCTATCACGTTTATATTAGATAATGAGTTAACAATAATTTCCCTTATGATCATTCTTATTCAGATATATATAGCAATGGTTATGTAACATTGTTAAAGAAAATAAACACCAACCTGACTTATTGATTTGCGCTAAAACAGGCACGACTGATTAGTATAAGAAATGAAAAGGTGTGTACAATGTAAATATTTTAAGATAAATTTACATGCAGTATTGCCTTTTTTCCCCAAATACAGTTAGAGATTAACTGCCAGTGCTTGTAATGAAGGGGTATACAGTAGCTCGCTAATGGAGTCAGCACAGACAGGCCTGTATTCCTCGTTGATGCACTCCATGGTGCTTCACCCCAGATTTCTTGTGTTACATCTGGTACTTATGATGCATGCATTATTTAGGTGATGTGTTCACTGATGTGCTCTGCCAGTGTATTGATGTTCCGACATGCCCAGTATGGCATTTACATCTTTACAAGCACCAAGCAACACGTACTAATTGCTCCATCAGAAGGAGTCCTCTGATTCACTGTTGGCTCTGAGCCTCAATAAATTAAAAGTCTGGAATTATGAGGAAATTGGGGGTTGGGGGGGGGGGGACTATTGCTGGCTACTGACAAACTGGATGTGGTGCCGTATTATATTTCTGTTTATTTATATCCTATTTGTTCCTGCTGTAGGTTAATATGGTATGTTTACTGTACAAGGAGCACAGGTGTTTTTCCATCCATCCATCCATTTTCTGAAACCGCTTATCTTATTCAGGGGCGTGGCGGGTCCAAAGCCTGTCCCGGAGGTTACAGGCGCAAGGCAGGAAACAACGCAAGATGGGGCGCCAACCCAACGCTTTTTCCCTTCATATTACACATGCAGACGCTCCTCTACTTACGAACTTTCACCTTAAGAAATTTCAGACATACGAACGAAGAGGACTGTAAGTCCAGATTGTGTTCATTGGGCTCCCGTTTTCTGTCCGCAACATCGATTTTTTTTTTCTGCACGCCAATTCCGCCTGGTACGACTTCTGGCCGCTACTCCCGCCGCGCAGCAGTGTAGCGTGCGTACTCCCAGCATCCTAGTTCTTAGTACTTGCGTATACCCTTAAAACGATGTTGAATAACGACTTACGAACATTTCAAGTTACGAACGGCCGTTCAGAACGTATCTCAGTCGTAAGTAGAGGAGCGTCTGTATTTATAATCATTTATTCAGTTCAGAGTCATAGACAGATATTTTTGTGGATACATTTACCAGATTGCAATAGCAACTAGGGATTAGTTGAATAACGTTTCTGTTGAAAAAGATGGTTCACAAAATACTTTGTTTGGCAAATTACTTTCGATCATTTGTGTGTAGTATATATCAATGTGTATTTCTGTGTAGTGAAAAAGAGCATATCCAGCTTGTTAGCACTGGATTCATCATGGGAAGAAGTCATTTCCAGTCCAACAGCCAGTATATTTACAGAAATGATGGAGTGTCAAAGCCATGAAGTAAGAGGCGAAAGCAGATGACAGCTTCAGAAGGCTTAATTTACTCTTCCGATTTGGAATGTCTTTTTCATTTCATTTCATTTTCACAGGAATCTATAAGATGTCTCATTTTGTCTCTCTACTCTGTAACTTTTTTACCATAAAAGATTCAGGGATCAGAAACAGATATATGCAAAGTCAGAAAAAAATATATAGTATTCAAGAAAAAACAAAAATGTTCATCTTTATAAATGGGAATTTATAAGACTGCAGAAATAATAGTCGTCATATTATGTATTAAATAAAAATAGGATCTTTGGGAACAAAAAATTTCCTAAATGACTATAAATTCTATGTTCATAATTCAGTCTCTGTTGGGTATGTGTTTGCAAGATGTATGAATGGATATATAGGACACTGTCTCCTGATGAACAAAATTAATTACCTAATAATTTTTGAGTGGATTCCATATTTAATCAATGTCTCCACACACAAGACGCATGTTCATTTTGCAAAGTGATTCACTGTGAGTTTATCCCATGGAAACTGGTATCGGAAACAACATCCATGACATTTTCTCTTACAAGGTAGCAGAACAGCCATTAAATTAAATGATTATATTTCTTTGTTTAGGTCTAATTAATGCTGAGCACTTGCGTCATGACTAGTACAACCATAATGACACCCCCACGCTCTTTACAACCCTATGAAAAACACATTTCATCTAGCGAAAACAGAGTTGATTAACTGACTTATTGGATTTCACAATTCCTCTATAGTACTTCAGCATATTTCATTATTAAATGAATGAGCATTCCAGACATAGTCATAACCATGAGGAGAAAATCAAATTCATTATGTACCTTTTGTATCCACAAAGCTCTACACTAGTTAGAAGATAGGTGGATATTTTGGTTGAAGTTTGGTTGTTAAGACGTATGATTTTCTGCCAGTAGAAATATCTTTGGTCATACGTTATAGCCTCGCACTGAATGTGCCATGCACGTCGTGCACTATGTACCGTATAGTGAATTTGCCCTTTAGCTTGAAAATGAGTGTGGATAGACAAGCATACCAAGCACTGGGGTGATTGAGAGAGAGACAGAGAGAGAGAGAGAGAGAGAGAGAGAGAGCGAGAGAGAGAAATAAACCACACGACAAATACTGTAGGTTTTTATACAAGGTGTCAGAGACGGCAATTGCTAATAGTGATACTGTGATACTAGTGTACTGTGATTAAGTATGTATTGTTTTATATTTTGCTTTATAAGGTCTCTTGTGATTCACCACCCACTCTTTTCCCTAGTCGTGCTAGCTAGTGTTATTTAATGGAGTAGTAGTCTTTTTATAGGACAAACAGCATAGTGAAAAGTGAAATGTACCAGTGGAGAATATTGTTTTGTTTTACATTGTTTTTAGCCAGTGGATTCTGGGTGTAGGTGGGTTATATACGCCTGTTCTCATTAACACTGTCTATCCTCCTGTGCTCACATCTTATCTTGCTGGTGCACACAGTCGTCGCCTATTGGATCACACAGACACTGTGAAGACCTGAAAGAGTGCCGACACAATCCATCCTGTTTTACACAATGTCATTACAACAAAATGGAAAGAGTTTAACAGCAATCAAACGCAGATTATGTCATTTGCAGCTCCTACTCACATGTGTTTAAAATATATGAATATGTGTTGCAATATTTCCCCTTTGGGGATATAGGGTAGAGTGGGAGAGGAAGTGCCGGAAAAGCTATTTATCTATGCCTCCATTTTATCATCTTAAATGTAAATTCTTTGTTTTACTTAACATACTTCACTGGAGGGCCGGCTCTCCGCTATAGGTTTTCTTGAGCTCATTGAAACCATCTGCAATTCGACAGTAATTAGTAACTGAAGATACATCAATTCAGTATTATTGCATTATGTAAAAATAAAGCACATTTTAATTGTTTTCACCTTATAT
This sequence comes from Boulengeromyrus knoepffleri, assembly GCA_026770805.1. Lineage (NCBI taxonomy): Eukaryota > Metazoa > Chordata > Actinopteri > Osteoglossiformes > Mormyridae > Boulengeromyrus > Boulengeromyrus knoepffleri. The sequence goes on along the minus strand of JABJVO010000078.1, from coordinate 9,696,568 downwards.
TTATATAGGCAGTCCACAGGTTACGAACGACGTCCATTTCCTAAATCTGTCTTTAAGTAAACTTTTTAGGTAAACATGAATAGGACACTCGGTTTAACAAAATGGATGGATGGATAATAACAATAACAATAATAATAATAATACAGTATTAACAAAAGTAACCATATGTGGTACTGTACCTCGAGCCAACAAACCACTGAAGTCACGCAATGTTTCCACGAGCGTCACAAAGTAGTGTGTGGGTTCATCACAAACCATTGTGCTTAACGTAAACTTTGAATACAATAGTCCAGGGGTGTCAAACTCCAGTCCTGGGGGGCCAGAGCCCTGTGTAGCTTAGTTCTTTCCCGCTGTATGGTAATGAGCACAAGGAGTTGAATCAGGAGTGTGAAATGAGGGGAGACCCAAAAACGTGCAGGGCTCCGCCCCCCCAGGACTGGAGTTGGACAACTGTGCAATAGGCTTTATTTAGTCCATAAGCACAAGATGTCTATAAGACGTTCTGAACCCAAGGACTGCCTATAGTGGAAACATACAGGCAAGAAGATAGAGAGTATGTATAACACCACTTCACAGAGATTGGTTTCTTTTCCAAATGAATAAGAGGTTTTACTTATTTGATATACTGAGCAGAAGGCCATGCCAAGATATGCACTGATGACCGTGTCTTTCTGGAGACAAATAAAACTGTCCCAGAAATTCAGAGCAGACCTTTAATGAGTGGCCCTTTAATGAGTGGCCCTTTAACACTAATATGACTGAAAAGGTCATGAAGGGCAAGAATGAAAAATAATTATCAAAGGTTAGGCCATCCATTAAGGTTTAATATAAAGATGGCAATTTCCTACCTGATATTCTTCTAGGGCTCCAGTAAGGAAGTCCAGTTCTGGGTTGCAGGACGTCCAGAGCCTATCCTGGACGCTATGGGCGTAGGACAGGAAACAACCCAGGATGGGGCACCAACCCATGACAGGGTACACTCACACCTACAGGGTAACTACAATTTACTGTGGGGGGGGGGGAGGAAACCCCACAATGACCCAGGGAAAACTTGCAAACTCCACACACATGTAATAAGTCTTTCTTGTGACATTATGGAGACTGGAATCCTGGTCCCAGAGGTGCAAGGCTAGCCACTGTGCCATACTCAAACTGCGTTTTTCCTCATTTTTCATATCTGATTACAAGTGCTAGTGATGGCCAAATTAAGCTTCACAAATATCTTTTGACCACACTAGATGGCGCTCTTGGTTTGCTTTGGGGCATGAATTTGATCCCCTTTTTGAATAGAGAGCACCATCTAGTGGTGTCAGAAAATACAGCAATTGGTTCATGAAGCTTAATTTGGCCATTACTACCAGGTGCATTTGTTGACCTTGAGTTAAAGCAAAGATGTTTTTTATACATCTCAGATAAATAAAACTTAAAAAATAAAAATAAATCACGCACACTAAGTTTCTTTTTAGTTGTTCTTTTTTTTAGTTGTCTGTGGATCATGTTAAATAACGCAATGGTGCTTTCTTAACTTTTATATTAGTTAATAATCAGTAGATTAAATGAAATAACATAGCCAGTGTACCATAGACAAAGCACCCTGAGCTGATGAAACACCTCCGATAACTTAAAAATTGGTGCAGCTTTTTGGTCAACAGTGTATGAAGGTAAATCAACAAATTCTAATTATAATTGTATTCCACAGACGGGGGTTTTGGCACTGGACCACTTCCACCGAAGACAGGCACTTTTTTGTTAATGTAATAACTCAAAAAGTATTTGACAGACATTTTACAGTATTATACAGTACATTGTCTGGATTATGAACCGGAGCTGGTCAAATTCTGAGATACATTGCACCAAAATTGTGGCAATGCCACATAGCAATACAAAGATAAGCACAGTTTCAAACACTTGATTCCATTAGCACGATTACTAAAAGATCATTTGAAGGGTCCTTCTCAAACTTTGCAGATACGTCGTATAAGTGAACAATTGGGAGTGACCAAATTTCAATACAAATCACCATAAAATTTAACCAATGCCACTCATTGGAAATATAGTGAAGGGTAACTGGGGCAGATTTTTTTTTGCCAGATCACTGGAGGTTCGGTATGTACAGTTAAAAAATTGGCAGCAGCAACTTTTGAACTCAGAAGAAAATGACAATAAGGTCTTCATGTGTCTGTATGTGTATTTCTGTTTAACATTATATGGTAGATACTCGGTTATACCATTGGTATGTCTGTTACGGTTGTTACGGTTATATAATGCAAAAGTTGGTGTTAGTGCAAATAAGAAAGTAATAAAAAGAGTATAAATATTTACACAAATAAATGTAATTTTAAGACAGACATTATGACATAAACAAAGAAGGTTTGTGTCGGAATCAGTTGTACTCCCCACTACCCAAGCTCTCTCACAGCTGAAAGCACGTTGGCCCCAGTACAGATGTTATGTTCCCAGTTCCCATCCTCAACCTCAGGTGCTACATCAGTCAGCTGAACCCAAATACATTTCGGTGCGTTTCATAATTATCTTCAACCACTGAACGTGGAAGGCAGCACGCTTTCAAAATGTTCCATTACTTCCCCTTTATAATAGTCGCTTTGTTATAGTCAATTGGTTGAATAATTAAATTACTGAAGCCGCACAAAACGCACAATAAGAACTGTATGGGGTTTAAAGCTGCCACCTGCAGATACGGGGATCCGGTAGCGACTGGCGTTGAGGCACGGCGGAGTCTGCGGCTAGACTAGGCTGCCGCCGAGCAGCCCTGTTAATTAGGGGAAGGATGCCAGGGAAAGATTGATAAATTATACATGAAAAGGGGGGTCTCGGAATATAATGAAGTTCCCACGCACTGTCTCGCACGCCTGAACACCGCCTCTGAAGTCCCTGCCAGCGTTCAGCAGTTCTCAGCGGCGTTAAGGAGATTATATCTACTTGTTACTAATGTGAGTGAAGGGGAAGCTGTTTGTTGGGGTCACGCTGTTCCTGAAGGGGTCCTATTATAATTATGGCATGGAAATGACATACACTGGTGTGTGTGTGTGTGTGTGTGTGTGTGTGTATGGAGATTATGTTTATATTACATTGTGGGGACCAAGTGTAATAAAAATCTGTTATTCTGACATTAAGGGGACCATTGTTTAGGTCCCCACAAAGATCTGAGAATGCAATACAAAAACTAAAAATGCCAAAAGTCTCTTGTTTGGTTACTTATGGTTAAGGTTAGGGATGGGTAGGGGTTGGGATTAGGAGTTTCCCATAGAAATGAATGGAAGGTCCCAATTTTGATAGGTACGCCGTGTGTGTGTGTGTGTGTGTGTGTGTGTGTGTGTGTTTGTGTTTCTGTCTGACCCTGGAATGCTCCTTGAAACAAAATTACATACATGGAACAACTTCAGAATTCTATACACTTTAACTCTATTTATTAGAGTTTAAACACTAATTTCAGGACCTTACTTAACCCTTATAAAATAATGTTCCTCTAATAATGAATAATTTACCACCAGAGTAGGACCAAACCCCGTAAACCTGTATCATTCTCCACATTCCCCAAAGACTATCCGTACATGCAAGCCTGGGGCCCAATATTTACTCATTATAATTGGGTAACGTTCACAGTTTTGCTGTGCCATGATACATAGGAAACTGTATATCTTGTTTTTTAAAAACACCTGCAATTTTTTTTTTTTACATTCACCCTCAAATGAATCTTGAGAGAGAGCAGAATGCCTCTCTCTGTAGAGCAGTCTTGGCTGAGGAGATTAATGTCGACTCCAAAATCAGTATTGAGATCTATTGACAGTAGCATTAAAGACCTACTGTGTAATTGACATAAAATCTATTCCTTTTCGCTTCACTTTGGTTCTCTCATGAATTATAAACCACCCACTACCCTTGAATACAGAAGACTTTAGATATAAGTCCAAATTGTGGATTTATGGGCTTCAAATCCAAACAGAATATGTAATATACATTACTTCATGGTATAAGGCGTATTCATGCTGGAATGCTGTATAGATTTCAATTTACTATGCCATTTGGATTAAGGATTAAAACCTGTGCATGCAAGGTGTCAGCTTCTGGGGGGATTCCCAAGCCGGCTGGCCTATGACTCATTAGTATTTCCAAGGCCTATCCAGGGAGCCCATTGGCTGTTGGTGAAGTGGCAACCATATATGGTCGACCTTTGCTGGCCCTCTGCTATTTAAAGGAGCGCCGTGTCAACTCCGAAGCTCCCTCAGCTAGCTAAACTTCTTACCACACCACTGAAAGCTGGATCGGTGACTTTTGCACCGGAACCCTATTACAGCTGCTTGTACCGACAAACCCCATTCTTTCAGTCACTCCCCATACTCCATGCCTATAGATAAGGAGAGAAGCGTAAATTGGCCAGTAAACCAAAGCTTTGTCTGAGAGCTCACGTTACGCTTCGCCTCCGCTGCACATCACCTGCGCCTGACTGTCCGCTTGTCAGCTCCACTATCCCCCTTTTCCTTGGAATAATTTAAACTTCTTAGCTGCTTCCTCGACTTACATAAAACCAGAACCGGCTCTGATCTCTCCTTCTCAAATGTAGCACAAAAAAATGTAGTGCAACAGGGGAAAACAATATTCACTAACAACTTCAAAGACCCTAACCCTAACCCTAACCACTTGCGTAGCCCCTCTCACGACGTAACGATATAAATTATACAGCATGTATCGTGGCCACGTTTTATTAATATGTTCCCACGATATATTAAAATGTGTCCGTGATTCACTATGTAGCCCCCTTATTGCCTAATGTGTCACTTTCATTTAAGCCATTAGATATCAGCATCTGGGGCTATGGACAGAGATACTTAAATTGAGTTTTATTTCTATATATTATTGTTGTTATATCTGGCCAGCATTTATGTAATCGTAGGCCTAATATTGTTGGAGTGAAATGTGGCTAGAATTTAATTAAAACAAGGGAACGTGAAAGGGAAACGTGGTCAAGTTTTAATAAATCTTTCCCATGATATATTAAAATATAAAATATAATTAATTAAAATATAAAATATATACAAACATACATACCCACACACAAATAATCCTCAGGGATGGCACGTAACTCGTCTGCAAATACGCATTCATCTTTAAAAGCAATCCGCGCGGAAATCAATCGTTGTAATTTCGTAGGTATGCATTTGCGCTACGACCAGTCTATGTGAAAACTTATGTGAAGGTTCTGAAAAAAGGAGGAGGATAAGTAGCACAACTACTAGTTAACCAACCTGCAGTTAACTAATCCCAATGTTAAATTAAGGTTTAGTAAACCACTCTGGATGTAAGCTTGTTTCTTTGTCCCAGTTTGTCTTTACAGCCAATAACCACAAGGTGGAATAACATTATAATGTAGTGCACAGACCTCGTGTATGATTGATTTTTACCGTGAAACTGAGTTTAGTCAGTTAAATGGACTTTAAAGTCTGGTCTTGCCCGTTATTGTGATAGAGTCTGTATGAGACGCCCATTGTGATGGGCTCAGTGCTTTGCATTTTACACGCTCCCATTGTGAAGACCATTCCAGGATAGAGACATTCTGAACATCTATCATTACAAATATAATGTGCCTTTATTGTGGATCAGGCACATGTTGCGTGCTCAATTTGTGGGGAGACATTTAATTAATGATTTTTTTTTTATTTCCGAGGCCTGCATGTATTACATGAGCACCCATTAAACGTTTCATTGCTTTGCAGTATAGACAATTAACACGGCATCGATATTGTCTGCAAGTCTGGCATTTTAGGTTTTGGTTTTGAAGTTTTGCAAAGGAACTTTATGTCACTTTCACTGACAATGTTTCCATGGACCTTGTGTGAATTGCATTGCAATGAAATTTCAATAATAAAAGAATACCGGTCATAACAATTTGACTTCCAGTTCTGAAAATGAAAGCGTGTTGAGTACGCAACAAAAAAAAATCATTTTAACATTTTTGAAGACAATACCTGTAGCTAAATTGACTATGATATGAGATGACAAAAGCAATAATATTGAGTTATGAACTGTATTGGTGGTAACTTCTGTGAGAGAAGTCTTTTATCATTTCTTAGAAGTGTAATTTATTTTAACATTTTGATCCCTGCACTTGTAATAATGGTCCATTCAGAAACTGCTAGTGACAATAGCAGCACAATAACATAATAAGTCTCAGAGGAGGAGAATTTCATAAATACTGATTAATGACTATGGTTTATTCCAATATGAAGAATTTATGTTGAATGAGTTTTTCTACCACATTCCCAGATTAATTTGATTTTGATTGTTATATTTGAAAAAATATTTGCATGTTTTGTGCCCTGCCACAGGTTCGAGCCCCATCCAGTAGCTTCCGGGATTGGCTCCAGACTCCCTGTGACCCTGCATAGGACAAACAGGTATAAGAAATGGATGGATGGATTTTCAAAATTCATGGAGTACTTGAAATGACTGCCGTGGTGGTTTACCCCATGGAAGCAATACTATTATTATTCGCTATACTGTCCAATTACAGTTTTCTGATAGCAATTGTGCTATGATTGGGTGATTTCATCGTTTATGCATATCTGGATTGACTAATTTGTAGCATATTTCAATAGCTACACATTGGCTTTTTTGGTGAGGTTGACGTGACCTCAGATTTCCCGTTCACTCACGACCTGGATAAAGGAGATTCCATTTTTCTGTACCACAGGCAATCCAGTCATGACTAGACCTCGGTGTCTCCAAAGACCTTCGCTGCCGTTAAACAAATATAGCAAGTTGACAAGCTAGCACCTTTCTCCCTCAGATGGGTTGGACCAGAGGCTTTCTATCTAAGGGAACACAAATGTCATTGCCAGCCAGCTCTTTCTGAGCTCTGGGCCCTTGCCAGACTTTATAAATAAGAGCAGGCCCTAGTTTTCCCAGACATTTCGAGATAAGTCACCGGGCTATAGCTGAAAGAGAACACGAAGGATCTGCAAACTCGTCTGCTGAATTCCGCTAATCCTGACGAACAGGCAGTAATGAATAGTAGCGCTTGGGATTTACCTGTTACGTATTAATTAACAGCCACACCGGCGGAATGCGTTTCCTTTTCATTTTGGGACTGGCGTATGTGTGATGTTTTCTCCTTCCTGAAATCTATGTCGACAGAGAGGAATGCTCCGTTGAGCGGCGAGCGGTCATTAGTCTTACCTCACAGGTGCTGACTGTGATGCTCAGCTACATGTATCGCTGTTGATTAACAGTGGAGAGATTACGGACACTTTTTACCGTGAATTAATGGGTAGGGTTTAACATCTGTCATGTGGAGGGTTTACCTTGGTGTACCTGCAGTGAACCGGGTTATATTACCACCCCACTGATCCAAAACACCTGGGGCCCTGCCTCGGTCAGAGGATTAGCCACGTTTCGGCAACAGTCTGCATTCACAATAAGTCAACTACAGGCAAATAAAATATTGGAGATCAGGCTTGATGTCAGCTAGTCGACCAAAGATCTGTATTTACCTCATTTAACACTCAGCTAGAATTATGTTGTGTGACAGAAGGGGTTTTGAGGTTTTTTCGGTGTGTTCTGATATACATGCAAACAAATCCATTCAATCTACATCTGAAGACATTTGCATTTAAATGATCTCTGAAGTGAAAAGGTTTGATATGTAGATATTCAGTCCATTTCTTTCTTGTATATGGATGATTAGAATTAAAAAAAGAAAATAGAAGCAGAATTGATTGCTTCAATTGCATGACTGCACATTAACAGTAAAGTTTATAATATATGAGATTACTTTCCCATTAAACATGATCTGTTTACAAACTCAGGAATTTCAAAGAACATTCATAGACTTTTAAAAATGTGTTTATTTTCTCAGTACAAAATGTGCAAAATAATAAATACAAAAGACAACATTTATTATTTGAATTACTGGTTAGCATACAATATATCTAACCTACATTAAAGCGTTCTTTAAATTTTTCATTTGACCGTTGTTGAGAACAGCAATGGCTAGACCTTACTGGACGTTTCTGTTTTTAAACCACTGGTAAAGTTGCTGTAACTGTATCCACAGACAAGTATGAATGCTCAGGTTTAACCACCATTTGCAAATTCATCTAACTGGTAACTGATGAGTCTCGTGGTCTTCAGTTAGGGTCGAGCTGTTTTAACAAGAGCTCCTTCACGTCATTCCATCTCTCATTGATACCTTTAATGCCTCTATTTTCTACACGTTGTTTTTTTTCAGCTTCCAGTGTTAACTGATAGTAACAAATAATGATATGCATTTTGTCTTCAATACCTATAAATTAACTTTGGCCCATTGTATGTTATGTTTATCAAACGTTTCAAAGAGATTCCCAGACTGTAGAGTCAGTACCTTCTTGAATCTGGGTGAAAGGCCACCCTGTACAATTGAAGCTCTGCTCAGAAGTGTCCTACCCCCAGAAATCATTTTAGACTTAATCCCTGTGTTCCCTTCTGCTGCAGTTTTCCAGGAAGGAGATGTAGGAGTCAAGGACATGTGGTGTCTCACTCAGCAAGTGGTCTCACTTTACAGATTTCCCGACGGGTCCAAGTCCTTCCCAGGTCCACAAATATTAACTGCTAGCACTGTCGAGACAAGAGTGGAGAGAGTCCCTCAGAGCGGCTACAGATTGCTGTTAAATAAACTGTTGTCTGGGGCTTGGAAAATGCAACCTAGGATAACATCATACTAATATGATCCTTCTAGAATTTATCTAGATTTGACGGGAAACTAGATGCGTATGCTAACAGAAGGGTGTTTTTATGTGAATTGTCCATTTGTGCCTTGTCCCGACAAAAATTGCTTGCTTTTTTAATGCACAGCAAAAAAAAAGAAAACATTGAAAAAAACGCCTTTTTATTCAAATGGCCAAAAACTAATGTATTTTCTAATGTCGTTCATTAAACAGTTACTGTCATTGTGCCAATTATGTGAAATTATAGTGATATAATAGCCTGCCTACCGGATCCCACAGACAATGGACAAAATGTGAATAACTGGCTTATAAATAAATTATTCTTTTATCTGCAAAATGTTAATTTGAGTGAAAATGTGTGGTTCCCTGTCTCCTGATAAGCTGATTGCTTTTTATGTTTGTTTGTTTGTTTATCTGTCAGCGTCGTGAATGCCAATATTAACTAATGATAATTCTGTTTTTGACTTCTTGTGTATGCCGTATGACTTTTATGACTTAATAAAAGTGCAATCCATTTTTGGCTAAGCAATGGAGTAATTTAAACTTACCTGTTCATTGTGGGTGGTTCTGTTACAGGAAGGGAAACCACTTCACATGTGAAGAACTTCTTCAGCCACCAACATTTATCAAATGGTACTTGTATGCCTGGGGATTTTAGAATAAGCTGTGTCAGACGTGCACGATTGCCGATTGTGAGTTAAAGACATCCACGCTGGTTTTTCAGCTTAAAATGCACAGCAGTTGTGAGTTGCTAGTTTAAAACCTTTGATCATAAACCCTGCATGTGACCAAGCAGAAATACCACAATGTCAGCTAACGACCTCAGACGTATCACTGTACTGGGAACTACTGTATAGTGCAATAACAGCAATTATGCTTACCATGTGAGACGGGCATCTTCTCCTGATCTCCGGCAAGATCACAGCAAGATTGAAAGGAGCTCGAAGAGGAACTGCTAGAGGCAGAGTTGAGTCGCGCTTCACAACAAAAAGCAAGGAATACAAAAGATTAGGATCTGCAGGTTCTAAGATCTCGTTGATCACATTTGTTCAATCGATGGGTGAAGGTGATCTGAAAATGAACTTTCGGTCTTACTTCGGTAGAAGTGATTCTTTGCAAGCAGACATCCAGCTGACGGAACTGCTGCCATTTTGTCACTGGAAATATTAGCACAACTGTATGAGTAAAACCACAGTATTAACATATGGTAACTGCAATAAACAAAAAAATGAATAGACAGCAGGCATTGGGTTAGTGTAGAACCTTACCTTTCTGTCTGAGGTTTAGGCTGGTATATGTTTTAGAAAGAGCTGTTCTCTTCCTGAAGTGTCAGGGAAGCGGTTTGCGAGAGTGGACCTCAGCCTGGCTTTATAGTGCAAGCTCAGGAGCTCCTGTAAACAGTGGAGAGCAGCCAAACACGTGAACAGGGAGTGCAGCAGACACCGAGGAATGTTTTGACAACAGCCTGGCTGGTGACACGAGGCGGATCTCTGCGTGTTCACATTTATCACCAGGGACAGAAGTTTCTCGGTGAGCCTCCACACTCCAGTATCACCCAGTCTGGCAGCTACGCTTCAACATACACCTTTAAAATACAGTTTTGCTTTTTAATATGGCACCTCAGATACACCGTCTGCACTTTGATTTGGATTAATTCCCTCCAGTAGAGGGCTACAGAAAAAAAAAAAAAAACAAATGACCCAAGCACGGGAGAAGGGGTAATGTTAAAGACAGCTACAACAATGAAGTAATTATTACACGCTCGCAAGCTGACTGTGCAGTACTGCTTCATTTGCCGCCGTGGTAAATGAGCTATATACTGTGGTAATTATTACACTGACAAAGGCAAAGTATGCTATTCATGTTGGGAAAACACAGCATAATGGTGTAATTAGATCCTTATGGAACATCTAATCTAAACACACCTGTAATCTTTAATCTGTAAACACCGGGAAGCTGTAATCTCAGAGGCAATATGCCTGCTGGTGCACAGCGTACGAGAGCCTGTCCCAGTACCGTGTCCCGTCGTCCCTACATGTGCTTAAACAAAAATACCCAGTGATAGTCACAGTTTTAAAACGGGGCATGCTGCATGCTCGCTATGGCTGTGTACGCCTTCATGTGGGTCATCGAGGGTATGCAACCTGAGAGCGCAGGCAGATGTTTTGTGCACTTTGCGATGAACAGAGAAGCACTGAAGCCACCACCGGAGCCCAGCCTGGGGGGGGGGGGGGGGTGGGGGGGTGCATGGGGTTCATGGCCTGTTTCCAGGAGCCCCAGGGACA
>JABJVO010000078.1:9669373-9680014 GCA_026770805.1 Boulengeromyrus knoepffleri | reverse complement strand
CCACTGCAGAACACACTGATACACTAATGGGATGCCACTCCACTGCAGAACACACTGATACACTAATGGGATGCCACCAAGACTACATTTAATCTAATAACCTTTTTATAAAGCAGTTAATAGCTCTTAACCCTAGTCTTCAGCACTTGATTGTACTGATTACCTAACAATCTAAAGTAACTTACACATCAGTACTAGTTTAAGAGCTTGAAGAACTTGGTTACTTGTTTTTGCCAATCCTCATTGTTTAATGAGCTCAGTTTAAATAAAATGTTTAACTAGGTTACGTGACAGTGGCTCAATCATTCATTATCTTGACAGATTTGTGACTGTGCAGGAGCAAATCTGCAAATCATTAGTTAGGTTAATAATCAGCTAACAATTTAGCATCATCGCAACTACTCTAGTGTTGCTCAAATCAGCAAGTCTCTTTTCAGAACAGTTAGCATATTGTTTTTCTTTTTCATGGTGACAGATAAAATTATTAAGGTTCAGTCAAGTCTAGTTCAGTCAAGATGAAGGATTCTAACATGTTACACCCAACAGTGTAGATTTTTTGCACTTTTTATATAAATTAACAACAGCAGTTAGGAGGGAGGTTTTAATTCTTATTTTAAACCGTTACAACTCAGACGCAAGAACAGGTTCTCAGCCCGACTGTTCGTCCTAAAAGCTTTTGCCCTCTTTACTATCTGGGCCAGCTGTCATTAATATGTATTTCGGTGTGATGGCGCTAACGGGCCTGGACCCGCGCAGCTGCAGTGTGGGCGTGTCTTGGCCGGCTGCCCCAATACAGTCAGTGAAAGCGCACACCGAAGGCCACGCCCCCTTCAATCCCATGCATGCCTTCTGGGTATGTTTATAGCCTGGCAGTTGGATGGCACGCCACAAGAAAGAAATAGTTCTGCATGCATTTCTGCACCCATAACCTTTAAACAATTTTGCTCTGTTTGCATTGTCATTGTCATTCAACTATTTTTAAATTGACTTTAAAAAGTTGCCGGATGCTGGTAATAATACTTTTTCTTTGTATACTCCATCTGTATCACATGCTTATATAGGGTACAGTAGCGCATTTCTGATAGTATAGAATAGTATGTAAATGCAGGACGCAAGGCTTCACAGGGTACAGGACTGGATGCCAGGCCGTCACAAGGCACACACTCACGATTATACCACATGGGCATTTTATAGATTCTGTATTTTGAATGTAGAGGGAAATTGGAGACAGTGGTGGGATTCACCGCGCTAACCACCATGCCAACCCTCAAAGCATTTATGTCATTAACAAAGTTATAAAATGACAAATTGTGTCAGATACCTTCAGTAGCGGAATAACTTCTGTTACGTTCCCGAGAGACTCAGATAACAGCAGACGGAATAACACAATTTGGGATATGAGCTGTCAGATATAAGCTCTTTGAAGAGATATTAGCAAAGCACCACAATATCTCAGGTATGTCAGTTCGCTAAAATAAATAAAGGTAAATATTAGCTACTAGGAAGTGATGAAAAAGATCTTACGGGAACATTTTGTTCGGGAAGGCTTGAAAGGCTTTTTGATTTAATGAGGGAAATTAGCATCAAAAAACAATACATTTTGTGCTGTCTATGGTTAACACAGTTTTCCTTATTTTTCTCCAATCCGCAGGTATGGTTGTGCTATTCACACAGGGATAATATCACATGTAATACCTCACTGTGTACAGTCAATGACTACTTTAATAAGTACACCAGCTCATTAACCCAATCAGGGCCGGCCCAAACCTTTTCAGGGCCCAAAGCAATTTTTGATTAACCTAGTTGTCATTTGTAATCCTCCGTCCAATTGTGACAAACTGATCAGAAGGGGGCCCCCTGGTGGCTGCTGGGCCCTAAGCAGCCACTTAGTTCACTTATTCCTTGGGCCGACCCTGAACCCAAATATCCAGCGAATCGGTTTGCTGCCGGACGGCATCGAGAGGTTCAGTTACTGGGTGGATAAACATTACATCCACTGAGGCATGTGATCTTGGGGATCGTATGTACTGTGCGATTGCCGCTACCAGGCGTGGTGGTTCCAGCATCTCAGAAACATCCACCCTCCTGGACAACACTACAGTGTCTGGAATTTACAGAGAATGGAGCGATGTATAAAACTCATCCAGTCGGCGGCAGTCCTGTTGCCAAAACCACCGTGCTAACGAGAGAGACATGGGGGGAATATCCCGACTTGCTAAAGCTAGCAGGAGTCCCACAAGTGCAAGCATCCTGTGCAGAGAGCCATGTCTGCTTCACCTTTGAAGCGGTCCTGGAGAAAACAGAGCGTCCTAACAGTTACTACGTAAGGTTAGTTAGTAAAGTGGCCATTGAGTGTATTTACCTAAGTGAATCCAACTCAGTGACCCTATATATATATAATCTGGCCTCATTTAGAAAGACAGACGATATTCTTAGTCTGGCCGTTATAACAAACCGGTATCAGACAAGGTGTTCTGCTCAGGCAGCACAGGTACTGAAAGGGCAGGATCGAGCAAGCCACGCTCACAATGGTGTGACCTTTCCCCGTCTCTGCGAGGAAACGCATTTGCCCGCGCCGAAGTGTGAGACCAAATGTGATTTCCTTCACTTCGGCTTCCGTGTGAAATGCATACAAATTAATCACATACACCCTACTTGGCAACCCAGTTCTGTCAGCTCCACACTAAAAACGAGGTTTTAAAAAAAGAAGCATTTCCACAATAACGAGACTGGCCTAAATCAGCCATTTCCCTACGACAGACTCCTTCCCGATGTCCAGCTTACATAAGGATCTCACTGGGGCGTTTGGATTTTCCAAATATGTTGTGATCATCCTTTTACGGTACCTGTGCTTAATCACTCCAATGATGCATTGTACTCCTTGCGCAGACAGTGGAAGTCAAGCTCGTCAACAGTAGTGTCATTCGCCATGTCTGTGTTATGGCTCCTATTTCTGTAGTACTTGTCTTTCCAAACAAGTTTGATGTAATAAATTTACCTATTACCTATATTCAGGACCATAAAGACTTTGTTCATGTACAAAAACAAAATCACACTAATGCAGCATCTCACTTATGATACAGCAGTGAGAAGACGATATAGAACTGTTCTCGTCATTTTCTCTCCACGTTGTAAGCAGGAAACCAGGGATGAATTTCCACACACTGCCAACAAACGGAGAACAGCTTAATCTGTTGTTTTCAGAGCACTTATCAGTTACAACGCACTGACCTTTATTCCAGTTGGCACTGGAATGAGGGAGCCTGGGCTCCAGCAGTGTGTGCTTGTGGCTTGAACCATTCACTGGCGAACCCAGTGAGTATAAATATAGACCAGACTCCACGTCTTGCACGTTAAGCGCCCTCAGCATCCTCCCTCGTTTTTTGTTTTTTCTCGTTAAGGCTGCATTTCTTTGTTTGCCCACTGGAATCCAGAATATTTCGCTTTTCGATGAAAAACAATCGGTATCTCTATATCTACTATCTACAGCAGTGCTTTACATGAGTGTGCCACACGTTTATTATTGATTTCTGCTAAATGCAGGCCCATTTCACCTCACGGACAAATGAGGGCAGGCAGGACTGGCGTGAGCAGCTCCGGTCTGTCCTCTGAATTTCCCAGAATCCCCGGATGTTTGGCTGCCACTGTCAACTTCAAAAACCGTGTTAAAAACACTCCAGCAAATACCCATGAATCAGAAAGTTCAGGAGCAGACAGGGTCTACAACCTTTAAAATGTGCTTCATGACAGGTAAGGACTATTTTTACAAGACCTAGTTTTGCTAGGTACACTTATATTATTTTGTCCTTAAACACTTTTAGCATTTATTATAGACAAACTTGAACTGATGTGAATAAAAGTGAGCAAACTGGATCCACATATCTCTGCTGCCTTTGTCACGATGCTGTTCTTAGAAATTTGGTTCTTGTTTGGATTATCTAAATACCTGTACTTAAACAAGTCTGTATTACGAATACACATGTCAGGCCATTTACTGGCATTAATAGACGGTGTTAAACTTTGCTTAGTCTCTGTGTAAACACACGTCTAAAAATAGCACTAGCAAACATTACCATGTTCCTCCATGTTGGAACATTCCCTTCCTGGAACTCGTCCACCCCGCGGCCTCGGCTCCGAACAAACTTGAACTCAGTCAAAGTCAAAGTCAAGTTCTTCCTATTGCTTTCCATAAATGTTAGTTCCCCCTGAGCGCTGGCATATCTGTAGATTCGACTGTGCAATCTGTGTTGATAAACAGCAATGACACGGTGCTCTAGTCAATGATGACCTTAATAATGACTTTGCTCAGCTGATTTACATCTGCTGATCTGCTTGATCATTTTTGAAAATACAGGAAGTGATGTATTTATGTAAAATTCCCCCATTTTGTTGCAATTATTGCATTTTTACCAACAACAGGTGATTCATAGAGGAGATTAAAGAACTTTATCATTGTATTATTTTTGATTATTTGTACTGGGAGTTTATTCAGCTATAATATTAAGACCACTGACAGGTGAATTGAATAACATTGATTATCTTGTGACAAAGGCACCTGTCAGGGGTGCCATTATCTACTCAGCAAGTGAACACTCAGTTCTTCAAGTTGATGTGTTGGAAGCAGGAAATAAATGGGCAAGAGTAAGGATGTTTGACACAGGGCCAAAATGGGGCCTCGACTTTGACGAGGGCCAAATTGTGATGGCTAGACGACTGGGTCAGAGCATCACCAAAAAGGCAGGTCTTGTGGGATGTTCCCAGTATGACGTGGTCAGTATTTACCAATAGTGTCTGAGCATTTCCTATAGGAAAGCTATTGTTCCACACATTGCTTGAAAAGCAAAGTCCTCTTCGTTCGTATATATCTGAAAGTTCGTAAGGTGAAAGTTCGTAAGTATATATATATATGCGTGTGTGCGTGTGTGTGTGTGTGTGCGTGTGCGTGTGTGTGTGTGTGTGCGTGCGTGCGCGTGTGTGCGTGCGTGTGTGTGTGTGTGTGTGTGTGCACATGGATGCTTAGTCGATATTTAACCTGCAGTGCCATGTTAAATATTTCTTAAAAAATATGAACAGATCACTTCAATGGCAACAGTTCATTTGAAGTATCGCTGCTAGCCTGTAGCTAGCTTTAGGAAGATGTTGCTCGGAGGTGTATCAGCCAATGAAATCTCCAAGTGTCTAGTTATTGTATAGAGCGGGACCCTGGACGGCAGTATCCAATGGGACAAAAGCCAGCAAACAGGCAGAACGTGCAGAAAGAATGTACAAGAAGTCCAGTGAAATGCTGAAAAAAATGGGAAAATACATCAGTCAAACCTGATTGAGATCAAGGCAACAACTGTAATGTGTGAGCAAATAGTGTATTTCAGCTGAAGTGTGATTAATTTGAAGCAGTATGACATCTGAATGATGCCTATTTCCCAAAAATCCATGGTGTGATTTGTTCCTGTTCATGAATCAGCTAATAAGGTCGTGCTTCACTCAGCTCAGCACAGCTCTTTGTCTAGCAGGTCCCTGAAGATGTCATCCTCTCCATTAAAGACTCAATGTGTTGGAATATATATGTAAATGCATTAAATAGAAGACAGATATTGTTCTTAAACTCATAGTCTGGTCTAATCTCAAGTGACAGAAGCTGAAAGAAAAATAATGCACTGCTAAAGAATGAAGGAGTAGATTAATGAATGAATGGACAGAAGATAGATAGATAGATACAGTAGATAGATAGATAGATAGATAGATAGACATACTTATATCAGGAGTGGAATATATTGATTAATGAACGAACTGAGAAACAAATAACTAAACAACAGTAATTGCTGTGGCTATACAAAATACACCCACCTGCATCTGACATTTATCTGCAAAAAACACATTCTGAGATCAAAACCAGTTATTGATGTAACTGGTACGCAAGTACGCATTCACTGTATAGCGATGTGCTGCAACGCCAATGCATACTTATTTCATGCACATTTGCACTGTTATGACAAGAAATTAATGTGCATTTCTATCTTTATACCAAAAATCAATTACGCAGTCACCATTTAAAGGTTCAAATGTGTAGTAATTTCTTGTCAGATTATGCTGCAAATGCACATAAAATAAGTATGAAGATCGCTTTGTGCCAAATGTGTAGTTACATAGCAGTGATGTCATTCCCTGATTAAAATATTGTTTTGAGACCATTGGAGAGTTATGTAGATGTGATTTGCAGCGTTGATGCATCGGACATGAAGCTCGTGTGTACAGATGGGGCCTGTGTCATGAGGCAGGATTTTAATGTTTAGTGTGATGACTGGTCAGATTTGAGGTAGTCTGGGCTACATTTACTCTAAGTAGTACTTCCTTAATTTTTTTACTAACCCAGCAAAAACTAAATGTTATACTTTGTTAACAGGCTAAAACACTGCCATAAAACATTAAAGTGGGGCAATAAGATAGATGCAGGTTTATAGGTTTAGCAGAACTGGTTTTGAGTCCGTCCCTGAAGCAGATTTCTTGCTCTTCCTTTGATCTGATCGTTCTGCTGAGTGTTTGATACGAACAGAAGAGGCTTCCTGTAAGCCCAGACATCACAATAAGGTTGAAGTCCCTCTCCTCTGATATCTACGTGACTAGTTTTAATCCATACAGCAGCAATTACTTCAGGCTTTAGAAAGTATTCAAGGAAAAGTAAGGAATTTAAACCTAACGATAAAAGCTCCATGATGAGGAGCTAAACGGATTATTTCTATAAAAAGATCAGTAGACGAGGAGTCGGGGTATGACATCAGTAATTGTTGCCCCTTCGTTTCCCTTTAATTGAAAAAGGGATTAGCAATAAGACACATAATCAACACGTAGTTAGGATCTGCAGGACCAGAGCCGTCCCTGAGACGTCTGTAAACATGGTGAGCTGGATATCGGCGTCGCCTTTCCCGACATCCTACAGAGGAGGATGTGGCTTTATTATTTTCGCTCCACAGACTCGGAGAAGCAAAGCGCCGGAGAGGAGACGTGACGTCCGTGGTCATTTCACGGCCTTGGCTGTAAACGTCAGACATGATTAATGAAACGGGAGAGTCATCTTCGCCATTCGGTTTGTAGTCAGAGACACGCTGCACTTCGCTCTCGTTCTACTGCCGAAACGACTCCCAGCTTGATGTAATGTCATTCTCTGCTTTCTCTGACGCTGCGTCTTCAGTCATCTTAGAAAAATGTGTGAGGCTGTTAGGGGGACGTCTGTGTGCAGGACTGTCTGTGCTGGCGTTTCCAGCGGAATTTCACAGATCCAGTACCTTGTACTGCATTGATTCTTTACACCTTGGCCAATCAGCACATTAAAAGCATTATTTCCAGAAATAAAGGTCTTTTTATTCCCTACCCCTATAATCAGCAGCACTTACTTAAATGACTGCCATTTAATGTTTAAAATCAAGCTTGCAAAGGCACATTCATTGACTTTTTCCTGTGTCCTATTACTATTATACATGACTGAGCGCTGTTTTAACTTGCTTCAAAAACCGCACGCATTCCGTCATCCTGAATCCGTCTCCAAAACCAACATCTGTTTTTTTTTTCTTCTATGTGCCGCTAATACTGACACTAAAGTATTTGTTTAAATCCCCCCCCCTCACCTTTATAAACCCATTAAATTCATCTCCATTCTTTGTCCCTCAATATAGTCCCTATTCCTTCCTCCTGTCTTCATGCTGCACGATTCCGTTCACCATCCCACCCGGAGTAACTTACAAATGGCTTACAGCTGATGGTGGAGTCCTGTATTAATTAACCGTCTTCCAGGGTGATCTGTGTAAAGCCTCCACGAATCCGAGGGCCATTACTTGAGCAGTGCTGCCTGGATTAAAGGGAGCCTCATTTGCATGCTGATCTCCACTGCGTGCAATAAAGAGAAGCCGGGTTAGCCCTCGGTGATGGCTTACTATACAGAATTTGCTCCCTAGGAATATGCTGCACGTCTGAGGCTATTACAAAAGGCCACTTTGTCTGTCATTTACTTTGAGGGACCAAGCTGAGCTTTCTAAAGCATCGAGGTTATCCCTGCCCTCTCGAAATTAAAACGCCGCAATAACCGTAGAAATCTGCAGATAACTTCTCCTGTTGGAAAATACGACTGTAAGGTCGCTTATTTAAGATGGGTAAGAATCTGCTCCGTGATCCCTAACATTAATCTGAATGTCTCAGAAAATAAAATATCGTAACTGTTGCTTTCACTCAAAGCCAGTGATATAGAACTGCTTGGAGTCAAACGCTGTTGGCTGTTTTCTAAGCTAAGAAAACATAACCAAATAACAAAGATCACACACGTATTTCTCTGGTTTAAAACGAGCAACGCATTTTGTCATTTTTAAAAGCGTATATGAATTCAAAAGCATCCATGTCAACATGAGCTTTTGTGCAGGTTTAATACCCGGAGGAAATAATTACAGCCAAATCCACAACAACGAAATGGGAATGGTTTAAAATAAAAATTAAAAAACAGAGCTAAGCATTTTGACATTTTCTGAGTTGTGGGCAGTGTTAGAGGCGCAACAGAGGAATTTCTTTAGATCTTTTGATGTTTTTGAGTAAATTTGAGGTTAGGCTCCTACCAGACGCAGGCTGTTGTCAGATTATGAATGTTACGCTTAATATATTTACAAAATTAAGCTGAAGGAAAAACAGTGGCTCATTGGGAGGCAGCGTCTCTTACTCCTTCAGGGGTGAACGGGATTTTCATCTTTTCCTGATGTTCATGGCTTTCCTCCAGATGCTCTGGTTTTCCCTTAAAAGATATCTGTATCGGTGCAAATGTATTATGCATCCTCTCTAGAGCTTTGCCTGGGATATCTGGGGGGAGATCTATTGTGATTCTGATCCCGCAGTGGGTGAGCAGTTGCAGAAAAGGCATGGACTGCTACAATCAAACCAAATACTATTTTAAGAGAAATTAAAGAAACAGGACAAGCAAACATAAAAGAAAAAAAAAAATCTGCAAACAATACAAATTGGCAACTGGCCCCAAAAGGACTCACTCACAAGAAGTCTCACCCTCCACTAATGATGCATTTGGAATTTGGCTGCTGTACCGGACTTAAAGGAGCTCTCAGCAGTATATCTTTGTATCTTTGCCTGACTGATATATGAATAAATGTCATTATTCCTCAATGCCAGTTAAATTCGTAATCAAGATATTGTTAGTCTGTCATGGACCAGTCCAGGGGGATTCTGTCAGTGTCATTCAGCGGCCCACCTGCTGAACAGCCACCCCGAGGAATTCTCACCCTGTAGCCTAGATCAGTGTTTCTCAATCCAGTCCTCGGGGACCCCAGACGGTCCAGGTTTTTGCTCCCTCACAACTACCAGGTGATTGGGAGGAAGCAAAAACGTGGATCGTCTGTGGGTCTCCAAACACTGCGTTGAAAAACACTGCCCTCGATCACTGGTGTTTCCTGTTATTGGCAACTCTCCTTTCCGAGCTGTAATTGATTGTCTTAATTAAACTCCCTAATTTGAGCTGTGTCAGGCTGTCTGTCTGGTTGCCCGATCCCATTTCTGTCCTTAGGCCCCGAGATTGCCCGGCCCTACTGATTGCCCACCGCTTGCTCCTCACTGGTCTCCTTACTTCTGCTTCTGCCAGCCAATGTGGACCCTGTTTGCTCTCTCTCTCTGTTTTTGACCTGGCCTATCGACGTGGATTCTGCATGCCGTACCAAACTGTTTATTTGCTGAAATTCGATCCGCATTTGAGTCTCCTACTGAGGTCGCTCACACAAGCTCATTAATAAAAAAACCCAACACAATTTACTATGAATCTAATTTTTATTGAAATGGTAAATATTGCATACCGATCATTTATAATTTAGATTTGGAGGTTTTGTGCTTTTCATTCTCTTAGGCATGTGCCCTCAACTGGACTTGTTTATTAGACAAGTCATTAGAAGTCATTTTCAAGCTTCAGTGGTCTACATGGATTGTCCTTCCATGCATAATCTCTACCAAGAGCTGAGAAGCAAAATGATTTCCTGCGGCAGAAAAATGAGGCAGAGGAATCTTCACTGAGCGTGAGCTGTTGTCTGTGGTGGTGGGGGATCAGTGTTTACTTTGTGCCAAAGCGCGATGTGCTGAGAGACCTCTAGGGAGCAGTCATGACATGAAAATTTTAACAAGCGCATTTATAATTTAAAAATAATTGTAAAAGGTGGTCAGTCTTCCACCTCATCGAACTGTATAAAATCCCTAATTGCAAAACTGGATGGATTCTCCTGTGTGCTGAGTGCAGAGTCCCATATACTGAGTGCTGTCTCTTCCCTTAACAAATGATCCAGTGAGTGTTGATTCTCATACGGTGGTTATAGCTGAGACTGAGAAAAATGAATACGATGAAAATTGATTTAAATTATCAAAGATGATCTCCCTGCGGTGTTCCATCCTAACACATTGCATATTAAATGTATCAGACTGGAATTACATTGTCTGGTAGGAATGTAGCCCTCAAGCTTCTTCGATTAGAATGCTATGTAATGTATTGTATAAATCCTGCCCCAGTGCTAACTTACAGTTGTTGCTAGTCACTCACTAGAGCAGGGGTAGCCAATCTTATCCGCAAAGGGCCGGTGTGTATGCAGGTTTTTGGGATAACCTGTAGGTCAGCTGTTC
>JABJVO010000078.1:9646833-9669194 GCA_026770805.1 Boulengeromyrus knoepffleri | reverse complement strand
TTGGGATAACCTGTAGGTCAGCTGTTCAAACCCAGGTGTGAGGACTCTTTCAGCCAATCAGTCCTCTAATTAGTTATGTAATTAGGGAGTTGCAGCAAAAACCCGCATACACACCGGCCCTTTGCGGATAAGATTGGCTACCCCTGCACTAGAAGCTCATCCTAACAGCATTTTTACCTAAACTGGTTCCTTGACAGCTGTATGCTGGTTTGCTGTGTATTACAGGGCTGCCAGCGCTCACGCATTCGGTGTGACGCTCACGCTTTCAGACTCTCACGCTAATGCAAGACACCTTACAGCAAATCTTTATTATTCCATGATAAACTTAAAATTAGCTACGTCAAAAGTTTTGGTAGTTTGCAAACCCTACAGACTATTCTCAAGGTAATAAACCTGTTCCGTACATGTAAATGCGTGTGCAGACGTGTCTCGAATTGAAAGTCTCATGATAGCCAGCTGACCAAAGGTAGCAACCCAGGTTTTATCTGTCACACATGTAATTTACATGTAATGCATGTAATTTACATGTAAATGCAAATATCACAATTCGGAAATACTGCCTTCGGCAATTTAAGGTTGGAAATAGATATTAATCATTTACACATTTGCACATTTGAAGCTTATCTTAAGCTATTAAGCACATAGGCTGTGCTTTAGCTGCTGTGAGACGACATATATACCACACACTCAGCTTCCATCTTAGATTAGTACAACATTATAACAAGATCAAAAACAGCAAAGAGGAAGTTCAGTATTATAAACAAAACTTCATGCGATATTGTAGAGATATTGATACTGTAATTAGCACATTAGCACTAAACTCCGGTCACTGCCACAATACAGGACAATTTAACAGCCTTTGATGAGTTTTTCTTACATAAACGAGATATATTGTAATAGTTAGGGCTGTCAAAGTTTATGTGTTAACATGTGTGATTAATTTAAAAATAATATCCCATTACTATTTTTTAATTGCCGCCATGTGTTTTATCCACAAGTGAAAATTTGTAGAATATAATGCTGCCTGACTTTAAGTTATTTAGGATGTGGTAAATATTAATACTCCCCAAAGACTGAAACCTTGGCATAACGGCATCTAGACCATTTCGAGTTGAATAATCTCAGTAAAATCGTTCGTGACAGATGGGTTTTGGTAATGTTTCGGCTAATGCAAAATTCATAAGTACATCTTAAATTAAAATACACCCTAGCATTCCATTTGTTGTGGGTCTACAGAAACATGACCCCCGAGACTGTCCCGTGCTGTTCGAACATGAGCATTTGATGACAGGGCCACCCACTTTTTATCTTTGGTAGCATGTTCACCATCCTGTGGGAGTAGAGAGTAGAACTTGCCTTCGAAAGGGGGAGGCTGAGTGCAGGGGGCTACCTGGAGAACCATCATCTACCCGGAAGTAGGATATCAGCCGGTCACCTGAGGGACATCGGAGGAACTGGGGCAAACCGACAAAGGACCCTGAAAGACCTTTCAGAAGAGGCTGAGGGGGTAACACCTCGTCCACCAGGAGCAGTTCAGTAGTTAAAGGAGCAAAATGCTGTAGACTGCTGGAACCTGGCCGATGACTCTGCAGCTGACCTCAGGAGGTGCGACAGGCAGCGGTGCTGAAGCAGGGCAGCACCTGCCTGTATAATCGGTACAATCTGTCGTGATCTTGTGCATCAAAAGTGGAAAATGTGACAATGTTCAAATCCATGTTCATTTCCTCTCCCATTTCCAGCAAGTACCAAGGTCCTATTCCGATGCATCCAAATGTAGATGTTCCAGGATACTCAGAGTCCAGGATACTCCGCTAGTTTATTTAATGGATGGATGATTAATATCATCCCATCGCATATATCATCCCTACACACATGTATGACAGTACAAATATTTGGTCTGCATCTTGGCCATATTTGGCCATAATATGTTTATCATGCGGTTGACCTTTTTCCGGAATTAAAGTGGAAAATCTATGTGAGAAGAAACTTTACCTTCCTGATAAAACAGGCAAGACAAAAGCTTCAGCCATGAGGGTAGCCCAGTGGCTCAGTGAGAAGCACTGCGGCCTTGGGCTGGTGGTTTGAATCTGACATGTTCTCTCCTGGTCATGTAGGTGTCCTCCAGGTGCTCTCTCATTACGATGGCATCTTTGGTTAAGTGGAGTCTCTAAATTGTCCATGTGTGCCCTGTGACAGGCTGGTATCTGTCCAGGGAGTTACCCCAGCCTTGTGACCTGCTGCATGGAATAAGCACTGTGCCCTCCTGTGACCCTTGCAAAGACAGGCGTGCTGATGAACCTCAAAAACAACAACATTTTAATGCGGTCAGTAAAAAATAATATGAACTAACAATAAGCAAATGGATCAGGAAATTTAGACACTTGAAATTTTCTTTATAAAAGAACCACATTGTCCAAAATAAGGAGATATAGGCAACACTGCCAGACCCAATATGTGGAATTCAAATTAGTTGTTATGTAACCGCTTGTAGATCATTGTGTGCAAGCAGCACAGGCACCTTGTTTATATATCACTACAACTGTGGCGTTGAGCACTTTGTGATTTTCTTATGAGCAAAGTGAATCTCAGTAATCCCTCTAGCAAAACTGACTGCTATCGCTGTCTTTAGCCTGTTTCTGAAACAGTCAAAAGATATTCTGCCGGCGGCCTGTTTTCGGAGAAGGTTTTAACAGGACTTAACATAAAATAAAAGCAATAAGATTATTCCAGCATCCTACAGTAAGAATTTTATGTTTGTAAATCAGCTGCCCATCCAGGAGGGGGGTGACAATGATGCTATCCCATAATGCACCTGGGACAGGTAACCAGTCCATTATGTGACACACTCTCGTAACGTATGGACAATTTTGAGGACTCTGGGAGGAAGCCAGAGAAAATCCATAACATCAGAGGGAGAACATTCATACATAGACAACTATAGCTGTAAGCATGCATTGCTACCCAGTGAACTAGCCTGCACTCTGCAATTGTAAACATACTCAAAGGGCACGCCATTGGATAAACCAACCCAGTACCAAGTAGAGCTTGTTTTTGCCTCCGGAACCTTAAAGCTTCAAAGTTGACAAGTAATCCACTCAGAATAGGCTTTCTGCACACTATGCACTGTTATACTGCCCTGTTATGTTTGCATATATGGCCTCCCTGTTAGATTTAACAAGTCTGGCCAGTCTACGGTGTTTTGGACCACAGGCTGCATGTTTTGTTTTTCATCACACTATTCTCTGTATCCTCCAGACCAGTGTTTCCCAATCTTGTCCTCAGGGACCCACAGACAGTCCACGTTTTTGTTTTGGAGCCAAAATGGCGGACTGTCTGGTAGGGAGCTGGGAGGGAGCAAAAATATGGACCAACTGTGGGTCCCCGAGGACCGGATTGGGAAACACCGCTCTAGACACTGGATCGCATGAAAATCCCAGGAAGGCATCTATTTCTGAGGTGATGGAACCACCGCATGTCGTACCAACGACCACGCAATGTTCAAAATTGCTTAAATCATCTCTCTAACAGTAACTCGATTTTTTGATCCTGTCTGAACGCAGTGTATCTCTAGCTGCAGCCGCATGACTCATAGTGTGAGGGTGCATGCTGTTTGTATTAATGAGCAGGTGAAAATAAAGTGGCCAGTGAGTGTTTGCTGTGCGCTATTATACATGACATTATTTGGATGTGAAAGGCACAACTGTTCCTGCGAATTGGGGAAAAAGAAACTTTGGTGACCACAGATAGCACAAATCGGCTTTCTGTTGACAGTCTCCCTTATCATATAACACCCTTTCAAACCTTTCTGAACTCAACAATGTGCCAGAGAGGATTGTTTGTATCATTTATCAAGGGATGCAGAGTTCTGCATTCAGAGTCTCTTTACAGGACTGCTTTACCGAGCTGTTATTCTTGCAACAGTGGACTTTCCGTTAGCGTCGATTCTAGCCATCCTCACCTGATCTCTCTCGCTAAATAAGGTGTTTTCATCCACAGAAATGCCGCCGACTGGATGTTTTTCGTTTATCGCAACATTCTCTGTAAATTCCAGACGCTGTAATGCGGGAGAGGCTCAGGAGGGCTGGCCGTTTCTGAGACGCTGAAATCCACGTCTGACACCAACAATCACACCGTGTTTAAAATTCACACATCATAGCTGTCCTAATGCTACGTCAAGCACTGTGAAACAACTGACCCTGTCTGTGTGCCGTATGTATTTATTTGCAGCTGCGTGATTGGCAGACTGATGGCTCCGAGGCTGGGGATGTGTGCTGGCATTCGGAAGATCGCTGGCTTGAATCCTGCGAATGCCTGCAGTGTTTCTACTCCTTTGGGCCCTTAAGCAAGGCCCTTAACCTACAATTGCTTCATCCTGGGTATGACGTTAACCTACATCCAGCCCTATAAGCAGGTCCTCCAACTTACAGGGAAAACTTTGGGGTTGGTGGCAGGATTGGCACTCCAGCCGCTGGGATAAACCTCACGCTGTTCTGTTCCATTTGAACATATGTGGTGCTGAGGTATCTCACTCCGCCATGGCTGTACTGAGGTGGTTTGTCGTGTGGTGGGCGTGGCAACGTGCTGTAATAGTCTTCACTCCTTACCTCTCTCCGCTTGATTGGTTGTTTAGAGGAACAGGCTTTCTTCATTAGCAAGCAAATGTACCTATAAAACACACACAAAAAAAGATATTTGAATCAATGGATTTGCAAATCACAATAGTTTGAACAGGAAATTCCTAGGTTAAGAATGTCCAACTTATACATATAAACACCCTGCCATAAAGCATATTATATTTGAACTAAGTACAATGGTTCATAACAATGAACTCACACAGTACTTTGTCACACTCATGAAAACATCGCGCAGCTTCAGCAGTTCATCGGCTCGAAGTACAGTTCGTAGTTATTTTTATTATTAGTGTATTATTAGCAGAGGTAGAGGGTTCTGGTCCGGAGAGTACAAGTCCAGACCAAGATTTTGTTTCAACCAACCAGTTGAGTATAAAGAGTCACAGTCACAGATACTCAACTGGTTGGTTGAAACAAAATCTTGGTCCGGATTTGTACTCTCTGGACCTGAAATCTCCACCTCAGATTTTTACTATATACTGTATAATCATTGTTCCGACTTACCTACAAATCCCACTTAAAGACAGACGTTGATAACTTGGAGACCGTCTGCAATGACAGAAGGCCATTTCTGCATTTTCTGAAGTCTTGCATTAAGGAGGGCACATGCACAGCTGGCAGGGAAACATACACAGCATGTTACCACTCACCCAGCGAGGGCTGGCAGGGCAGCACGGCAACACGTCAAGCGGTGCCGGGCACACGCTCACGTACAGCGTTCCAGCGCAAACGCACAACCCCCCCGAAAAATGGCTGCTCCTGTTGGTCATCTTGTTTAATTGATTGAGATAAACACGCGTGACAGGTGCCTCCACTGTGACCGCGGCGGGTTGCCAGAGAGGGGGAGGACGAGGTTCAAATGAAGTGCGCATACCGAACTCGGCCTGCTTCGCCTACGGCTAAATGTAGGGTGGAGATTAACCTCCACGCAGACAAAGAAGCAAACACACGCATTTTAAATATTGCTCAGTGAAGCTTGCAGTAGCAATTTTGCTATCACAGGTGGAGCCAAAGTTTACTCACTGCCCCCAGTGGGGGCCCGATACTAAGAAAAGCAGCATTATAGCTGAAATAGCTTCATCGTACTTTACTGGTGAATTTATGTCAAAGCAGGGCTCTCAAGTCACACAGCAGCAGATAGATAAATAGAGTTTTATATGAGACCCTTACCAGGAAATACAATAAGGGGTTTACACCAAAAATGCTATGTGTATTCACTTGGTCTGGATTTTTACTTTCAGGACCTGAACTATCCACCTTTCTTGTACAGTATAGTGTTTGTTACTTTTTTCCAGCCACTGGAAATATTTGATAATTAGCCCTATTTGGCTGTACTGTCATCAGCACCATATTTTAACATCTAAGATCGCGTGAACGTCAAGGATCATTCTGGCTTGCATTATATTCAGCCTAGCTTGCATTTTCCTCTTTTTGTGGCACATTTTTCCCCCATTGTACTTGGTGAAAGCGCTTGACCATTGCAGTCTGTTATTGTTTATTGATATCTATCAGAGACAAAGACGCACTTCCTCTCCGCTGTGGTCCGTGATGAGCAGCAGCTCAGTCGCCGGTTAACAGGATCCTTGGCACTTTTGGTGTCACGCTTTAGTGTGGGATTTAGCTGAGCGATGTCCGGTTTATCCTGGCTAATTAGCCACTGCTGCAAATGTCGGATTAGAGCTGTTCCCAAGGAACAGAAATGCCAGGAAAACACTGGGAATGATTTAGAAAGTCAATAAAGCTATAATTACCCACTAATGTATCCTTAAATAAGGTAACTCTAAGCAAGGGGATGATTCCGTAAACACCAAATGAGGAAGATAAATTCCTAAAGACTTATTTGTGTCTAGGTGATGTGTACATAATTGCCTCATTATACAAATGGTCAATTAGGCTTGGATATAATCCTCATTTAAGAGAATATGTAATATGATCTCGTCTAATAAATAAACTCCAGTGTAAAGCTGTGAATGAAAAAAGGAGAAACCACTGTACTATCAGCTACCCATCCGTCCAACTTCCAACGGGGGGGGGGGCGGGGGGGCTGGAACTGATCCCAGGCAGCACAGGGCACAGGGCAGGGAGGGGAATCACTGCAGGGCACTGGGTAAGTAAACCAGCAGGCATGGACTGGCCATCGGCAATTTTCCCAGTGGGCCAATCTCATGGGGGTCAGCTTTTCTTCCCCCACCCTGGTATTTTACAGCCCATATCCCAGGGGTGTGCAACCCGTCAGCCGATCTTGGTGTGTCTTCAGGTAGATCACAGATGATGATTAATGGATAATCCTTTATTCCACTGGTGGTCAACTGGTTGATGGTGGTCAGAAAAATACACCATGGGAACTCCTTCCCCACCCTGATTGTTGGCAAAATAAACCAAGGCAACCCCCTTACGTGCTATTTCTTGCAAGGCTACACCTGGAGGAAACGCAAAGTGTCGGTCCTCAGCACCTGGCAACCCAGCCTGGACCATAATTCAGTGAAATGATTAATATATGTTGATCTCTGCGAGAAATACTGTCAACTACAATTTCTACTCGCCAAACCTCTTTTTTTCTTGGTGTTCTAGATATAGTGCACTCTATCTCAGTTGCTGCAGTAAAAAGCCCAGGATTAGAAACATAGAATCCCCCTGTTCCCGTGTATTTGGTAGGGCTCTGTCAGAGCCTATTATCAGGCTGGAGTCTTTACCAAGTTTAGTATTCACCAAGTTCTTATGCTGAGAGTTGATAGTGGTCATGATATTTTTCCACGCCATATTTATCATAATTTAAAAATAACTTATTTCTGATGGTTCTCAGTGCACTTCATCTGTTTTGCCATAACAAACAATAATCTTATGGCAAAATAAACAAAACACAATTAATGAGCAATTAGTACGTCCGTCCTGTGGTCACTGCGGTAAGAGTTACTCTGATCAACTCGCAACCTGACATGTTATTGAGGGGAATTTGATTAATTATTGATTGTGTGTGTGTGTGTGTGTGTGTGTGTGTGCATGTGTGTATGTACGATGTTTATAGGCAGAGCATCACAGTGACTAAAAGTGTGTGTGTTTTCTCTAACAGAGAAAACAGGAAAGGTCAAATCCCCCCCCCATCCAGAGTGACGAGCAGGATTTATTTTACTTTATCATTGTTTTTAAAATAGCTTCTTTGTGACCAGATATTTTTTTTTGATCAGTTTCACGATAGATTTTTCCCCTTTCAGGATGAAGGCAGGGATCATACAGCCTAAATAAGTGTATTCCATTGTACAAAGGTAAATTAAAACCAATTACTATTACCAGAACCAAAAACAAGCACGCTGCGTGAAGTGCGTTTCTCAGCCAAGAAGCTAACAGCTCTGTCACATGTTGATTTATTCTAAAAATGCTGCAAGTGGCAAAAATGAATACAGGGTAACTGTGGTCACCTGGCACAGTCACCAAAACTAATTAGACACCATTAGAAAATTTACATAATCATGTATTACTTTTGGTAAGTAAATTAAGAATATCCCAACAGTTTTCATAGGGGCAGGGAGTACTTGTGTAGGAACTAGGAACTGGGAAGGTCTTCGTGGGTAGTTATTGAGCTAGTGAATAATTCAGGTTCAGAGAGTAAAAGTCCAGACCGGGATTTTGTTTCAACCAACCGGTTCAGCATAAAGAGTCACAGTCACAGAGTACTCAACTGGTTGGTTGAAACAAAATCCTGGTCTGGACTTCTAATATCTGGACCTGAATTACCCAAGTCTACGTATCAGCAATGGGGAAAGAGATGGACTGAACTTTCCTCACGATTTTTTAACTACATTCGTCCCTCAGTACCTGCGGGGGATCCGGTCCTGGCCCCCCCACAGATACCCAAACCTGCGGATGTTCAAGTGCCTTATGTAAGATGACATATATAACCTATGCACACCCTCCCATACACTTTCAATTATCTCAGGATCACTTATAATACCTGATACAACGTAAATGCTGTGTGTAAATAGCTGTCATACTGTATTGTTCAGGTTAACAATGACAAGAAAAAATGTAAATGTTCAGTACAGGTGCAACCATCACAGAGAATATATAAACTGATTCTCTCTCTTCCCACACATCACTTCACTGGCGTCCAGTAAATTCAAGTTTTGCATTCTGGAAGTTTCTGGAGTTTTTATCCCTAATATTCTCGATCCGTGGTTTGTTTAATCCACGGATGCAGGATCCACAGACACGGAGAACCTGACTGTACCTCAGTATCGCTAACCAGGCAACGTTTTGTTTAATTTTTATTTCACTTACACTTTGCTGGTATTTATATTTGGCTTTTGAATCTGCAAAAGTCATTATGAGGAGAGCATCAGTCAATGTATTCATTTTTAAGAATCATCAATCCAGTTTAGGGTCACAGTGATCTCAGAGCCTATTTCAGAAGGAACAGGACAGAAGGCATGACCTGGACTGGATGCGTGTTCCTCACATGGACCAGAGATGCAAAAAGAGTAAGTTAGAGGTGCAGCTACAACTGGACAGCTTCTTGTTGGACTGTGGGTGGTGGAATGGATAGAACATGCAAAGCAGGATGTGCGAGGACAGCATACAACCAACTGAGACAGCGTGCCACCTACAGAAAGAGGCACAAATAGATTCCATTTGTAAAATCATTGGGGGGGGGACATGGGAAAAAGGAATAGGAACCTTATTTGGAGATGTAAGGCAGCTTTAGGAAAACATCATGGAAAACACGCACAAGAGAAAATGGACAGAAAACATGGGCTGCAGAAGGACTGCTGGGGAAGTGGCGGGAATTTGGGTCTGGCTGTATTTTCTCAGGTGAAATAAAATAAAACTCAGTGTTATTTTTCAGCAGATCAAATTATCCAACACAGTGTGCATTTTTCTTAAATGATTATTTTTATAAATCAGTGTCAGGCAGTCGCTAAGACGACCGGAGTTTAAAAGCCACGCTGACCAGCCAAACAGTGACATCGCTCAGCTGACCCTGGGGTTTAAACCAGTGACCATCTGATCACAGAGGCAGCCAGTTTAACCACTAAGCCAATTCATCCCCTTACTCAACCTACCACCAGAACATCAACACCCCCACCCCATATCATCTTCCAGGAGGATTTGAATAAAACCTTTAATCTAATGTGCATAAAGTATAAGCTATATGTATAGTGTCTTTATGAGATCATATGGGTTCTCATATGTCTCAAAAGAGCCCCAATCATTCATTAATTGTTAATCAAGGCTTGTGCCTTCTTTTAATGTCATTTTAATTTAATTGAATTCAACATACATAGATTTTAAATTATTATGGACCTTATTATCATGATTAAGAATAAGGCTCGGGAGAGCTGATCCCATAAAAACATTTTTTTTTCCGGCTGTTTAAGAATAGAGAACTGAAATAAGTCATTAATTTATTATGGATTAGCCTATCACTCAGGAATATTGTCTTTCTTCCTTGAGATGCTGAATGTTCTCCTGTGCATCTCTAAGCATTCGGGTCAGTCTTGTTGAGGCCAATCAGAGACCTGCTGAGTTCCATGAATACGAATATATCCTAGTTACTGAGCCCAGAGCAACTGGCTTGTCGAAAGTTAGCTTGTCGTGTGTCACATGTGGGCTTTGGAGATGAACTCATAACCAAAGGTTCCAGCAGAATGAGGCCACTTAACAAGGTCAATATTTCTGAAATTTGTTTTAATCTATGAGCATGGAAGTATTATACACATATTAATGATATGAATAATGTGTGCAGCATTGGTCACCTTACCTTAAAAAAGACAATATAGGGCTACAAGAATGATTCCTGGTTTTAGAGCAATGTCTTAAGAGGTTAGCTGAGCTGAATCTGTTTAGCCTCGAGCAAAGGAGACTAAGGGGGGACATGATCCAGTTATACAAGGCAAATAGTTACTTCAATATTAGTTGAAGTGCAAGAACTTGTGGCCATAGGTGGGAATTAGCGGGAGAACATTTTAAACTGGATTTGAGAAAGCGCTTCTTTACACAGCGAGTAGTTAGAGTATGGAATAGTCTTCCTGCTAGTGTAGTTCAAGCTAAAACCTTTAAATCAGAGCTGGATAAGATTTTAACAACTCTGAGCTATTAGTTGAGTTCTCTCCAAATGTGCTTGCTGGGCCAAACGGCCTCCTCTCGTTTGTAAATTTCTTATGCTGTCATGTTCTTATGCATGGATGGATGGATGGATGGATAATTGAATTAATAATTGAAGACCCTTGAACTTTCAGCTGTGATTTAAATACATTTTTGACCCAAATCTAAACCAAAATAGCACACTGACTTGATGCAGAATTTATTTCTTCATTTCACAGAATGCCAAAAGGATTGATTTTAGACCTTTTTTAGTCACTCAAAGGCATTTACCTTTTTAGTATTAAGCTACTCCAGTTTAGCTTCGGCCTTCAATGTGAATTTACCATCCCAGTTTTGAGCTTTTAGGAGAATGAAACAGATTCTCCTTCTGCTTCTCTTTATTACTAATACAATTATTGCAAAAATACACATTTGCTGTTGGTTGTGGATAAACAAGACCAAGTTGCTTATTTGCATTTAAATTGTGTTGTATGCTTTTTATAGAAAAATCTTTATCTTTATTTTGATCATAATACTATTTTATATTTGTTGAATTAACCATAAATATTTTTTTAACAAAACAATATTGTAAAGCATTCTTTGTGGTTTCATTCTTCACTAAAGTTTACAACCAGTATGAATACATATAATAAGTTGTATTAAACTGAATTGAAAATGAAGCAGTATCTTGTAAATATTTAACAGAGTATTTTTTTTTCCAAGTCCAAGCCTCAAAGGCATTTTAGACCAATTCTGAGGAAATACAGGATTTACGATATAAGTTATACTCCTCAGCTTTCTGAGATTAATGAAAATAAATTCCTTACCATATTACAAAGGATAAAAGTCAAAAAGGGTAAAGAATAAGGTTTTAAGGAGAGAACTCTTTACTTATTAAAGCCCCTTCCAGTATCCTTTTTGACTTATTTTGAAAATGAATTAATTTTAATTAATTAAATTTGCATGCACTTAAGCAATTAACATCTAAAGTATGAATTGATAAATCTTGGTTTGGAGTCTAGATTCAGGCTTTGTGGGACCAGGTTTACTCTGTCATTGTTTTGTCTTCCAGTTTTGGTCTAGGTTCCTGGGGACTAAGACCAAGAACATGCAAATAAGACTCCAGTGGCCTGAACTACGAAACGGGATTACTGGCTTATCGGGGTAAGTTGTCCGATTTAAGGTAGTCTGGGCAAAATATAAGTGAACGAATATGAAGTCCATTTAAACTGTGGTACCTTAAATCCGACAAGTTACCCCGATAAGCTTCATTACTGCAGCATTACTTCAGCTTAGCTTACCCACAACTTCACACATACAGTCGTGAAAAAATTAGGACACCCCATTAAATAATTAGTTCTTTTTTAAAAACTATCAACATATCAATATTAAATCTTCTTTCAAATTATATCTGTAGCTAAGGACGATGTAATTGCATCACCTATGCAAAAACAAGAAAGAAATTCACTTATTTAACAAAAGAAATTAACTAAGATACCAATTCCGACTGAGGAAAAAGTTAGGACACCCTCACATTCATCACTATTTAAAATGCCTAGAATTAGATTCAGGTGGCACCATATCAGGTGAAAATGATTAGAACATCGTTACAGAGCTTTTTGGCGGAGCCTGTCTTACTTAAACCACCGACATTTAGTTTGGCTTGCTTTTGATTGTTGAAGTGAGTGGTATCACCATGCTGAGATCCAAAGAGCTCTCTGAGGCCTACAGAAAGAAGTATGTAGATGCATATGAGTCTGGGAAGGATATAAAAAGATCTCAAGACAGTTTGGAATCAGCCATTCCACTGTCCGGAGAATAATTTACACAATAATTCACATTTAAAACAACTGCCAACATGGTCAGGGCAGGCTGTCCTAGCAAGTTCAGCCCAAGAGCAGAACGCAAGATGCTGAAAGACATCTCCAAAAATCCTAAAAGGTCATCACAGGTCATACAGGAAGCTCCTGCCACAGTTGATGAATCTAAAATTGAATTATTTGGACAGAGGACATGTTTGGCATAAACCAAAGACAGCTTTTCAGCAAAAGAACCTCATACCAACTGTGAAGCTTAGGGGTGGAAATGTCATGGTTTGGGGACACTTTGCTGCAGCAGAACCTGGCCAGCTCACCATCATAGAATCCACTATGAATTCTTCATCATATCAGAGGGTGCTTCAGGACAATGTGAAGCCATCTGTCCAGACGTTGAAGCTGAAGCTGTGGTGTACCACGCAGTATGACAATGACTCAAAATATTCCAGTAAATGTACCAAGGAACGGCTCAGATGAAAGAAATGTAGAGTTCTGGAATGGCCAAGTCAAAACCCAGATCTGAATCCTATTGAGATGCTGTGGGGTGATTTGAAACAGGCAGTGCATGCAAGACGTCCTTTAAACATCACACAGGTTAGAGAATTCTGCGTTGGAGAGTGGGGAAGCCTTTCCGCCAGTCGATGTCAGAGATTGATAAATGGTTATAGGAAACGTCTCATTAAGATTATATCAAACGTCTCATTATGGTTATACTTTTTCATATAACTGTAACGGACTGTAACTATGGCTCCTGGTGTTGCTGTACATGTCATATGTATCTAATGTGTTTCTCCATCATTGTGTCAATGCATGTTCTGACCACCCATTTTCTCTGCCATCTTACCCAGGGTGGCACCAACTTGCCAAACTTGCCGCCACAGATTAGCGACATTAACATGTCATGGACTGATACTCTCTGTCATGGACCTATATCTCCCCTATGTATTTTGGGCAGTGTGTGGCTCAGTCTGTGTGCCTGTAATCAGAAGGTCAATGGTTCAAACCCAGCCTCTGTAGGTCTTTGAGCAAGACCCCTAACCCCCAGCTCCCTGGGTGCTACTATGGGTGGCTGCACTTTATGGACAACTTACTCAACAAAGAGCGAGTTGAGGGAGGCGTAAAGATGATTTCCCCACAGGGATCAATAAAGTTGATTATTATTATTATGATGATGAGCCAATAAAATCCTTTGTTCTCCACTACAGAAAATGCCTCATCATTGAATGCAATGCTCTCCATTATTTTAGTAGTTGTGTCTTTAGTTCTGGTGCTAGTAACTTTAAATATTGATAAAATTTAAATATCAGCCAGCAATATCGGGCAAGACTGATCCATCAGACTGATGCCAATAGGATAACAAACATGTCATGCAAAGAAAATCACCGTAGCACAGAGACCATCACATGGCACTTCCATTATGAATATTAAAGGCTCTTCCTCTCCCGTGCTACATTTTGGAAATTCATGTTCTGGTATTGCTACTATTTGCATCCATCTGAGGCACAACAGTATGCAACCGGGAAACAGGAGTATCTTTATTTTACCCCTAAAAACTGACTCTGGCATTTTCAAACTGAGGTGTTGAATCTCCGGCTTAATGATGGATTAATCACAATGCATCAGTGCTTCTTTACATCCCGATGAATAACCCAATAGTTTATGGAGCACCCGGTATACCTGCTTGACATGGCTTTCCTCAGTCAGGCAGTAGATCAGAATGTCATCTAAACAAGCAATAATGATGAACCAGTGAAGCATATCCCAAACAACATTCACAAAGCCTTAGAACGCAGCAGGAGAACCAAATAGCCCAGAAGGCATAACCAGGTATTTATAATGCCCAGTGGAACCCCATGTGCTACTCACTCCCCTCCCATATCGGAAAATGACTGTAAGTGCTATCAAGGTCTTTGGATTTCACATCACGTT
Source organism: Boulengeromyrus knoepffleri (assembly GCA_026770805.1). Taxonomy (NCBI): domain Eukaryota; kingdom Metazoa; phylum Chordata; class Actinopteri; order Osteoglossiformes; family Mormyridae; genus Boulengeromyrus; species Boulengeromyrus knoepffleri. The sequence continues at coordinate 9,654,739 of JABJVO010000078.1, read as the reverse complement.
CATTTTTGTTTTTTGCTATTTTGTTTATTTTTACCTCATTGCGGTATTCAATTTGAAGAAGATGTCTGTGAATGCTTTCTGTAGCAGTGCAGCCCTCACCTTTTCCTACAGCAGTGACGATTCCCACAAAGTGATCACCTGAAGCATCACAGCGGATAATTATATGCCGTTTCTGCTGTCTGCATGCCTTTGGTTCATTGTGCACAATTTAGGGATTCTTTTCGCAGGGCCGGATATCGCTGTTGTTTTTGTGTTTCCTCCACAGTGCGGGCAGTGCCTAGGTTCTGCATTTTCCCACTTTCTTCATGTGACTTTTATGATTCTGCCATGTTATCCTAGGATTTACTGCACTGTCTATTTTCATAACTGAGAATCTTCACTGACTACAGTCTGTGCTTTTCATTCTATCCTGTGTTGTTTCTCTTGTTTGGCTTCTAGCATCAAATCTGACTTCCCAAATAACTTTTCTCTCAGTCTCATGTCACAATCACCCATCAATATTCTGTCAAGGTTAACTCAGATAGAACTCCAAAGTTAGATGACTGACTTTCCAGTTTTAAGTCAATATTAAATTCCTCAGCATATTCTGAGGGTGTCTGTGATCTTCTGTTCCAAATAAATCTTCTGTATGTCTTTTTTTTTCCTGGGAGAACAACAAGTTTCAATGCTTTCCTTTACCAGCCTGTTGCAATGTTGTTAGCTGCTGTTGAAGACACTCATGTCACTGAAACGTCTTGGCTGTCTTCCTTGTCATCGGCTCCAATTTCCATCAAATATGTGGCAAACAATTTCCTTTGTTCTTCGACGTTCCCCATCAGCTTTGTTTCAGTTACAAATTCCTTTCTATTGTTCATTCTTGTATCTATTTCCTGCTCTCACATAACTTAGCTAGCCTGTTCTGTGCTAACATCTTGGCTCCTAGTAAACTGGCAGTTCTGCACTTGTTGTTCTTCATGTTCCAATGCTTGCCTGCATTCCTGTTTATCATGAGTTTGTACTCTGGTACCATGGTGCATTGGTATTCACGTTGATAAAAAAGTTTGGAAAGAAGTAGTGGCCGAAATGTCTGCTTTATTACCAAGCTTCCTTCCCTCTCTGCACTTCCTTGACTCCTCTGACGCAGATCAGGTAAATGGTGTCTGACACACATCTTCCCAGCCAAATTACAGGTTTCCTTTCAATGACAAGTTGACAGTTGGAAAAAAAAAAAGGGAGGTTGCAATATTATTAAAAGTGCGCGCTAAAATAAATTTTTACCACAAAACCGAAATTGAAGAGCACTGAATATCTCTGTGGTTTTCAGAGCATAGTTTTACAATTACATTTACATCTTTCGTAGACAGTCTTATCCAAAGTGACATACAAGCATGATAAACAGTACATTACAAGAATACATCTGTCAAGGAGCTAACTAGGTGTAAGTACAGCTTGGCTGAGCTTCCAGTGTATGACTAATAATAAGTGGAAATTGACATCAGATAAAGAGCTAAATAATATGCACAGATATAGCAAAAAGAGGGCTATTCAAAGAAAAAGTGCAAATTTAATCACATTCAGGATACAGAGGAGATTAGGCAAAGGGTAGAGGAGCAGGACAGTGGTTATAGGACTAGGAGGTGTTTCCAGTTAGCCGTTACGTGAAGGTTGATGACCAGATGAGGACACACCCATCAAGGAACCATACACAAAACATCTAGAGTAAGACGTCTCGCTTGGCGAAGGGGTGACTCAAGAACGTTGGCTTGGTGACCAAAGGGAGGGAGACAACATGTTGATCTTTTACAGAAATCAAATGCGACTTTTGGTTGCACTCGTTGCAAGTTAGATAAGAAGTAGTTTTCTGAAAAGCACTTTAACATCATTAACAACAGAGTAGATAGATAGATAGATAGATAGATAGATAAAATCTGTTACACATGTCTATTTACATACTGAATGGGGGTCTGATGCCTGAATGCCCCATCCTGAAGCAGTGAAGTGATTATTCAGTATGACCCACTCATTGTAATCTTCCATGCATCTGCTGCTAAATCTGATTTTAAGGCTTTTATCAGTTCCAGGAATGTGTATCATGCTTAATTCGACAGTAGATAAGGACTCCACAGTACCTCAGTCCTATTAAATGATGCACAGCATTGCTCCTCAGGAAAAACTCAGTTGATATCTATGGTGACAATATAAAAAAATCTAAATGCTATGGTCTCTACTTCTAAGATACCTAGGGAATGTCTCCTTTGAAGAAAGAGACAAATTTGTCAAATTTGTTTTTGCTTGCTAACATTTTCTAATTAACTTGTGGTATTTATTACTGCCCTTGCTCTGTACTCTGTTGCAAATAGTTTTTATTATTCTTTAAACTGCCCTTACCTGACAGATGAAACTAATGAAGAGATTGCAAGCCAGGGAACCAACCTAAATAATTATAAGACAAGTGATAAATGCAAGCAGCCTTACTGCTATACAGCTACGTATAACAAATAAAAACTGAAGACGCTGAAACATTGCAGATTAAGGAAATATAAGGTTGGCATCGACTAATTGCATGTCAGTGTCATGGTCTTTAACTTGATATAACCATAAACTGCCAGCCAGTCAGAGACCAGGGAATAGCCCAAACCATTCTTTGATAAAATTAGGTAATATTAAAGCAGCAGTAAAACTTTCTTCCAGTAAACGTTCGAACATACACAATGAGGTACATGATAAATGTGGAACGTTTAAAGTATATGTAGCCATAAAGCTAAAAAAAGGTCATAAAGATAAATAAAATCATCGTTCATAACTATAAGAGTTGCGTCCTTTGGGACAGTGAGCATATCGGCATGATGCAGAGGCTGGAGGGTGAAGAAGGGATTTTACCAGCAGCCTCTGGATACAGTGAGCTGGGGGATCAGAGCAAAGGTTCAAAAGAGGAACTGCAGCCGTGACAAAGGACAACCTGCCAGGAAAGATGGGGTACGGCCTCTAGTTTGGCGTCCTCTCTCCGAAAAAGGGCAGTTAAATCATTAGCATATAGACATAAATGATTAGCGTAGCATAGACTGGCCTGCCCCCTGACCTTGTCCTTCCCCTAGAAGATTCGTAGCATGCCCCCCCCTTCCCTCCCCCATCTCATGTTAGCACCTTCTGTTTCCTGGGGATGTAATTGACAATTTGATTCAAACAAGAACAAGTGGATTTCATCATGATGGTGGGTACTATGTGATTTGAATAAGAAGTTGAAAATTTTGAGGTACGATATATATATATAATCAGTTTAGACTTTTAGCTTTTACAGCAACAAATGCTGTCAGGCCTGACTCACAAAGACATGTAGCAGAAAACTGAATCACCTGATTTTGCCCAGGTATGCTGGTGCCAAAGAACACCAGAATTCTCCAATAACTCTAGAGTTGACTCTTTGTTGCATCACTTCCTTTGTCCTCAAGTCAATGAGGTCATCTCTGCCAAGGTCTGCATCATGGATGCTGTCTAAGCCAGCAAGCAGCGGATTACAAAATCACCTTTCAATTTTCAGGTTGTCTGAGCAGAAGAAGCCTTCTAAAAATTCTGGAATCTTTCCAGGTGTCTACATATATCTGCCTGGAGGGGCTTTGTCAGTCTCCACTTCAGTCTGTAGAACCACCTTCAAGGCAATAATGAACCCTTTAAAATTCAGAATTTTAGGCCAAACACACAGTAGTGTGCAAAATTTTAGGTAGTATAAGAAATTGATGTTCAAATGACCTTCATGTTCATGTAAAACTATGATATTATGCCTGTCAAAGTGTGTTAGCTTAGTGATTTCAAAACCTCCCCTAAAGTCACCCCAGTATTTGCAGCGACCGTCCAACACACCCGTGTATTTTTTGACTCGACCACTAGCACGCCTTCAATACCTCATTTTTTTAACTGATTAAATTAATTAATTGAGTTGGTGGTGAAATGTAACTGGAATGGGTGGCTTATAGGAGAGGTTTGGGAACTGAAACAGTGTTAATCTAGTCATCCAAAATATCAACAAACTTTTGGAAAACAGAGGAGATTCTTCTTAGTTATTGTTGTGTTAGTTTGAATTGTCATATGTTATAATGTCAAACTGTGTTTTTTGTTCAGTGCACATAAACCCTTACTACTTAGATAAATAGCTTTAAATATTTCCTTTGACTCCCTAAGACTTTTGCACAGTGCTGTATATCAGATGCATGGTCTTCATCAAGTTCAATCTATCTATTGCTCTCATATATAATGCACTATACTGTAGATACCTTCATAACGCATTATAACGGTCGGTTTAAGCATTAAGGATGTTTTGTACTGCATTGTGAAGGTATCTATAGTGCATTATAGAATATTCAGCTTCATAGAGGATTTGTTAATTATAATAAACATGACGATAATGTATTATGCCTTCTGTGCATCTGCTGTTAAAACTGATTATAAGGCTTTTACCAGTTCCAGGAATGTGTTTCTTGGTTATTATAAATGTTAATGCCCATGTTTTAAATGCTATGTGATTGCATAAGTGACTATTATGAATGGGTTCGTAGATTCTTACAGACATGACATTCATAGAAAGTGTTGCCATGTTGTTTTTCTTAAAAAGCATCAGATAACAGGTTAAGAACTCCTATTTTAAATTATCAGTCTTGACACATATGTTTTATATCATATGATGAAAACGGGTTCATCGCAATTTGTCAATTGTTGAGTACATCGGCTGAATAGTAAATAGATCTGAGTGCGCAACAACGCGTTTAAAGTACTATAGCAAGGAATCAGTGAAAATGAGCAACCCTGTGTTAAATATAATAACCATTCCTCTATCCATCCTTCATTCCCACTTGTCAGACTCATGGTCACTGGGGACCAAAGCCTATCCCTTAAGCTTTGTGCGCGAGGTAGGGAACAACACAGGACGGGGCGCAAAAAATAACCTTATTTTTAAATGTTTCAATACAAAAGTTAATCCATAGTGATTAAGATTCTTTGGTTATTAATGCTGGTTCATACCACTAATGCAATAACGGTGAGATTAAAATGACATAGCATAGGAAAGGCTAAATCTAGCTGCAGACTGCCTTCCACATCAGTGCTTACTGACTAAAGAACTGATTAGATTAATTCTCTCTTCATGTCTATTAGAGCTTCATCAACCTCTCTCACCTGCCATACCTATTAGTACCAGATAATGAAATACGTCTCCTCTGTTTCTTCGGGGAGATATATTTTGATAATATTATTTCATCCTCATTTTTATATTCACCAGTTATTTCTACTTGTTGCATTGATGTGAAGATATAAAGTCACTTTCAATAGTTGCCTTCCATATTTTTGTGTTTCATAAACAGTTTATCCTAAAAGGCATATCCATTTTACTAATTAGATCACCTGCAGTTCATCTGAACATGCAAACTTTGAATCAAACTTTAAACACCTACAGGCCCCCTACAGGCCTTCTGTAGTACTCCCGGCTGCCAGTAATAACTCACAAACTGCTTTCTTGGTAAAGCAGGCACCTAAAAATAATTGTGCTATTATTCATTTTTCTAAGCGCTCTGTAATATTCTGAGGTTAATTTACCTGCACCCCACGGTCGATCTCCCTTGCATTCCGGTGCCGTGTAGTTGTGCTGTTACTGTGGTTACCATTTGTCTCCTCTGTGTTTCCAAATCGAGGCAATCTCTGCCTGGCACCTGATATTCCCAGAAGGAGTGCTATCCATACACAGCATGTACACTTCCACCACCTTCACCTGCAAAAGTTCTTGCAAAGTTCTAAGACGTTCAATTCATGGAAAGTGCATGCACAGGCCCTGTAGCATGCAGACTTTATTGGTCTGCTCATCCAGAAAATCTGGCACTAATGCATTTTTATTGTAAATGTTATGCATTTGGAATTTGAGAATATAATGTATGCATGTCTGTCGTAGGTCATTGTGTTTGTGTTGGCATATGTTTTGACATAGATAATTATATGTTCATCCATATATGCAGCTTCCACACCTGATTATCCAGAGCAGCTGTGACCCTGTAATCAATTTCACTAAGTACAGGGCACCAATGTCAGTCCATCACAGGGCAAAACACACTTACACAGACTGCGTAATTTAGAGCCACCAACTGATAAAAACATTCTATTTTTGGACTCCAGGATGAAACTGGAGGTACGCGGGGGAAAAAAACTCTCTCTTTCACACACACATAGAGCAGCAATAATACTGGCAGCCCTGGGCGTGTGAGCTTATACTGCTAACCAAGTGCCATTCAAAGACATTAATTAATCTTTATTTGATTTTTCATTTGGGTGGAAAACTAGTGATTATTAAATAAAGATGTTTTCCTGGGGTGTTTTATGCATTAAGAAAAAGCATAGATGTTTCCTATAAGGAGAATATTTCTTTCTTACGTATTAGGATAATAGGTCATTAATGCTTTGACATCAGTGCTCGGCTGCTTTGCATGGAAGTTGCATTAGAGTTTCTCAGTGTCATTCTGCAGTCTTCTGTGTGTCCTTGGTGTGCTGGATCACACCGGGATCACCCCCCTCTCTGCATGAGTCACTGCCCCCCTCCTGGATCACACCGGGATCACCCCCCTCTCTGCATGAGTCACTGCACTCCTCCTGGATCAGAACTGCATCACTCCCCTCTCTGCATGAGTCACTGCCCCCCTCCTGGATCACACCTGCATCACTCCCCTCTCTGCATGAGTCACTGCCCCCTTCCTGGATCACACCTGCATCACTCCCCTCTCTGCCTAAGTCCTTGGTCCCTTCCTAGATGATCCCACTCCTCCATGGTTCACTCTCATTTGATCATCACCGCCAAATACACAGAGTACATACACATACACACACTCACAGACACACTCACAGACACACTCACAGACACATGTCTCGCTGATCCACAGTAACACAGCACCCTGCTTGACATTATGGCATGATCACCACTAGCTCCAATATCTATTTTAACTCCCTACATCTATCTCGCTACCTGATATACCCATCCTTATATATACATGCACACATAATTATCTATATTCTTACATTGTGACAGGTGTTAAATCACTTTATGTTATGTCAAATTCCCCTATGAACTTCACTCGAATCACTTTCAAAAAGAATGTAGGTTTATCTCACAGCCTCAGGAAATCTACTAATATTCTCAACAGTTTCCACGCGACAGGATGTAATACTGATTAACATGCATACCTGCTCATTATCAAGAAGGAAGAAAATCTTCTGTTCTACTTTTTCCATTAAGACAGGCAATAGGCTAAGGAGTGTCACGGAAATAATGTTAAGCTCCATAAGCAAGTGGAATAATTGAAACATTCCTATTTTAATGGGAATTTAATTGCGCTTTGAGTGAATTGATTAGCCAGAGATTATTAGACCATTCTAAGCTTGATTGTTATTAACATTTGCCTGTCTAATTTGAACTCAGATATAATTGATTATTTTATGTCCACTCCTCTTCATAGCACTTTGTGATACAATTCAGATTTCTGGAGGGGGGGGGGGGGGTAGCAGAATAAATGTGAAAATAAAGCTAATAAATGGTGACTAAAAGAGGAATCACTGTGTGTGCCATGTTCAGCTAAGGAGGAATCTAGCTGATTAGTAAACATTTCAGAATGAGAAACCTACCTGCCGAATTTTAACGCGAAAACTTTTCATACAGAAAATTCAAGTACACAAAAAAAATGTGGCAGTGGTGGCTTGATGGTTAAGGAAGCGCACTTGTAATCGAAAGATCGCAGGTTCGAATCCCCGACCAGCAAGGCACCACTGAGGTACCCTGAGCAAGGTACTGCTTCCCGGGCGCTGAATTAGCTGCCCCCTGCTATGTCACATATGGGTTAAATGCAGAGGACACATTTCGTTGTTGCACACTGTGTGCTGTGGTGTGTTAACAATGACCACT
>JABJVO010000078.1:9623078-9639019 GCA_026770805.1 Boulengeromyrus knoepffleri | reverse complement strand
TGGGTTGTTCCCAGTCTTCCCCCCAAACCCACCACCCCCCCCCCCCCCCCCCGCGACCCTGAATAGGACATCAGAAAATGGATGGATGGATGGAGACATAGGTTTTCAGATTCAGCTACTAGAGATGATTACTGCCAACAGCGCTTGCCTGATTTTGCCATATTAGCTTGTTATTTTGACAAACAAAAGTCTCGAAGTGTCTTCAGAATGTGATGATCTTCTTACCGTTTTAACACAGTCTCTAAGATTAGCCCCTTCGTTGCAAATCCCTAGTAAACCTTTTATGTTGTTCTGTCATGAGAATGGGGGCTTTGCTCTGAGCTAATTCAGTTACATGGCAGATGTCACCTACCTGCTGCCTAATAGAAAGTCCTGACTCCTTAATGGCCCGTCTTGGCCACATGTCCCCACAGGGTAGTGCATGCAAGCAGAGGGAGGTAACCCAGTGATAAATTTTGCACCATTTTTATCTTCAGTAGCACATAATCGTTGAAGAAGATACTGTACGTCATTTGTCACTAGCAATATCCAGGGGATCCGGATAAAGTAAAACCTACCATTTATCTGACCCCATGTAACTCTTTTGATTTTATTCAGATGACTAGTGTTCTGAACGTTATATAAGTGAAATTTAAAGACGTCTGGTGTCCTTATAACATCAGCGGGAGTGACAGCATGCTGGGATCGCAGGCAATGTCTCGTTTGTGCTGCGCAGTGGGCCACACAAGCAGCTTCAGGTTAGGAGATAAGCGGAACTGCAGCTGGGGTGTCGGTAGATGACCTGACCTTGAATGGCTCTTTAGCTTCTCCTAGCTGAGAGGGGGAGACAGAAAATGGATTTAACTCCCGTTTCATTATGCTCATATATTTCATGTTCATTAAGGCTTTTATTTCATTATGTTCATATACATATCACACTCAATTAACTTTTGTTTCGCTATATTTATATTATATTGTGTACTGTAGGTGTGGCAATAGCAATTATGGTATAATAATCAGTACCTATGTAAAAGGGAATATCATTTTTACAGTTTATTATAATCATGTCCCCTGAAATGTTTATTTCCCTTTTCACATTTATTGAACAAGGAATACTGTTTGAACAAGGATGTGTGAGCGGATGAGGTTCAGGCAGAACAATTTCCGAGTCTTAAGGGCAGAACTGACAGGTCCTGTCTAGCTAAGGAGAAACATCTGGCGAGATCATGTAGGATGTCACCCACAGAAAAGGTATAAAAATGGATGCTGATTTGTGAATAGGGGCTCTCCTCCTTCGCATGAGGGGAGTCCCTGTTCAAACAGATTTCATAAATGGGAAACTTCATGCCCATCTGAAATTTTTTACTTCCACAATGTGAATTTTTATTTGCGATTGTAGACATACTCCTTAAATACCCCATTAGAAAAGCTGCTGACAGAATGTTAGGTGGTTTTGGTAAGTAAACATGGACTACTGGTATCTGTGAATAGTGGTGGAGGAATGCGTATTCTGGGAGAATTATAGAAGAAAGGTTATAGATTGATGGAAAATTGTGAGGGTGCATCAGGGAGGAGGAAGGGGAGTGGAGGAGTGTTGTGGTCAAGTCTGGTTCCACGGGGGGGGGGGATTTGTGCTTGGTCTGGATTTGTACTTTCTGGACCTGAACCTTCCACGTCTGATTATGTTATGATGGAGCACATGTGATGAGTGGTGCTCAGACATAAAGTAGGTTAGACTGACAAATACTGTACATCCTTTGGTCCCACTACCAGTTTAATCTTGCCAGCATCCTTTCCATTCCAAGTGAACCTTATGCTAAAAGGTTCTTTGAATTGTCTGGCTCCCCATAATCCACATTTTGTTACTCAGACATAAAGTTGTCCCTCTCTGAAGAAGTTGCTGGAAATACACTGGACAGGTCATTTTGAAGTGACCGAATGAGTAGTTGAACGTGAGGCCTCAGAATGAAGAGGTAATTCTGGATATTTTTTCAAAGGTTTCCAATGGCAACAATGCCTCAGTTGATATGGCAAAGGCAGCTTCGGGGATTCTATGCCATTTGAAGCGACGCAATTTCTTTGAAGTTGGCAAATTTCTATTCATTTTGAAGCCTGCAAATGTGATCCTTCAGTCCCAGTTTATTTTTTATGCAGTGCATCTGAGGTGGTGCAGGCATCTGTTGATACCCTAAGAAATCTCAGACAGAATGACAGCGAATTGCTCAAGTACTGCAGTGACATGTCTTCAGATGAGCCTTCACCAAACCCCGAAGGGCTGAGAATACTCACTTTGCTGATTCAGTAATCTTATCACCTTCAGGGCAGGAAGAGCACTCAGACACTGACTGTACTACGGCATCAGAGACCCTACGACGGCCCACTCATGTTTGCTGCCAAAATCAAGCACATTCCTTAATAGCGAACTGCTCGTGCCTTTATGTCATCATGAAGAAGTTTCCATAAATGAAATAGACCATGAAATTCTTCTTGCCAGACCAATGCTCTTGAAAAAGCTTATAGCCAATGCCGACTGCTCTGTAATTTGCAAACTCCTACAAGAATATAAAGATGCCTTTTACACGCCTGCATAAATTATATATGTGTGTCCGTGTCCTGGGTGTCTTATTCTTCACATTTATCCGAGTGCTTACACCTCTTCAACACTCACTGTGCCATGATAGAAAGACAGGTGTGACCTTCGTTCATAAATAGGCAGCATTGTGCACACTGGACACTGATGAGTTTGTCACAGAATTTTCTGCAAGTAACAGAAGTTGTACTACTCAATAGAGCGGATAAAGAATAGAAAAAAGTAGCGCAGATGCAAGATCATATTTCCAAGTTTTCCATTATAATAATTAGAAATTAAGCCTTTTTATATTAACTTTTTACACCCCTTAGGCAGAATTATCTATTAGACAAAACGAGACAAGACTAGACTAGAGGTAATATAATATAAAATCAATGCTATCACAAAAAATTGGGAGTTCAAGCTGAAATGAGTCTTCCGTAGACCTCCTGACACAATGTCAATGTAATAATGCACACAAAATTTTTACTTTTAGACCTAATTCATTGATTTCAATTTTCTTTGCGTGCTCATGACCATTAATAATTGATATAATGGCATTATAATGATAAACTAGCACAAATCTAGAGAGCTTCATCAGATGATGCCAAGAGAATCCCCTGCAACTCACTGTCAGGAACATAGAGTTAGCGGTGTACTTCAGGCAAACTGAGGAACCGTGACAGCCGTCACCACCCACGGGGAGAGTGTGGAGATGGTCCACTGCTGCGAGTATCTGGGAGTCTCATCAACGACAGCCTGGACTGGAGCGACAACACAGAGGTAATCTACAGGAAAGGGCAAAGTTGAGCTTCCTTCTTGAGGAGTCTTAGGGCCTTTGGGATGTGCAGCAAACTGCTAAACAATTTAGTCAGTCTGCTGTTGGCACTATCCTGCTCTTTGCTGCTGTCTGTTGGGGGCGTAATGTCAAAAAGAAGGATTGCATGGGCTAATTAAGAAGGCTAGCTCTGTAGAAAATGCCAGAGCTGGGCACAGTGGAGGCTGTAGAGGCGAGGAGAGTGATGCTCAAACTGCTCCCCGTAATGGACAATAAGACCATCCCATCAACACCGATATCATGGAGATGAGGAGCACATTCATTCTCAGACTCATCTCTCCAAAACAGATACCCTTTCTTACCCAGTGCCATAGCTGTATGCAGCTCTATGTGCTTGTAACATCTCCTCCCAACATTTCCACTGACTACAAAATTAAACATAGAAAGAACATAAATACCACTTTAAAGATAACACATTTGTTAAATTACCTGGGAATATGTTCTAGATAAAAATTAGCTGTTGGGTATGCGCTTAAATACTGCCAGGAATTCTAAGCCAGAATTCAACGTCTCTCTGTTTCTTTTACAGATGTAGATGCGCTCTGTTTTCTGACTCATTAACGCTCATCTTCACTGCCAGATATCTCCTTAACAAGGTCACTAAGAAAATGACATATTGTTCCAATTATCCCGCACCCGGATAGGGACTTCTGTTAGACCGTGGAGGCCTTCTGGGTTGACAGTTTACCCAGTCAGGGAAATTTGGAGTTTCTCCCCAGAAAGAATGTATGACAGTGGGACATTTATTTTTGCAATTCAGTAGCTAACGCATTTACATTTACATGTATTCTTTCAGAGGACACGTTTGTCCAAATCGACCTACAAGTATTCAATTCAATTCAATTCAGTTCGATTTTATTTATATAGCGCCTTTAACAACAGTCATTGTGACAAAGCACTTTACATATAACCGGCCCGAACCCCCACCAAGCAAGCCAGGGGCGACAGTGGCAGGGAAAACTCCCTCTAGCAGGAAGTAACCTCGAGAGGAACCAAGACTCGGAAGGGGACCCCACCCTCCTCCGGGCAACAGAAAATAAATCACAAGCATACAGTAATAGAAACCGTATTAGACCAACCACTGGAGACACTGATACTAACAAGACTCTTCCAGTGGAGCCATAAATATGAGCATTGCAAGGCCCCTAAACACTTTTAATAGTCCGTATTTCAACGGTGGAAATGAATTTCCCCAGAATTGGTCCAGAAGTTGTTACCTTGCATATCACATCCCTACTAGGAGACATTGGACTGCATTATCTGTAGTTAGGTATTGATGGTACTATTAGACCCATTAGTGAGATCAGCTTTGTTGCTGGTCTTCTGTAAAGAGACAGTCATACAACCAAAGCCATGGACAACCTAGTGGTGGACACTTTCTGCTGGCTTCCTTCGGCAAAATATGTGCTTTTATATACGCCAAAACATGTAACTATATTCCAGATGAGTCAAGATTTATGATCCTGCAGATTACACCCAGATGACCCACTGAACTGGCTTATGTGCTGAACCTCTGTACTTCAAGGTCCTATGGCTTTGCTGTTTGTTCTTGTGCTAGTAATAATATTTATTTTGTTATGCAAAACCCGCTGTTCCACTGCTAAAAATGCTATTCTCCAAGCTCCAGTGGAGCGTTTTAAAATAAGAAGAAATAGCGGATCTGTGCTCTCCCCCGACGATGAAGAGCCTCTTTGCGAAGAAGAATTTTGTTGAACTGAAGTCAGGTGATGATGTAGGTTTAAGCTGTGATGAAAAATCAATAGGGAGGAATGTCGACATTTGAAAAATCAACACCATATCTGTGTGGGCATGGGAAAATGTGGGAGTTTGCGGGCTGAAATATTATTCTCCCAATCAGTTAATCTATGAACTAATCTTGTAAATAAAGACGATTTGTGTCCTTGATAGTATCAATCAAATTGTTGCTCTTATCTCAACACCATTCATTTTCAAGTCTCTGTTTTTTATCCTATATATGTAACACTCTTGCTGAATAAGTCATGTAGGCTTTGTAAGAGGCTTTCATTCAGTGATAGTTAGAAGGAAGCTTTTGTTTTGACAATTAAACGGCCCATTGATTGAGAAGCTAAGCAGAGTGAAGACATTTCTTAAAAAAAAAAAAAACACTGAGATCAACATGAGCAATTCTGACTGAGAGTATATGATCACTTGGACAGCACTGAAGTCCAGGGGCACTAGAGCAGTGACAGAACTGCAGTCTAAGGAGAGAAGAGCAAAGTCAATTGTCACGCTGACAAGTCAGTGCTTTGTCTAAACCTAGAATAGAACATCACGGAAATTGTACGATCGCAAACAACACAGACAGCCGCCGTGCAGTGGATCCTTCAAAATGTTACATTAAAATGGATGGTTTGAAACAGAGCTGCAGTTTGAGAGACAATACAAATCCAGCCTGCCTTTCTTAAAAAGCAGCTTCGTCATTTGCGACTGGGATACTCTGTATGTTCTGTTCTAAGACAACATTTAAGGCCTTTCTCAAAAAGTACTAAAAAGTATTTAAATTAAAAACCTGAGCGTAGACCCTGGTCAAGTATGACCGCCCTCTGTGAGGACAATGTGGAGTTACATAAAGTCATTAAAGAGCTAATTTTTTCATTTTGCTTTTGCATTAGGAGATCCTTGGAAAACATTTAACTAAATACTTTGATCTGTTTTAATGACATAATTGGTGTACATTTTTTAAATGCAGATGACTTGCAGGATGGCTCGCAGGTTTGTGACTAAATAGTTATGGTTGATTATCTTTAGTGGGTCAAGCAACAAGAATTCTTTTACCCTCATCGGATGCTTATATTACACCCTTAAAAACTGGAATGATGACTGCTGGAATTTCAGCTGGGATTTTCCTGTCACTCACAGCGTCGGTGTCGTCTGACCACGCCCTCTGGTGTCTCTTCCCCGATTGGCCAGCAGGTGTCGCTGGCCATCCCGCTACACCTCTCCTTGTCTTTTAGCCCTAGTGTGTTCTTCTCTGTTCCCTGGCCTGCTGCATAGCTCTATGGGTTGAGTGTGTGGCTTAAAAACTATAAACCCTCAGGTCATGGGTTGAAGGATGGCTGGAGGCCAACCCAATCTGTTCATTTGTATTTAATGGTTTTGGTTCCCCACTTATTATTTTCTATCTTAGTTTTCTTCTCCTTGGTTTGCCCAGTTTGTGTTCTGTTCCAGTTCTGTATTTATTGTCTTTGCTCTGTATCCCTGTTGTATGGTTAAGTGTCCTTGTTTTTGGAATCTGTTTCCTAAGTCCAGTGCTCTTTGTTGTCAGTTAACTTAACCTGTTACTTGTTGCGCTGTGTCTCTATTGATCGGTTGTATTGGTCATGTTCCACTCCTGCTCTCTCGTTAGCTTGGTCGGTGTATTTAAATGGCTGCCCTGCTCTGTTCTATAGTCATTCATTGTGTAGATGTTGCTGTGTGTTGTTACTCCGCCTGGTTCCCATGCTGTGTTGCCTGGTTACCTTTGTAGGTCTACGTATGGTTCTTTTAGTTGTTTTCCCTGTTTAGTTCTGGCCCTTTGTTGTTCCTTTGTTTTCTGGTTTGCTTTTTGTTTAGTTCCGCAAGGATGGTGAGGGTGAACGTTGCCATTTTGAGCATCGACTCAATCTCGCTGAAGATGATTGCGATGGGCAAGTTAAATTTGCTTTGCAAATTATTTTAATAATAGTGAATTATTTGACCTCTGTCAACTCTGCATAAGCACAGCATCATATTTATCACTCTGTAGCTAAAACTTCTGTGCACTAATTTGTTCTCTGCCACTGTTCTGCTTTCTCTCAATGAATTTTATGCATCACCACATGTCGCGTGAAACTTCTCTCATAAAGCAGTTAGCATGGAAGTTGTCTGAAACTTCTGTCCGTGCAGAAAACTGTATCGGTTGTGAAACTGCATAATATCATGAGTCATGCAAAATAGGATTCTGATGATCATCAGGTCCAACCAGAACACTCATACAATACACTGCCATTATTTTGGTAAATAGTCTCATTATTGTAGACTATTGTAATGCATATGTAAGGTGTGAATGATTGAAATGGTTTTAAATGTGTCATAGCTACTGCAACGTGTAAATGGTGTATTTTCACATGTAACACATGATTGCCAGTGAGCAAAAAAAAAAAAGCAGTTTCAACACAATTAGAAACCACCGCCATAGAAGACAGAATGCGATGTCATGCAATGTGGCTCCATTGCGACTGTGGTTTCTTCTGGCGAGTGACCCAGGCGTGCAGCTGAACAGAGGGGACAGTCACGCTCCTCCAAGCCTCTTCGAGTTCTTTTCAGAGGATGCTGTGGCAACCCGCTGGAAACCCTCTGCCACAACCCCAACAAGCAAGCTGCCAGCACCAAAGCCAGAGATGCAAAGTACAGCACAGATGGGGTGATATTGGAGCTGCTGAATTTTACAGATACACTGGACTGATTCTACATGGCCACGGTCGAGCTGAATCACATAGCAGCCTGCTGGTGGAGAAACGCCGTCTTTTCCGTCATTTTCCCATAGCAGGTAATATCACACAATAGGGGCACAATAGGCACATGGGAGGTGTGGATTTGTTAAACCAGCTGATCCAGTACAACACCAGAGCACAAAAGCCTTGAAGTGCTACAGGAAACCCATTCTTCACTTCCTAGATATTTCTGCGGCTAATGCCTACATTCTCCACAAAGACCTCAGGCAAGAGGACAGCATGACCCAGAAGGCTTTCCTGGAGGAGGTCACTGCACAGCTGCGTGGTGCGACATAGACTAGCCCTGCAAAGGGATGCAGTGGCGTTCGTGTGCCAGTTCTTGGGGCTGAGCTTAACATTGACTGCAGGATGAAGGCCACCTCTGGGCACAAGACTACTGAACGTCAAAGAAGCCCTCGAAAATGCAAAACGTGTGATGTCCGCCTTTGCCTTCAACCAGGCAGAAACTGTTTGGAAGCTTGACATCCTGATCAGGATCGACAGTTTGTTTTATGTACGTATTTTGTATTGTCACTTTATTCACTTACTCACTTATCTGGTAACATTCCGTTGACTCTATCCATTGCATTTAATAAACTGTAAAAAGGATCTTATTGTCTTTTCTTATATTTCAAACTGGCACACCACATTGATGGCTGTGGGCAGTAACAATGAAATTCCAGAGACCCGTACCTAAGTTAGAATTGGAGGGCGGGTGATTGGCTCGGCGTGCCAAGTCTCACAGTCTGTGCCCGTGATCAGAAGATCGCCAGTTTGAGTCCCAGCCTCAGCAGAACAGCCATTTGTCCGTGGGCCCCTGAGCAAGGCCCCTACCCCCCCGCTCCAGGGGTGCTGCACGTTAGCTGACCCTGTGCTGTGACCCCCAAGCTTCAGCAGTTTTTAAGGGTGTAATATAAGCATCCGATGGGGTCAGCAAAGAAAAGCATTCCAATGTACCTGTTCTTCCCCCAAATAGCAAACGAAAGCATGTTTTGTTATGCAAACCATTATAGGTGTGTTGACACCTACCTCATCAATATTCATTGTGTAGGCGAATGACTTTGGCTTCAATCACATTTGTGTAGCCAACCCCTTTGTCTCTAAACTCCACATCTCAAAAGTCTTGCCTAGAAATGCTAATGCATTTAATAATTTCTCAGCACCCCTGGAAATAGGTTCTTGAAAAATGTACTTTCAAAGTTGATTTAAACAAAAAAATAAAATAATTCTAAATGGTCTCAGATTATAGGTGCTGAGTTTGTGCCGAATAAAATCATATGTAACACTCTAGGATAAATGTTTTATGGATAGGTGAAATATTTAAAAATGTCAAGGCCTGAAGTCCAGAACTCAGAAGAGGCTGAGAGGCCTGACGCTCCAGAGGGTTAATAAAGGCCTTTTCATGTGAGCCGCTCAGTGGATCGTTATCTTCTCCCTGCCTTCACCATGCCCCCCCATGACAGTTCTGCCGACACATTTTAGGATAAGTTCTTCACACACACACACACACACACACATTTATATCCATATCTTTCTGGGGACCATTCATTCATTTCTATGGCCATAACCCTAATCCCAACATGACGATCTTACTCCCTACCCAGTCCTAACCTTCACCAGAAGTAACCAAACAAAATACAAAACTAAAATGACTGTTCCAGATGCTAAGACCACTGTGATGTGTCAAGGATGCCCTATTTGGATTCTCCTAACCAGGTAAGCTATAAACTAATCTTGTAAAGAGGAACTGTGCTCCTCACAGTATCAACCAAATTGATCAATCTGATGGAAAGCCAAGGCTGTTATCTGGACTCCTTTCTTTTTCACGTTTTTACACTATATACGTATCACTCTCTCAGCAGCACATATGCAAATAGGGACATTCAGAAGCTCCTTTTCGGATATTCATAGTACCGTTCATGATTATCTATAAGATGGTTTAACCTAATGACATGGTCAATATGGTAATTGTATGCATGCGTAAGTGTTAAAATCATTCATTATTTCCACCACATATTCAGCCGAGTCGCTCAGCGGTGTGGATGGCCATGTGTCACCTTCCTCCTTTTCCCCTTAGACCTGCAGATGGAGAAACTATAGATTCCTTTCCCTCCATCTGCTGTTTAGTATATTTTAGCACACAAACCCAGCAGTTTATATTCTGAGTTCTGGAGTCTTTGCTGCCAAACTATACAGCTGATTCTCCAAGCAGGGTAACTCCAAGGGAGAACATAGGGTTTCTTTTTGTCTCCTAATGCATCTTTCCAAGTATATTCCGGCTCAATTTCTTGGGCGTTCTGTCCCATTAGAACCTGGCTTAAGCACGAGTCATGGCACGATCCGAACCTACTGTAGATGACCAATGTTATTGCGTACACTGCCGAAGGCTCGCTCTGTGCCGCTTCACCAGGACTGATTCATAGCGTACAACCCTACAGTCCATCAATCTTCTATATAATGCTCCACCTCTCAAATGTATTCCAGTCCGTCCCATTCCCTGAGGCACAGTTTGACTTCAGGACTTTTTGTTTGAGGATACGTTCTGATTCTCTTTATACATGAAGTCATACCTTAACTTTCTCAGGAATATCTTTTGTGCTGGGCTGTAGGAGCAATAGCTACAACCAAAACCCAGGCGTAGTACGATTCAGAACAAGTTCTGAGGAATATCTGTCATTTGTGAAAGGCAGGAAATCTCCTCGTACAAATTTTCTGAAATCGTAAGTTTTCTTCTTCCTCATGTGTATCATAACGTTCTTTAGACCTCCCATCCAGGCATGTAGCCACGTAGTAAAATGAGTTTGACCTCAAAATTTGCTTCAATGATCAGGAAAATCTACCAGTTTACACAATCTAGGACGATTACAGCCACCCCCCCAGGTCCCGGCAAAATCTGTTTTGTTTACTAATTTCATTTCTGTCTACAGCCTAAATCCCATCATAATTCTGTTTGGTAAACTGGTAAATGTGCGCTGACAGTGGTGCACTACTATGCCAAATTTATAGCAGAAAACACACATCAGTCTGGGACTTGCTATCTGTTAATATGGCAAGATCTACACCATAATATTTCAAGGCAACAAGACTACTCAGTCTTGGATAAACCTTACTTGTGAAGGATAAGGCCCAGAGCAATTAAGGTTTAAGGACCTTGCCTAAGGGCCCAATGCTGAAATAACTCTGCTGACCCTGGGATTTCATTCGGCAACTTTCTTACCACAGGAACAGTGTTTTGACCCACTGAGCCACACACCACCCTATGGAAGTGGGCAATTAAATACATTTAAGAGCATTAAATTGTTTGGTTTAACCCTAACATGGCAATGTTTTCTTATAAGAGTATTTTTCTTAAACAGTGCTACACAACCATGTGGCTATAAAGCAAATTCCAGGAATTGAGTTGTTTGCATGGCATCGGTGTTCTCCTTCTCCACAATAGATGAATTGTTGACAAATGGAAATTAATGGGAAGCATATGAGCAACATAATCAGCCTGGGAATTGTTTCAGCATTTTTAAGAGGGAAATAGCTTTAGTCTGACTGAACAGGCCAGAGAGTAGCATATGAGCTGACATGCTCATAAAATTTCTTCCCTGGCGTCTTTCTCCATACTCCCCCCCCACCCCCCCTTCGGTTCAAATATCTTATATCCGGTCAAAGTTAAATATTCTCATGCAGGTCCGCATATTAAATTCTGCCCTTCTGCCGTGGCTATGTAGGGCTGCTTGGCTCCTGTGTAAACAATGATATTTGTGATCCCCGTCATCTGTTTGCTTGTGTACGGTCATGGCCTTCTTGCATTTCTCAGTGTTGCTGGCTGTCCTTGTCTATGATGCCAGTTAAATGCGTTTACGTGGCAGACGGAGCCGTCTGCGTCTGCTTCCATCTCGGAAGGTTTCCCCATTTATAAATACTGTCACTTTAATTGGCCGTGTTTACATTATAATAAGCATCCATCCATTGTTTCATTGTTAGCTGATTCAATGGCATTGATCTTCTCCTTCTGTAAAACGTTTCTCTGCGCTTATGAGTAAGTTTCGTTTTTGCCGATACTTGCATTCATAGATTTTTAAATCTCCAAGCTTCAGGTCTGTTGCCCCACACAAAAGTTATACAGGCAGTCAACTTACGGATAACTACAACTTATGAACGGGCTACCATAAAGCCTATTATATTAAAAATTAGAGTTGAATACAATGGTTCGTAAAAACTAACGCATGCGCTACTTTGCGACGCTCATGAAAACATTGCGTGACTTCAGCAGTTTGTCGGCTCGAGACACAGTAAAGTACCGTATGTAGCTACTTTTCTTATTACTGTATTATTATTATTATTATTATTATTATGTAGTGTATTATTATTATTGCGACTTATGTACAAATTCAACTTGAATGACAGACTTAGGGAACGGATCTCTTTCGTAACCTGGGGACCACATGTAGACGGAAACAGCTAACCCTAACGTGAGGGTCTAGCCCTGGAGCTGCTTATTGTTATCGGAATACAGTCTTTTTTTTTTATACGAACGTAATAGCTATGTTCACATTTTACTTTCGAAACTAACGATTAATGATATACTGTGGCAATCACACTCTTTCAAATATTAGACCTCCTCTTCACTGGCAAAGAACAAAAAAGTGCAGAATGTCCTACTCTGTAATCGGTCTGTGGTCCATGACTGTGTTGAATCCTGGCAAAGGAAATATGAGCAAATTGCCAGGACGCCCCCAAACATTACTGTGCACAACTATGTCATTCATTCACTCCATACTCCAGTCTGTCTCACAACCTATAGTTTGTGGGAGTTTTACTTTCACTAAAATGTTCTGAGGGCAGATGGAAGGGCAGACCAATCAAATTGTAGAGGAGGTGGATCAAAGCAACTAGAGAAAGTGGGGCCAAGACATCTGATTGGCTGGTCCCACCTCCCCTAGTTGCTTGGACCTTGAACCAATCATCGTTCCATCTGGCCTCAGAACATTTTTGTGTAAATAAAACTCCCATGAGCCACAACATATGAATCATATACACAATACACCTCTTTGCAATTAAATATGATTTGCAAATCATTGCATTGTGTTTTTATTTACATTTTACACAGTGTCCCAACTTTTTTGGACACGGGGTTGTACGTAATCGCAATAAGACCTGCAACTGACTTGCCAGAAACCCTCGCTGTTGTATTGAAATGGAAGCGCTAATGTCCAAGACATTCAGACAACGATTTACATTAGTGCCTTTAGGATGGTAACGTTAAAACACTGTCTGTATAATTCAGCACAGCACCCGGTCTAGTCATTTCTTCCCTCGTTAACATGGGTAATAATGTGAAGGAACCGATAAACTTGAATGCCAAAGCAGTTAAGTTCTATAACAAAAGGCACAATAGCATCTCACTTGTCCCACAGTGCAGTGCTTTCATTTCAAGCTCCTGTACGTGCAGACCTATTTTTGTCAATAACAAATCACGTTAACCACGCCGCATACAAATCTCTCATCCTCTCTGCTGTTTATGGTACGTTTCCCTGCTCTTCCTCTATTGTTCTCTTTGTACATCCAAATCGTTTAAATTATCTTATGGATGAAACAACCCCATGTATAAAACATTGTGAATAAAACGATCTGTGTAAAGGCAATGGGTACAATGTGTTCATGGTGATGTTGCGGTTTCATTGTTTATTCGTTTCAGCCATGTGATCTGGAGTTGTTTTAAAGGTTCTTAGCAGCAAAAAATATAGATATAAGAAAATAATAGATAAACAAATAAACGGTACCTTACGCTCTCTACTATTACCATCATTGTTACTTCTTAACAGAATAAAAGCAAAATGATTCTTAACCTGGATGCCCTTTTCTAATGGCTATCATAATATCTGACTGATCAATTTATCGATGCCCCCTCATTCAATTTAATTATACATAGTACAATTTTGATTGATGGCTTATTTTTAAATGATATTGCCATTGAGCAATGTATTATAGACAGAGGGAGACCTTAGCTTTGAATGTGGTAGACAGTTTATAATGCATCTGCCATTATCGCTCCCTTGGCATGGGCAGGAAAATGTGGTCTATAGATGAAGGTGTATTTGGATGAATAGTGATGAAATCTTCCCTACATTATTGATTAGCTGTAAACAGTGATCTTTCAATGTTAGAGGCTGGGCAGTATAGTGTCCAGTCTAGTCTTAATATCAGTAGTCGATAATGAGAATAGGTAGATGATGACATCATATTACTTATTTTAAGTACTCTACAATGTACATACTATATATATATATATATATATATATATATATATATATATTGTGAGACAGACTGGAGTATGGAATGAATACACATACAGTATTGTGTGTGTGTGTGTGTGTGTGTGTGTGTGTGTACATTTGTCTAAATGACTTAATAATCACATTATTAAAGAAACATGATATTCTGTTTGCCAGATTAACTGATTGACTACTGAGCAGACAGTTGCCATTGTAGATATAGTTCTTTCTATCAGTGAATTTAGAGAGATTCACAAGACAATCATCTCAAAAGGTTAAATTTCACAGCTATTTAACTTTTCTAAAATAGACCAGCACAGATGATAGGGAGTCCCTTTAATGAAAAATACTGAGCATGTAAATGATATTGCTTTTCAGTGTATGCAGTTAAGTGCAGTAACGCTATAATGTATTTTCTTGTTGGAAGTATGCCATTGCATATGAATGGATTATTTTACAATATCTGCAATATCTGTGTATAACCATTTTTAATATATTATATTGTTGGCCCAGAAAACAACAGAGCTTGAGGCAACTAAGATAGCATGGGCTTTCATATATGTGGGTGACGCTCGCTTCAGCTATGTGAAGAGATGTGGGAGGGAGACCGTCAGTCACAGAGCCTCGGTAAACACGCCCGAGCGACACTGCCATATGCGGGGCCATGGTGGGCTGGGCCATTCTGCCCCATATTCCCACATTTAAGCTGCAGAACACAGTACGCCTCATTGACTTCCTGCACGCCCTGGGTCAGTAGAATCGTTCCCCGGGGTCAGGCTTGATATGCTTGATAAGATTTGTTGTTGTGTGACACACTGTTGTTTTACAGGTCTCCTGTCTAGAAACAGAATGGTTGACAGGGCGCTCGTGCATGACAATTCACTTCCTCCTTTCATACTCTGCCCAGGGAATACATGATGTCAGGGAGGTCATTTGACTGGGGACAAATGAGGGGCGTGAGGACATGATGTCAGGGAGGTCATGTGACTGGGGACAAATGAGGGGCGTGAGGGCATGATGTCAGGGAGGTCATGTGACTGGGGACAAATGAGGGGCGTGAGGACATGATGTCAGGGAAGTCATGTGACTAGGGACAAACAAAGGGCATGAAGACATGATGACAGTGAAGTCATGTGACTGGGGACAAACAAAGGGCATGAAGATATGATGACAGTGAAGTCATGTGACTGGGGACAAACAAAGGGCATGAAGACATGATGACAGTGAAGTCATGTGACTGGACAAATGAATGGCATGAGGACATGATGACAGTGAAGTCATGTGACTGGGGACAAATGAAGGGCATGAGGACATGATGACAGTGAAGTCATGTGACTGGGGACAAATGAATGGCATAATACATACAGCTTGTGCAGTTACTTACTTACTTATTTGCTTAGGGTGCCAGAGTATCTCAGTACACAGTGCTAATACTCCCCCTGTACCACATACCCCCCCCCCCGGAATGTGTGGCACCTGCTTGCTTTTTCTCTGATGCTTGAGTTTCTATTCCCATCCAAAGATATGCAGATAGATGAACAGGCACCTGTCTGATTGACTGGCATCCAGTTCCAGGTTGTTGCCCTGCTTTGTGCCCTATGCTGCCCAGAACAGTCTCCAGGTCCCCTCTGACTCTGTAACAAACAGTCAGGACAGTTAAAATCAAAAGGCATACGATGTGATTGTGTCTCATTGTGTGTCATTTGTCATTTAAGCCATCATTGTAAAAATGCTGAACTAGGCGGCAGCACTTGGAGTCTTGCATCACGCCTGTTTTGGGTGTTTTGTGAATCGTTCTTTGTTGGAGGCGTGGGGAC
>JABJVO010000078.1:9563786-9582196 GCA_026770805.1 Boulengeromyrus knoepffleri | reverse complement strand
CCCCCCCTTGAAGAATGTCTTCTAGGTTTATTGTGGATGTCACATCACGATATAACAAATAGGAAAACCCAGTCTAGCATTCCGTTTGATTATAAAGCTTTGTTCAGGTGACAGGATTTAGCATTTTCTGTTGTCACAAAATAAAATTATCTGGATATGATGTAGAAATGTCAGCAAATAAATGACATATCTTTTTGATTTTAAAAGATGCCTTAAATATCTGATGCTGGAAACCTGTGACCAGAACATACTGAAGGGGGCAGTATGGAGTCAGAACACAGACGACAGGTGACTTGATCATGAGACAAACAGATATTCAACAATGTCATACTGTCAGCATGATTAATTTTTAAAATGTTGTAATATTGACTATCATGGAATAGAATACGTGTCAACATTTTATAGATATTATATAATGTAAATACTTATAGTACACCTATTAACATTAAACTGTTTACCAGTGCAGTGCTTTCCCAGAGTGAAAAAAAATGTTCACAGAATTTTGAAGCAGATTAAATTAGTGAAACAAGTGACTTAGTCACATGTGTTAAATTTTCCAATTAATTAACTTAACTAATCAAATCTTATGTATTCATTTCATATGTACACAACATACAGTTGAATGTATAATTATTTTTAGATGTGTTCTATTTTAAACTGTATAAAAAACAAACACAACTTGTAACGTTGCTGTTCAGTCTATACATTTTATGAGTCCATTATTTGTTCACCCCCTGCATCTGTAGTATATCAATATAGCTTTACTAAGCATTTCATTAGGCTGGCTATGTGACTTAACAGTTTGGTTATCTATGACCAATCTATCAATGTATGATCTATCTATCTATCTATGACCAATCTATCAATGTATGATCTATCTATCTGTCTATCTATCTATCTATCTATCTATCTATTGCCAATATATCAATGTATGATCTATCTATCTATCTATCTATCTATTACCAATCTATCAATGTATGATCTATCTATCTATCTATCTATCTATCTATCTATCTATCTATCATTCATTCCCTGTAACCTTGATCTCCTCAAGACCTTCATTTATCCATCACATTATTTATTGCCTGATTTTAAACATTTTTGATACACACCAGTATTAGCACAATTACTCAAACTGCTAATACTCATACTGTGTAAACAGTAAGAAGCCCAAACCAAACACTGAGCCCCACAACTCTACTCCCATCCCTTAAAATCAAGCGCATCACACTCATATATAATCACAGGAGCGGTCACCTTGTACATTTTAGTAGATTTAAGATAACATTCATTTCAGACTGTGAATGAATACAAAACACTGCCGTCAGAATGTAATTCAGTTCTGCTAAAGATCGATAGCATTTACTTTCAGGTTTCATGAAAAGCAACAGTGTCCAGCATAATACATTCTGAGCTACAGTAAATCAATGTAAAAAGTGCAGTGAGCTGCATAAGCATGAGACGTCGTGTAAAGCGAATTAAGCAGCCTGACACGGCACCTCACCTTTCGTTCCTACCTGGCCACGTTGCATCAGCGTCACACGCCGTGACCGTCCACCGATAGGCCTCAGGCAGCAGAAACTCACTGCCGTCCGTCTCTAAGCTCCCTTGCTGGAATAAGATCAGCAAGCGCTCATTATATCAGGGTTTCATGCTAATTGGTGGAAACTCCTGCATGATTTCATGTTCACAGAACATTCATTCACTCACAGAACAACCCACTGAGCACGTCTATTTGTTTATATTTTGTTTACCACAGAATTCCGTGCAATACTTTCCATTGCATTCTTTATACTGTTACTGTGTATTGATCTTTATTTGTTTCAGGTTTTTTTTCCTGTCCTTTGTTATCCATCCATCTATCTATCTATCTATCTATCTATCTATGTCTATTTAAAGTGCAGACTATCATTATCCTTCTGCCACCCTGGAACATGCAGGAATTATGGCATAATGACTGGTTCCCTACTTACTTTTGGTCAAACTGATGCCTGACTCATCAGTATAATGTATATTGTTGTTTAGAGTGGCCTAGAATGGGCATACCCCATATTAGAATAAATATGGTAAAATACACTAAGGCAGACCCAGTACACATGTCCCTATCCAAAGGTGCTGCATGGTTGTCAGATATTTCACTGCGTGTATATAGGGTAGCTTATTGTGTGCACAGTTCATACATATAAAGAGACCCTTACTGAATTATACAATACCCACATACTGATCTCATTTGCTTCACCTGTTAAATCTTTTTTTCTTTCTTTCACTACTCTTTAGGCCATGATCTATCTATATATCTTCAGTCTTCATTTTTACAGTATTTCACTCATCAAATATCATTGAATAGACACATTATTGTAAACAGAAATATTTTTGTTTTGTTTTGTTCTAGTAATAGCATCCCATCCAGTGTGTACCCCACCTTGTGTCCCATCTGGGATGCCCCCCCCCTCCAATCACCACGTTCGGGATAAGCCCTTGGATGATGGATGGGTGTATGGATTTGTTCTGGTGAGATGTGACTTCAGCCAGCAATCATAGACCTTCCCAATCAAACCCAGGCTATAATCATGGTTTTCCAATGAGAGAAGCTGACCAGGGAGTCTAGCCAAATTTCAATGGGTCAGCCATGACCTCAATAATAAGAACATTGAAATGTGATAACGGGTAATATATCACCTTAGCACGTACTACACTGTACGTAGGTCTAAATGAGCTTTTCAGTTCTGCTCTGCATTATAGAGTGTCAGTGTACTTCAAATTTTAAAAATGCAGATTAAAATGTAGTGTTTATACAAGTAAAACTAACCATGCCATGGTTGCAGGGGGAAAACGTTCACAGCTGAGCGAGAGGCTGCCATTGTGAGTATGGGCCCTGCCAACAATGCAATATGACTGAAAGCCATTCAGAACGTAATCACTAGCAACCGGAATACTTTTGGAAATGTAAACAGTGTAAGTTTGCCGAGTATTGACAAAGTTTCAAAGCAAAAATTAACTGCATATGAAGCAGTTAGAGAAGGAGTCTTTTCTGAATCAGTGGTCATGGACAGGAGACTATAGCTTCTAATACTTACAGGTTGGGTAAAATGTAGCTGCAATATTGACAGTGTTTTTCGTGCTGAAAAATCAGATATGTTCATAAAATAAGGTTTCTGGAAACAGATGAGAGCAACACCATTAGTCACTGAGGCATAGTCAGTGTTCGAGGTCAAAGAGATGAAAATACAAGAGATGGATGTCTCGCAGATGCACCATATGACATATCAGGCATTACTGCGTTGATTATAATACTTCGTAAGCTCCAATGAAGCTCTCATCTTTAATGCACTGTAGATACCTTCATAATGCATTATTAAGGTCAGTATAAGAATTAAGGATGCTTTGTACTGCATTATGAAGGTACTGTATCTATGTATCTTCATAAAGCATTCATAATGCATAATAAACATGGCTATAATCTGTTATGCCTTTTTATAAATATTCATTGCCGGGTTTATAATGCTTTATGAATGCATTATAATATGTAATGAATGTGTTCATAGATTCTTACACAACTGGTATTCATAGAAAGTGTTACAACGATCATCATCTTCTTTCTTTGACAGTCTAAGATTTTTACACTGTATATACTGCATGTACTATTCTCCCTTGTCATCTTGTCATATGTTGAAGAATTCTTTTCAAAATGGCACCGGATGATTTATGACTGTCTGCCACACTGCCTAATGTCTGTTCTTGATGGAATGTATGCAGGTTGCCCAGCAAATCCTGCAGAGAACGCCACATTCTATTTACACATAATTTCATTTATTTAGCAGAAACTTTTATCCAAAGCAAAGTGCAAGCAAGGTACATTACAAGCATTACACAAGTATCGTAAACATGAACGTATGTTCTGCACCGACAAGATGATATGGTGTGTTGGTGGTTATATAGCATGTGTATATTTAGGCATCAGATAATGATCGATACAAGAAGATCCTACCAAAAGGATTAGGAATTAAGCGATTTGGTTGATTATGAGGCTTTCGCTTAAGGTTTTAAGAGTCTTACAATATTTTGTCCTTTTTGAAAATGTGCTTTTGGAGGTAAGAAAACTTTCTCGATTTTCTTTTCTGGATAATTTAGAAAGTATTTACCCCCTACCACAACCCCATCCGTCACAGCTGAATTTTAATGAATGGAAATAACACAATAAATTCAACATCTTAATCGTGGAAAAATATTTAACATTTAACAAAGCCTATGTATTTCATCTACAAAAGCAATCCTATTCAAAGGCAAATCTTTGAATTTTGTCATTCTGTCTTTGTCGGTAGGTCTGTAATTTCTACATTTCTGCTCCAACTCTGTCATTAATTAAGCAGAGAGAGTTGATGGACAGCAATATTCGGGTCATGCCGCAGATTTTATGAGGTTTAAGTGTTGGCTTTGGCTATGATTTTTACAAAATACTGCCCATGCGTTTAATGCTCTAAAATGTGTGCCTTGTGTTTCTGGCCATTAAGTAACTGAAGTAACTTTATCTGACCGAAACAGGTTGATCACTTTATTTCAAAACTGTTGTTCCATCTTTCATTATAAAAACAATGTGCCATTACTTTTCCATTTTATATTTACTAAACTATGAAGATTTATAATACATAACATTTGCATGCATTTGTAAAATATATAAAAGTAAATATTTAAAACAGGAAATTACTTATTTATGAAAATGGGTAATGTAATTACAGACATTATAATTCAAGTACTAGTATTTAAATATTAAAGATTGTTGCAAGCTTTTTTTTTCTGGAAAAAGCTGCTCACACTGCCACAAGCTTAAAAAACAATTGTTTTAAAATGCATTTGAAGCTGATGCTGAGAGTTTAGCTGAAAGGACGTCAAAATTCCACTACAACTGAAAAAACGCTGCTTAGTAGTGACAGACTGAGCCTTCCTCATAAAACTCGGGGTGCCCTAACCACACCGACTGCGCCACACACACAAGCTTCCTCTCAGAAATGTGTCATTTCATAAAAATCACCAGCTGTGCTTCATAAAACGGAGTGTCACATCTTCTAAATAAAAAACACGGTTTGTTTGGAGAGCAGAGCTGGGCACTAAACTGGAATTGTAAGTTGTTGGAAAGTGAAGGCGAAAGAGCAGACAAAAGACAAAATGCACACAGTAAGGAAAGCTTGCTAAACAAAATGAGCTTATGTGGGCATCTCAGTCAAGCGTGACTGATGCCTAATGATTAATGACTGAGGATTGAAAAGTGGAAGCTGCATCGCACCATCCAGACCCTGCCGGTGTCTGAAGAAGCAGACTTGTGAAGGAGGCCAAGGAGAAGCCAGGAATCACGTCGGACGCGCTAAAGGGTGCAGGGACTGAGGGTGGATATGGTGAATGTAAACCAGCTGACATTATTGGGAGCTCAGCATAAGACTGGCTGGTGCTATTGCTCGAAAATAACCATGTGAACGCACAGCTGGAGTCTGCAGGAGGAATGAGAGTGACCCAGTTACAATGTGGGGGAAAGGTTCTCTGGAAATGGAGATCTGTGGCCACAATTCAGAGCTCTGACTGTTGCGCACTACAAACAGCCACTGGCCCCCGAAACACAAATCATTACGGTGAAGCCTGGCGACGGAGGGGATTCTTCTTATCGGCATCTTGTCAACAGCAAGATGTTCGAAGGGAGGAAGTAATGAATGGATTGTGCGGCATATAAGAAAATATCACGGGACAAGCTGTTAAATTGTTTAAACTAACACTTTAAGGAAAAGCCACCTTTCAGCAGGACACTTATGGAAAGTAAAAAATTTACAGAGCTCTAACTTAAAAGCTGTTAAGCTATTTTTTTTGATACCAGAACGTATTACAATATTTTTGAATTTCCGACGACATTGTATTTTCTGTTATGTTAATATATTAATAAAGCTGAAGAGAAAGTTTTTTTCCAATTATATCTCATTAGCATAATCCTGCACATAGCTTAAAAGCTTTAGCATTATTAGTTACGGGATACGTTTCGTAAAGGGACTCACAAAGCTCATCGTATATTTTGCTTATTATTGTCGATTCGTGTAGTTGAATTAAAATTGGATCGATTTCAGATTAAGTTACTTGCTGAATGACGCAAAAAGTAACTCACCCTGGTATTAAAATATGCCTATTTGGGATCACAAGCACGAGCTTCCATCTAATTGGACTGCAACATTATTTAATATACTTGGCTGAAATTTACGTTAAACCCAAGCTCCGAAAAACTATTAATTCTAAGTATCTTTTAGCAAACTTACTCAAAAGCTGCAAAAGCAATACAACCTCGAAAAAAAAAACTTTTCCCGACAGGTGGCGCCATAACACAAGAATAAATTACGTTGGCCATAGTTTTCAAAACTTGGTCTCTCTTAGGTAATTTTGCATAATAAAAATGGGTATAATAAATATTACAGTGTAATTATGAATGCTGTAATGCTATTCTGTTGTACATAATGCAAAGTAATGACAAGGATATTCATGAAATAAAAACTAAGTAACATCGCCATGACGTTTTTCATTGCACACCCATAGGCGTCGCTGTCTTCTATTCGTGTAAAATGCTAAACACGTAAGTGTACAGATCATGCACTGCGCCGTTCTGCAGGCTGCACACTGGGGGGCGGCAGAGAGCACTCCTTCCCAGCCGGAGAGAACCGGGGGAATTACGACCACGTGATGATGAAACCCACGCGCCACCTGTAAGCAGGGGGACGCCGAAATAGAATAAAGGTACATAAATTATTTTATTTCCCCCAGTTGTCACCTAATGAATGATTATTTTATATAGATGATGTGACCGTCTAAATGTTGCTGATAGTTTTAGTGTTACTGAATTCTTTCTTGCACGCATACCTGTTGATGTTATTCTTGTGCACTTTTCATTGTAAACGAAATGTTCCCCATTGCAAATAACTCTGAATATGCAAGTGGACATGCATGGCAGGAGATTTATTAAAAGTATCGCAGTTGTAAAACTGGAGAAAATACCACGTCAGTAGCTAATTATTAGACATTAGACTGGTGCATGCTGAATATATAAATTGCATCTGTTCCTATGTCTATACGGTATTACTTTAAATTATTAAAACGTTAATTAATCTTGTTAACTGTGGCATCTGAGAAAAATATGCAAGTGTAACACTTTTGTACTACATATTTTTGCTTTGCAGACAACCCGTGTCACAAGTTACTGCAGCGTCCCACGTGGCGACGACAGCGCTGACTCGCGAGATGTCACACGTCCTTTCTTGCCGATCACTTCTCTCGCACGGTCCTATTATTCCACAGGGTAACCCCCCCCCCCGGCATTGCCTCCCCGATGATAAGCGCGCTTCCCTCCCAACAAGTCCCAACACCGCCATCCGCCCCAAAGTCCCTCCCGGCCGCTTGCCTGCTTCTTTGACAAACACCTGTCTCGCCAGAAGGTGGACCCTAAGCCCCGCCCACCGACGCCCGACGTCAGAAACGCGTCGTTTTAATTGGTTCGAGGCCGGAGTGATATGTAAATGAGGCGGCCGTGGCCCCGCCCCTGCACCTGACTAAGACTATTTACCGCACTAAACTGCACTCGGCCGTCCCGCCGCTGCAGCGCTGCACTTGTCTGCCTTCCTCCCCCGGACTATGCAATAGGAAGCGGCGCGCTTGCAGTGATTTGTCGCTCTCGCACACTGGGCTGGGACCGTTATATTTATAAACCAGTTTTCCCTCAATCGCTGCCCTGCGTGTGTCTGTGTGTGTGTGTATTTTTTCCCTCAAGATGCCGCGCTCTTTTCTTGTTAAGAAACATTTTAACTCAGCTAAGAAACCAAATTACAGTGAACTCGACAGTACAACAGGTAAAGGCAAAGTTTGTTTTTTTTTCTTGTTTTAAGAAGTTAAACCAGAGGCGCTGCAAGTTTCCTTAGTTTAATATAACTTAAGCGCACTTTGTTATTAATCGTCCTTAGTAACAATGCAGTTTCCTTTTTGTTCATTTCCGACTGTTACAATGTTGCTAGTGTCTTTGAAGACGATTTAAATTTTCTTTATCGGAATATTGTGTAGTATGTTTTTCTGATCTTTGACAGCGTGTTGTATAACTTCATGTTAAAATCAACTTCAAAAAGTTATAGCCTCCGAAACCTGTTGTACGATTATAAACGATGTTACATGTTAATGTTATGTTGCTCACTGTGTGTTTTCTTTTTGTGTTTAGTGTTTATTTCGCCATATCTGTACAAGTCGTTCCCGGCACCCGCCATCCCCCAGCCAGAGATCCTGAGCTCGGTAGCGTACAATCCCATCACGGTATGGACTACCAGCAGCCTGCCCCTGTCCCCGCTGCCTAGCGATCTGTCTCCGATCTCCGCATACCCGTCGTCCCTCGGCCGCCTGAGCCCCCCTCCGCTGTCCGACACGTCCTCCAAAGCCCAGAGCGGCTCCGAGAGCCCGGGCAGCGACGAAGATGAGCGGCTGCACCCGAAGCTGTCCGAGCCGCACGCCGCCGAAGCCGAGAAGTTCCAGTGCGCGCTGTGCAGCAAGTCCTACTCCACGTACTCCGGGCTGCTCAAGCACAAGCAGCTGCACTGCGACGCGCAGGCCAGGAAGTCCTTCAGCTGCAAATACTGTGAAAAGGAGTACGTGAGTCTGGGGGCCCTGAAGATGCACATCAGGACGCACACGCTGCCCTGTGTATGCAAGATCTGCGGCAAAGCCTTCTCCAGACCCTGGCTGCTGCAAGGACACATCCGGACGCATACGGGTAAGGGCTTATTAAAATCAGGTCAACAAAATCCAAGACGGCTCTGTTTTAGCTACTCTATGGGCTTTATGCAACCACCTCTTACACCCATCAGCAGGTTTTGAGGAATGGGTTGAGAATCTGGTTTGGTTTCTTAAAGTGATCCAAAAGTTAGTTAAGTGCAACGGAAATTGGGTGGACTGATTGGTGGCACTGTATAATAAGTACATAATGGTAGGATTGGGTGCAAGTTTCAGTTATTTTAGCAGTTCAGTTATTGTATGGAGTACTGAAGAGATCTGATTTCAGCAGCCTGAGGGCATGTTAACAGCTAGTTGAGTCAGGACGCTATGTGGCTCGATGGCGTTCCGTCGTTAATGCGCTGTTCCTGCTCGATTTATCCCACAGGAGAGAAGCCCTTCTCTTGTCCGCACTGCAGCCGGGCTTTCGCCGACAGGTCCAACCTCAGGGCGCACCTACAGACTCATTCCGACGTGAAAAAGTACCAGTGCAAGAACTGTTCCAAAACCTTCTCCAGAATGTCTCTCCTGCACAAACATGAGGAA
Source organism: Boulengeromyrus knoepffleri (assembly GCA_026770805.1). NCBI lineage: Eukaryota > Metazoa > Chordata > Actinopteri > Osteoglossiformes > Mormyridae > Boulengeromyrus > Boulengeromyrus knoepffleri. The sequence goes on along the minus strand of JABJVO010000078.1, from coordinate 9,572,878 downwards.
TCTGGCTGTTGTGTAGCACACTGAGACGGCAGCCGTGCTACTATATGCAGACTCTCTGTGACTGAAAAGCCAAAATCTATATATTTCAATGGTATTTTAATAATTTTTTATTTTTTTTTCCGCAAATATCAGCTGTCTCCTTCATTTCATTTAAACAGTGTTGTTCTTTTTTTTTTACGTTGTGAAGCAATCAGTGTTTTTTGAATAATGCCAAGTGCCTACATTGGTCATACTGTAAGTGTACAAATGGGCTTCTCGCGGTAACGGTCGCGTGACGCCTGCCGTCAGAACCTCCGGGAAGCCCGGCGATACCAAATCTCCATCAGCACCTTGCAACCATTGCACAGTAGATGCCCTGCACGGTCCACAGAGGCACCACCGGATGTCGACCTTATGGAGTATCTGAAGCCATTGCTGTATAGGGGACGTGTGCAAGAAGTGATGTTTTTTTTTCCTCTATTTTTTAAAGAGTGAAAGTATTTAAACCTGTTGCTCAGCCATAATGCAACGATTGTTTAAGAGCACTCCAAAAAGCAATACTTCATCAAGTGCCTTACCTAGATTTGGCAACTATGTATTGTTCTGAAATATTTTTTCCCCCATTTATATTTTTATATATTTGAATGTATTGTGTGATTGAGAGGTGTGTATCTGCACTGTGTGAGAGACGCGAGAGACAGACTTGAATGAATTATTGGATGGCCTAGCAGTTTTTGTTTTTACACAATTTAAATAAAAATGCAGGAAGTGTATTTAAAATGTTTTGAGTTTTCTTGCTACGTGTCTAGGTAGAGGCCGGGGTGTGACAGGACTCACTCATTAGTCTGGCTCTGTTAATTAGCGCTACAGGTCTACTGCTAGCGTCAGTACCTGCTGTTTGTCTTTCGGATGACGGATGAATCACCAAGCATTTGCATTTATATAGGACTGGAGAGTGTTATGCACATGACAACAGCCTGCAGTCACTGGGGAAAGCCCACTGCATTCTGGCAGTATTATTTGCAGTTCAGATGCTGTGGTATTTCAGTGAAAAGTGAGACACCTTACAGATGGCTGCAGCCCTGTGTGTCTGTGTGTGTGAGTGTATAGCGGAGGAAAGGAGTGAGATTCTAATACTAATAACAGTGTGTGTTTCCTGGCTTGGCTGGAAGGGTCGAGGGAAGAAGGCCAACAGGATATGTTATTGACCTCCACTGGTTCTCAAGTGCTTTTAATAACTGCAGTTAGGCGATGTAGAGTGTAAGTGATTAGAGCAGTTAATGAACTAACTTGACGGGCTCCCCTTCCCCCGGACCGTCCTTTGTCGGCCAGGAGCAGGAGGCCGTCCTAATGTTACACGGGCGTCTAATTATCGACTGATTGTCGTTCTTGGTTTTCCCTTCCCCGTGATGTCAGAATCACTTGGGGCGAATTCCGGCCGACGTGTCCGAAATGTCGTGCGGCCGACAGGTTCACTAGGCAGCCGGTGTGTGAATTTTCCTTCTTTCTCGTTTTGATTTTTCAGTAAGGAGCTGAGACTAAAATATTTGAGTTATTACTCCCATTTTATTATTTCAGTCGTCGCTATAATATGATGCATTATGTCCAGAAATATGTAGCTAAAAACCCAACCCAAACATTAAAATGCAGGTTTGATGGAATTTTGCTGCTGTTACAGTTCTCTAAAAGCCTCTGTTTTCTGGGGGAAACATTGACATTTTACTGTACAGATATGCATCATTCTTCCTTCTTTAATTAGAGCCAGAGCTGCAGTTCCATATCTTTTCTTCATTACATATAACGACTATGCAATGTGTCCTGAGGGGTGAACCTGCTGTCCCGTGAACCTGCTTCGGACTTCAAACAAACACCAAATGTAACACATGGGTACTATATTGATCTGCAGTGACACGCCAGTTGCTTTGAAGGGCTTGAGTGTCGCTGGCCTTTCATTTGCCAGGGTTGCTGGCTGGGTGGGTGTTAACTTTAAAGAGTAAAAGCTGATTTTGCACCTGTGAAGAGCCATCCACTCAACTCCTGCTCCGTTCTCAGCTTGTTACCTTCACTGGATCTCCTTCCATGTGTGAGAGAAAGCCAGGAGCTGAGCAGGGAACATTTGTTCCCATTGATCTCAGCGCCAGACAGGAACAGTCGGTGGTGGATGTTTAAGGTCCAGCTCGTTTAAGGTCCACAACATAAAATAGAACAAATTTACAAAACTCATTCAGTCCATTTTTTGTCATTTTTTATTAGATGACACAGTGACCTAAAGTCTAGCTTCCTCATCATACGTTACAGTATCAGACCCAAACTCTGTTATCCCTCCTGTAATCCAATGTAGAGCTTTCATTAAATTTTGAGAAACGCAAAAGAGTCCACAGAAATTTTCTTTGTGTTTCGGAAATTTGCTCTGCAACACTTAACCTGCATCAGATTTCCAAGTGGAATAAATCAGTTGGTTCTGTTAAATATGTCACCTTTCTGATTAATTCCCCATAACAAATATGTAATATATATATATATATATATATATATTGTCTTGAGTAGACATTGATTCCAATATGTTTTTTTTTTTTGTTCAATATTTTAGACATATTGAAGATGAAAACTATTATTGGGATTGAGGAAGGATTCCATGATGAGGGAAAATAAATAGGTTTGATGCAAATTCCCAGATGTTTCAGTGCTTCTGAGATTAATGAGGAAAATCACGTTTGCCTGAAAGTCAAATACAGCTGGTGCTGAGATAGGAATGAACAAGTAAGCACTATTGTCTTGTCCGCTTTCATCTTCTGTGGGGTGTACCCGGCCTGCCGCATGGAATTGTGGGCATGCTACTCTTATGAATCATCAGCATCCACAACCTCCAGGTGTCCCAACAGGTCTCTGTCATTGATGCAGGGTGGGGTATGCAGGGCTGGAGGGCATGGGTGGTCTTCCTAAAAACAGGCCTGGTTTTAGCTGAAGGGCCGAGTCACCTTCAGGGTTGCTGATTCCCCGAGCTTCTTAAACTTCAGCCGTGTAATTTGGAATCAGTGCACGGTATTCTGATTTATGTCTTGGAGGGATCGTGCTGTTCGTTCTGCTGCCAGCGGTTTTTGTGAGACGCCTAAGGAGAAGAACACTTGTTCCTGACTGATAATTTCTCAAATATTGAGTGTCGCTGTCACTTCATCAATGTGTCTTTCCTTAGGGCACTTAATATGCCCTGCAGTTTTAGTATGATAATCTACTGGTGGACAGTATTTTCCCTGATTTAATAACGCTCTTAAACAGATGTATGTAAATGAAGTGGATTACACAGGTTAAAGAGATGGACGGCAGTAAGGGTTTGCATGTTCACAGTTCTGGGCTAATTGCAAGGGAGGGTGGAGACCTGCGCTCACAGCTCTGGGCTAATGGCAGGGAGGGTGTAGACCTGGGCTCACAGATCCGCAGCTCTGGGTTAATGGCAGGGAGGGTGTAGACCTGGGCTCACAGATCCGCAGCTCTGGGTTAATGGCAGGGAGGGTGTAGACCTGGGCTCACAGATCCGCAGCTCTGGGCTAATGATGGGCAACCAAAGGCACTCAAAATCCCGCAGGGCAGAGAGTGAGCAGCATGATCCCACCATGACTATCAAGTGGAACAAATAAAATTAAGTGTCTCCTCTGAGGGTCGATTGTCCCGGCCCGAGCGTGATGCGGGCCCCCCTCCCCGTGCTAACCTGGGAGAATGAGCTGATTGTAGGGCTCCTCAAGGCAGACAGTGCCTGGGGGGGGAGGGGGCAGTCCTTGTTTAAAGAGCCGGGCTTCTCTGCAGGAAAGATTGGAAACACGCTCACTTATTGCACCAATCTTTTGAGATGCCCTACAGTATCCTGTACGGCCCTATTAAGCTCGCACAGATTACATGAATTCACTGTTGTTTTCTCGTAACTTAAAGAGGCCGCAGCTGATATGGTGATACAGTGTTCAGTCTGGGTCCCTCTGAAGCCAGCCAGCTCAACAGCGTCACGTGACGTCAGTCTCACAGGTCCGCTCCTGCGAATATAACCAGATATAATGCCAAATCACATCCTCGTTAAATCCCACTGTCCCATCCCAGTTATTTTCTGTGACCGTTGTCATCTTTGTCTGTCCAGCTGAATGCTGTGGCTTCCCCACTTTGCTAACTTGATCACCCATTTTTTACCCGCTTTAGGTCACAGGAAGTCTGTGGCTTGGAGCTGAGAAAGTTGCCAGCACATCAGGCTGTTTCCCAATCAGGTCTGAAGAATAAATAAGTTACGTCGTACAGATGAATACTTTATGGAACTCTTCCCCCTTCAGCAACACTCTCATATTATTATTAAAGTAGCAGATCAATAGTCAATGGACTCATTTAGACTTTAGTTATGCCAGCCAATAATGGAGGGTCTGTCTCTGCTTTTCTTTAAGTGTCACACGTCCCAAAGCCACATGATCCCAACCAGCTCCCATCCACGGCCTAGCAGCACACTGTCCCTTTGTATCTCCAGACAACCTCAGGACCACTTGTGCGCCGTCCACTTGTTCCCTGCCACCAGCTATCAGTAAACACCTTCTTATTCCTGCATCTTCCGTTCCTCCATCTATCCTGGTTTCCATCACTGCTGCTCCCGTATTCCAGGAAGCGCCCTCAAACATCTTATGCATCGCATGGTAATAGATATCATTACCACATAGTGCACATTAATACGTAGAACCTGTCAGTAAGTTATGAATGCATTTTGATACCATTTAAGAGTGTGCTTTCATACTCGGTTGCTATTGTTGTCACAGTGTTGAAATGCATTTCACCTGGATTTAATGGCCAATGTATGTACAAAACTGCATGCAATTAATAACAAAAATGTGATCACTCAATATCCTTTAACATATATTAATATTATTTATTGTAAAAAATACTTAGTATTGTGTTAAATGACTAATAATAACAACAATAATTATTATTATTATTATTCGTATTATTATTATACAGATAACATTTTATGATATGAAAGAATTGAGTATCTGATGACATTATTGGTTTTCAAATTCTGTTAATATATTACTGATGATTGACTACTGTTATTGAGATTTGATAGGAACTGTGGACACTGGTTTCTATGCAATATCACGCCCATTTTCAGGGACCTGTCATCTAAGCACATCCGCATGCACGATTTGTGCAATTTGCAGGCGCTTAGTATTCTTCACTGCACTCTCAACCTATAATTCAATTTAAATTCACATTTCTTATTATATGTGAAAATATTAGAGTTTTTCCTCAGTCCCCAGCTCATGGCATATCCACATACAGTTCTCTCCTAACCGAAATGGTGTGATCCATCATGCGGATGTAACAAATGAGATCACATGCCACTTAACCAATTAGAATTAATAGCATCAGAATCATATGTTGTTGTGCGTTCCCCCTAGTCGCAAGTATTCTCCACCAATGAGGGTTTGGGCCACGTCTCAGGCTGCGATCAGACTTTCGTCTGCAGCTGGGGAGTGTTCTCGTGCTTTGTTTAATCTCCATCTGCTTGTTTACTTCCAACGGCAGAGGCTAAGGAACGTGGCAGGAAGCCTGTTTATGTTTTCTCACTACAATATGAAACTCCTTCAGACAACACTTTTTCACAAAATAAGAGCATCCATATCAAAAAAAAGTCATTTTACCCAATATTAAAAATACACGCACTTTGTTTTAAGAGTTTTATTGTAACAGGCATTCATTTCCACATGCCTGATACCTTGTTTTGATATTTTGAATTTGTTTATATTATTTATACTTTATAGCGGGAAAAAAAAACAAGAGCCTTTTGGTTAAATATGTTTTTCTCAACAGGTTTGCGCAGAATGCATTCTTAAACCTTCTTTATGTTAGCTTACAGACTAAGATCATGGTGGTCAAATGAAAATCTTATATCTTAAATAATTTGTAATCTGCTTAAGAGGAGTCAAATTCAAGTCACAGCAAAAATGTTATATAATGTTCATTGGCACTATAGAAGTGTTTTATTACCTATATTATTATTATGAATTATCTATAATGTGACCTTATTGCAACACTAAGTTTACATTCCTAGTTAAAAGATCATCTATGTGTAACATAGAAAGCTAATCCTGAGAGTATGCTTCTTGATGGGCTCAGTGTTTGTGGACTTAGTCCCAGAGCAGATACATTTACAGCTGTGTGGGTCTACTTCTGAAGTCTTCACTGCTCTTCCAGTTGCCAGATGGTCTCTGCTACGTTCAGTGCTTTCACACCTTTGGCTGCCAGACATGTCTCTTCCCACTTTTCTCAGGAAAAAAATAAGTTCCCATTTTCAAATAAGAGATGCTTGAAGTTATAGCCGGTTGTCTCCCAATAGAATCGCTGCTGATTGTGTGTCCCAAGCTGCCCATATTTCCCTAACTGCTCTGGAATGCCTCTCACACAGAAGAATCCTTCCATACATCTCCTTGACACACCAGACAGCTTCCTAGCTTATCGCCCTGATCTCTTTCCACTTTAGCTCCTTTTCCACTTTGGGACAGCACCAGGTCTGTGGTCCAGCACTTAACCCCGCTCAACTACAAAACGCTTCTTTAACCTATTTTTCAGTCAACATATCGTACAGGGTTTTTCTCAAGAAACTTGATGATTTACCGGATGGCCGGCACACAAAAAAATCCCGATAAAGCAGCAAAATCATAGTAAAACGAAAAGCATCGAAAAGCAAGGAAACAGATCCACCATAATCTATCTAAATGTGCATAATATTACAGATGAAACCAAAGATGCTTGCAACGTCATTATTTTGAGTCATATTTGAGCCCTTGTAGATTTGTGATCATACATGGGGAAAAAAAAGTGTGAAAATTCAGACCGGCCTTGTCTGGCTTACTTTTTGTTTGATGCTAGTGTAGAAAAATGGCATAAACTCAGTAGTTAAAATCATCACTCAGTGATGTGCCACTTTCATTGTGAGAATGGGTGGGGGTGGATTTCACAGTAGGGGGAGTCAGGTGACCAGGGTATTCATGTTAATTAGTTCCACTTGTTCTGGAAAAAGGTATAAATCCGTGTTTTATTCTGTCTCGGCTTAACTAACCCTGACGTCAGTTCCTAATGTTTCGGTGCGCTGTCGCCGAATTTCAGCGTGTGCTTCCCGTTTGCTCGCTCATGTAACAAAACTGCATTTTTATTTTTAAATTTCCTTATGTGAGAAAGTCACCCCCTGTTCCCTGCCCCACCCAGAATCTCCTGAAAAGGAAAAAACCTAATAAACTCTGACTTCCTGTCCGCTGCCCGTGTCATGTGGCTCTGCCCTCCATCCCTGACCGAAGGGATTAAACACAGGAGAGCATTAGGTGAGCACAGCGATTCGGCGTTAAAACACGCTCTCGCTCTGGATTATCTCTGAGATCAAACTGTTCCTGGGTGAACTGTCAGTCCCAGAGGTTTAGAAGCTGTAGGATGGTGGGACATGTACCTGCAAATATTTAATTTGGCTTCATTCACCCCACCGCTTAAAAATACACCTTTACTTTCATATTATTAAGTTGTGTCTCTCCAATATCAAACTCTTTCCTACGCCATTAGTCAGTCTGGTAACCCTCTCGATTGTTCATTGACTGCATCACAGTGATCTATGTCTCTGTTTGCCGTCTAGATGCAGTAATGGAACAGGAAGGCTTACAAGCCTATAGGCTGCATAAAAACAAAAGACAGGGATCAGTCCAGATTGTCTTATCGACGGCAATAAAACCTGAACTGCAGAAATGCATTCAGACATCAGATAAGTGCCCGTAAACACTATCAGAGTTAGGAATGTCTGTTGAGTGTCAGTATGTTGGGCATCAATGTTGGCAACACAACTCCATTGGTAATTCAAAATTACTGTATGGTTTTCCAATCCATTGCGTGGAAATCAAGTGATTCAAGGGTGTCTTTTTTTAAACACTTGGCTGGAAACAAAGTCAGTAATAAACGCTCCTTTGTCTGGCTTGAAGAGAAGAAGGTGTTCAGATGGTGACTACACAATTGTGGCACACTTTGTGTGGGAGAAGATTCCAACCTGTTAATTCCTTAGTCAGCCGGTACACTGTGTAGCTCATCTGCTCTCCGTGACCTGACTGGATGTGGCCGGGGGACAGTGAGACATTCTCTAAGCGCAGCGCTCCAGGCCCTGTTCCAGCGACGCGCTCGTGCTCCGTGCTGCCGGACTCAGCTGACAAGCCCCGACAGAGCAGAGACCTGCAGATGAACCAGGCCTCACAACCACTAGTCTCATGAACATCCGGATGTGGGACAAACAGGGCCGCGGCTCTTGGGAAGATTGGATCTTATTCACCGACAGCCGTCAAAGTCAGGCTCATTTTTAACGTATCCTCCGTGCATTTATCAAGCTCTGCGTGTATAAATCACCGTGCCACAATAGCACACTCAAAATGAATAGATTTTATGCAAGATATACTGATGTATTAAAAAATATAATTTTGGTGTGTCACAGTAACCCCCATTTTTAACAAACGTTGTCTACGTTTACTGAGAGGTACTGCGCTGTGTTCGTGTAAATCCCAGTGAAACAAAACCACATTCAAAATGAAAATTATGGATACATTTTAGGCAACATTATTAAGAATATTAACCCAATTTTGCAATAGCTGGGCACATATTCTAATGCATTTGAATCACTTTCCCAAATAAGTCTTTTTTTCTATATTTTTTAAACATATCTGGCATCTCCCAAATGCCCCCCCACCCCACCCACCCATGATGCTCGTTGGTTTTAAGATGGGTGGTTTGATCAATTTCGCAAACCTAGCTGCAAACATACGTGTTCACCATTCTGCAGCCTCCATATCTGACTTTCTTTTGTGGTAGTTGCCCAGTAACTCCAGTTTATTATCCCAGTCCAAAAAACGTGGGTTTAGCTGAGTCACCTGTAGTGCGTGTGCATGTCCCTCCTGGCACAGGCTGCAAACTCATCACGACCTTCTACTGGATCAGTAATAATGGACGATCGGTGGGTGATAGGTCTCCAAATGTGTATTTCTGCACACACATATACTGTATGTTGAATGTGCATATATACCATATACTGTATGTTGAATGTGCATATATACCATATACTGTATGTT
>JABJVO010000078.1:9553249-9563686 GCA_026770805.1 Boulengeromyrus knoepffleri | reverse complement strand
ATATATACCATATACTGTATGTTGAATGTGCATATATACCATATACTGTATGTTGAATGTGCATATATACCATATACAGAAGAATAGATGTTAATTACCAGGACTAAATGGTTAATGCCTAAATTGCAAAAATTACCATTGTGTATATTTATATAACATAGATTAATAGATATTCATTTTAATCGCAGCAATTTAGTTGATTCTCCTTAAATAGATGTGTCTGTACCTGGTATTCAGCCTGCTGACTCAGTTTTGTACAGAAGAGCATGTGCTGATTGGAATGAAATAAATCTCAACTGATAGCAGACTGTATTAATCTAAGCGTATTCATTGTTCTTTGCATTTATACATGTTTTCTATTTCTGTGTTGGGTTAACTAAACCTTTTTTGCCCAAAAGTGTCCTGTAAATGGCTATTGAAACACCCTCCTCCAGTTCCATGTGAAATCCAGTCTTATTATACGAAGTCAATTATTTAGCTGTTTTCCTTATTTTATGGAATAATAGCTATTTAATTTTTCTTTGTGTAAACATCATACAGTATGACATACATTGTATTCATGTACATTATAAGCTGTCTGGGATTGGCTTCCAGTGACCCTGCTGCCTGGGATTGGCTCCCAGTGACCCTGCTGCCTGCGATTGGCTCCCAGTGACCCTGCTGCCTGCGATTGGCTCCCAGTGACCCTGCTGCCTAAGATTGGCTCCCAGTGACCCTGCTGCCTGCGATTGGCTTCCAGTGACCCTGCTGCCTGCGATTGGCTTCCAGTGACCCTGCTGCCTGCGATTGGCTCCCAGTGAACCTCTTGCCTGGGATTGGCTCCCAGTGACCCTGCTGCCTAAGATTGGCTCCCAGGGAACCTCTTGCCTGTGATTGGCTCCCAGTGACCCTGCTGTCTGTGAGAAAGCAGGATCAACTAGGACCAACTAAGACCAACTTGGAGCAGCTGGTCTTAAGGGCCTTGCTCAGGGGCCCAACATCACTCTGCGGATCACAGGACTTGACCTTCTGATCATGGACGCAGCCTCCTAACCCACAGAGCCTCTACCCCATGATACATTCAGCCACATTCATATTATTCAGGTTTTATTTATTTTGGCAATAGAATGTAACAAACACATAGACAAATAGATACATATCACTGAACCAATGAAGTTGCTTTCCTTTGCTCTAACAGCTAGATATTTTTATTATATTTATAAAAGAAAAGACATCAACGCAACATTAAAACATTCCAGCATTGAGTTCTTTGTCATCTGGTAACTTTATGTAGGTTATGTTGCTGCTTGTAAGGGTCCTTCAAGTGATTGTGTGTCACTTTCAAAGGAAACTATACTAGAGTATCAATGTTGCCACTTGTCTAATCACATACCTCACCAAAGATATGTAACGTCTTGTTATGTTTCCAAGTGGTCTTTTTCCCACTGTAGCCTGCAATTACTGGATTGCATTACTGAGACCCAAGTCTCAAATACAATTCGGGATGTTTGTGTATGAGGACGGTATCTTAGCAATGACTCCCTACATATAAACTCCACCTTAATCATCACAAAGGATATTCACACGATTGCCCGTGTGCCTTCCGTATGCAGAGCAGCCGGAGAGGGATTAGAAGGCAGTTTCAACGTTTCTCGTCCTTCATCAAGCTTTGATTTCGATGCCTCCCCAAATCCAGAAGCCACCTAGAAGCAAACTGCTAATCGAGGCGTCGAATGAGAAACAGACGGAGGAAGTATACGGTATATGTGTATTGCGAGAGGGATCAGTCTTTAACACCTTTAAGCCCGTCCTTTAATGTCATTGTTCTCACGATACCACCCCCCCACCACCACCGCCACCAAATGTAAACCTGAAAACAGTCCAGCAGCATGGCCTACCAGGTGCCGCGCTCTCCCAGTCCTCCCAGATGGGCGACTTTCCTCACCATTCACTTTAACATTCCTGCTGGGCTGATGTCAGGTTCAGGACACAAGCATGTCCTTCCGTATCGTCATCTACCTTTTTCTTCTGAAAACTAAAAGGACGGACAGGAGGGCATGGCGTAAAACACGACTTCCTCTGTTTCTGGGCTTAGGCCGAGGCCTTTTTCCTTTGCTGGGCGCAGGAAGAAGTAAAAAAAATTGCGACTTCACAGTTGCACAGCAACTTCAGGCCCGGTTTGGTTATTGCAATAAGTGAAGTCATGTCATTTATTTATAAAGCACATTTAAAAACATTTCTTATCCATAATGCTGTACAACACAGTAAACAGACACTACAAAAAAAACCTTCCCTAAAATATGTAAAAATAAATCCCGTAATAAAATTGCATTAAGCCATACAAACGGCAAACTTGTAAAAAGGTTTGGGTAGCTGTTAAAGACTTGTAAAAGGAATTGTAATCCAAAATGTACGTGTTTGGAAGACTTACAGTAGCATCTTTCATGTAACCAAAATTGGTCCAATAAAAGAAACTGTATCAATGTGGAAAAAGCTGCTAATCGCCTGACATAAGACATTTTCGCCATGGCAACGGTCTGCTCACTTCTTGCATCACACTGTCGCCGGGCTGCCTGTATCAGCACAAACAGGGATTCCCCTCTGCAGGCAGTTTAGAAAAATGCATTTTATGAGGCTGCTGTCCTCTGTCATATCTGCAGCGAGTCAGCCACGCCATAAACTGCGGCTTTATCGCGGTATCTGCGGCACGGCGTGATGGGTCGCAGGCACAGCTGGCCGCTTTATTTGCCTGCGCCGCGCTCATTCCTCAGGCAGGATCAGAGGAAATGCCAGATAGTCTCTATCACGGCCTACGTAAGCAGTCTCCGCAGGGCTTGGAGGTAAGACACTGAGTGATGTGGGATCAGTAACAGAGTCTGCTGGCTTATGCCGTGGGGGGGTGGGGTCGTTTTGGGGTAATGAAGAGATAACAGCAAGCTGGGGGAGGGGGGCAGCCAGGGCTGCAGATGCCACATGCAGCCTCGCGCTGTCTGGGGTCACCGACTTAGAAGTCGGCCCATGGTGCAGCACTATTTACTGGAGTTACATTCTCACTGGCGTTCGAATGACTGGAAAATATCTGGTATTACAAAGAACAATTAAGTTTCCCGACTCCATGACAGCGATGGGCAAAAAAACATATCCCGAAATGTTCTGTTAGTATTTTATGTATTTATTTATTTGTTTATTTAGTTGCTTGCGATGTGTTGCGTTACTTTCACCATCACATTAAAATTTATTAATAAGGAAACAATATTTTAAATCCTTTATTGGGTCAAATTTGTTTTGTTAGAAAAGAAAATGATGAAAAACCTTAATTTTGCATTCAATAAATTTGCTACTCAAGCGCCCGGTTGAATTTAAGTAGTAAAACTATAAGCAGTTTAGCAATGTAACCAAACATGATGAAAGTCCAATGACTTTTCCCCTAGAAATGAATTTTCCACAGCTATTAGAATTTCAGCCTGTTGGAATCTGTGCGAGTGTGATTCAGCTGAGGGACCTACTCCAGTAGCCCTGGGTGCCGAGTCATTCTGGGACTCCTGTGGATTCCTCGCATCAGCAGACGGGCAGCCTTTAATCACATGACATGTCACATGACAGGAATGACTCCCAGCACCGCAGCTTAATAATACCATTGTTGTTCTGCAGCCACATTAGTCTATTTGCGTTTGGTCTCTCAAGGCAAAATCGCAGCCATGTTGATTTCTCACATTCAATGGGACTATTGAGGCTGTTACTGGTTCTCTCATGTAGTTGAATTCATTCACCTTTCTCGTCAAGATTAAATCAGTGGTGGATCAAAGAGGCATTACATCACCCCAGGGACAGTGAATCTTATTGGCTGGATCACATAAATGATGATATTGATATTAATACTGATACTGGATATTAAGCGCATGTCGTCTTATCATGTGGTGGCACTGGGGCTCATGGTACAGCATTGTTGTCCAGGCATGTTTCACCTGCCTCCAGGTGTCTGCAGTTTGCCTGTTCTCCCCATTTCATACAGGTTCTTCCAGGTTCTCGGAATCATCTCTAAATTGTTTGTAGTGTGTGCGTGTATGTGCCCCGCGATGGACTGACATCCTGTCCAGGGTGTACCCCTGGTGTACCCCTGCCTTATGCCCTGTGCTGCTCTGGATGAGTTTCAGACCCCCCTGTGACTCAAGGCAGGATAAGTGGTTGGATAAGATGGATGGATGGATTGATGCATGGATGGATGGATGGATTGATGCATGGATGGATGGATGGATGGATGTATTGATGCATGGATAGATGGATGGATGGAATAATGATGGATGGATGGATGTACTGGATAAGTACTTATCCATTATTAGGTTACAGTATAATATAAATACAGTTAGGCTGTTTTAAGAGAAATACAGTGTGAAAGCATAGAAAGCAAAGCCATTACTTTTTCTGTAAAAACGTTCTTTTAAATGAATGTTCTTTAATAGCTTATGGCTCCATCTGAAATAGCGGATTTCTGTTCCTACGCAGAAGACTGGCAGGCCTCCCTTGTAGGCACGTCTGAGCTTTGTCCCGCTACCTGCCTGGGAGAGCCGGAATGTGACACCAATGTGACGGAAAGCAGAGGCCGCCTTTGTTCCCCCTCCCCCCCTCCCCCGGAGATGCCGAACCTCGGTCTAATCCCTGAACCCTGCTATCTCCAACAGTGGGCCAGGACAAATGGTCAAGCCGCCTGGTAAGCAGCAGGTGTCCTGCTGTCAAATGACCATTTGCGCCTCTGGCCTTAAGCGCCCCCCCCCCCCAGATGTGGGGACTCACTATCAGCTGGCAGGGCCTTTGAAGTGAGCCCCGGGAGTCTGAGGGAAGCCATGACTCAAAGGCAACTCTGGGCGCGGAAAATGAGGTCATCGAAGCGAGGCAGCGTGGGTGGAAGGGTGGCACGTGGCGTCTGGAGGGCGGCTTACTCACGAAGGATGTGGCGCAGACGGCCTTCGCCGTCCGCACACCCCTCACCGGCCCTCCGCCGCGCTCAAGCTCGGCTTTTGCCGACAACAGCTCCATACCTCCAACAGAAAGTCAAGGTTTTTCTCACACACTGTTGTCAAAGGACATTAGTGGGAAAGAGAGCTCTCGTGCTTCTCCGGGTGCCGGCGTTCTAGACTGAAATCCGCTATAACCTGTTGATTTTACAGTTTGCGGCGGCGCTGACCTCCAGTGAGGTCAGAAGATGCGGCGGTAAAGGGAACCGACTCCCAAAAAGGGTGAGTGAACGTGGAGGAGTACAGGCCTGTCGCATGCGTTGCACATCCAGAAGCAGACGTGCACAGACATCTGCGTTAATGCTACACTGACGAGTGACAAAGACAGAAAACACTCGCCCCAACATCACAAGAAGCTGCCTCGGCTGGTGATGGCTGAACAGCAAGCTTCAAAGGCTTGAAGGACTTTTAAATGTTGTCATGCCACATTCCTTTATCTGGGCATGCAGAGGTATGTTGCATGATATCCTGGGGGAAGCTGCAATGTGGGTTATTAAATAAAACACAGCGTGTGTGTTGCATGCAGCAACCTGAGGTGATATGCTTAAGGATCAGATCCAGCGAGCGAAAAAAAAAGGCACGATTATTAAACTATAATGTCTCCTTTTGCATCAACTAAGTAATTTGTATGATTTGGGATTTTTATTTTTTATAAACTATACATGAGGCATACCAGAGCACCGGGACCACAAATCCTAATCAAAGGCACAACAGGAAGCAGAGACTTCCTTTATTTTCCTACATTCTACTACTGCCTAAGGACAGAGAAACTGCAGAAGTTATGGGAAATTAGATGGGAAATCAGATACTGTTCTGTACTATAATCAAGTGCTCAGTGAATAACCTCAGCCTTACAGTACATATAAACTCATACACTGCATTATATATAGATATATTTTTTGGCCTAAATAGGGTAAATATAGTAGTATTTAGCAGTTGCCTCATTTATCAAAAGAGGAATGTAAATCGCAGTTATGTTCTAAAATCCCTGCTTAAAACTTATTCCTTGTTTCTTGAGGAGGTTAATATATTTACATGTCTACGGTGAGAGAGAAGGGCCACACCACAGGTCACATGACTCTGCCGCATCCTGTGTAGACCTCGTTTATGTTGCTCCTTTGCTTGAAAAGGCGTTTTAACAAAAGCAATTTCTAACGCTCACACTTTCTATAGTCTGAAGTGCCATGTGTGCAGCCGGTTATTTTATTAAAGGTGGAGTTAGCAGGAGGGCAGCCCTAGTTGAGACACTGGTACTGCAGGAAACATTAGAAATCCAGGAACCACTAAAACATCTGCTGATCGTATCAACTCCTGAAGTCGATGGGTCACCCATGACATGCTTAAAATGTTCCTAATATGCTTCTGTGTTTAATTTCTATCCTTTAATGCGTTACTTATGGTATTTTCACTAGTTCTATCCGGGAAGAGAATCGCATATCCTTAATTCAGACAGCAGGTGGCATATTAGTTAAGGTGGGACATCAGGGCTCCAAAGCAGCAGGCTCCTGCCACGGTGAGTTGGGAACCTTAATTAGAGTGTGAAGCTGTATGAGATGGTAAGGGATAAAGACAGATAAGCTGTGTGAGCTGCTTTGGGTTCACCGATTGGCTGCCACGTCCACTGTGATGATACCTGCCAAAAAAATGGGCCCTATAGCCTTGACTATTCTGCCCTTATTATTATTTTATTAAGCTATTGAGTTTTTTATTTTTGAATCACTGTTAATATGCTGCTGGACCTGAGTCACAAATTTCGTTCTCTGGCTAATACTTGGACCAAAAGGTTTGTGGGTAACTAAATATTTAATAGTGATTTATGTTACTCATTCCTATGTTTCTGAACTGATTTGTACAAGCTCTGCTGCCTGATTCTTCCCATCCATCCATCCATCCATCCATCCATCCATCTTCTATAGCTGCTTATTCAGTATAGGGTCACAGTAACGGAGGCTATCCTGGGAAATACAAGACCCAGGCATGGGACACCATCCCACCAACTGTGTAATTTAATGTCGATTTTGTTGTTGGGCTTTTCTGATGCCACCTTTTCTTTGTGTAGCGAGTGTCCCAATGTTAGCAACTGGTACAGTCTGGACCCAGATAAGTGACGGACAGGGGATGAATGGATGGATGGATGGATGGATGGATGGATGGAGCTGCAGTTACAATATACTTGAATGGCAAGATGACACTGTTTACCAATGTACTTTGTAGTAAACATCCAATATACTTATGGATTTACATACACGGAATGGCTGAGGTGTCCTTGATGACGCCTTGGGAATCCAGCTAGATATCAGTTTCCTTTTGGAGTTACGGTGTTTTTACTCCGTTACTGTTAATTTCAATATGTTCTAAAGATGAAGTGGGCTTTATTTTGAGCAAATAGATATATGGCTTTAAACATTTTCCTTGGCAGCCTAAGACTTTTGCACAGTACTGTATATATACTTTATACATTACCTGCTAAACATATTTCACATTGTACATACAGAATACCTGTGAAACACATTCGGTAGTATATATAAGCACACCTGTTAAATCAGTGTGGGAATAGTGAAACTACTCCAAACAATCGTCAGGTTATTATGGTTGTTTAATGATATACGATTATATAATAATTCACTTCACTATGGCAAATGTATAGTTTGGGTTTATGAATTTGCTCAAATTGATGAATGATGTCAGAATTTGTGCAAGAAATAAGAAACCAGGTCAATGATCCGGCAAACATGTGACCAGTGGTTTTGAGGTAAGGTTTAAAAAAAGCATTAGTTCTGGCATGAACCCAGTACACCCCCCACTTAACACACCCCCCCCCCCAAAAGCCAAGTATGGTGAGAGCCTAGTGCAATAAGGCAATGTTTCCCAATCCAGTCCTCAGGGACCCACAGTCGGTCCATGTCTTTCTTCCCTCCCAGCTCCCTGCCAGACAGTCCACATTTTTGCTTCCCTACAGGGAGCTGGGAGGGAGCAAAAACATGGACCATCTGTGGCTCCCCAAGGTCCGGATTGGAGACACTGCAATAAGGATAACGTTTCACCAGTATGGGCTGGGAAGTTTGGATAGAGTCGAGCACATGAGTGTCTCTTATCGAATTACCAAAATTACTGTTGAATAATTCATGTTTTGTGTGTTTTCACTCAAAGTGAAGGGTTTCTGAGAAGAGCCAGCTTCAAACATCCTATAAGTACAGTGGAATTTTCTGGTTTCGTATTGTACCCCAGTGTAGATAGCAAATGCAGTGGTTTTTACAGGAGAACTGAACCCAGATGACAAATTTTCAGTGGAAGATGTTTTAATAATTTTTTTTTAACAGGGACCTCATTTTTAGTTTTTTTTTCTTAGCGTAAGAATAAGCCTAGAACAGCAAGAACTGTCAAAATTGTCCATAATGATATATTATAATTAAATGTTATTATAGTATAATAACAGAGTATTATATAATAATAATCACTTTTAGCTAATTTCACCTAGTAGTTACCAGCTGTGCTTGGTTTGACTCTTTGGCCCTCCAGTGCTGTTAAATACATCTATATGGCTTTACCTGTACCAGCCTAAAATATTAGAAATATTGTGTAATTTAACTCTTGAAAGTAAATATTCCCACATATCCATCCATCCATCCATCTTCCATCCATCCATCCTTTCATCTATGCGACCATCCGTCTTCCAAACGATTACTCCATTGATCAACAATACTTGTATAAAATGAGATGCGATTCGGCATTCGGGCGTGAAATATGAATCCTCCAGTCACGTTCGTGTTGACAGATTGAGTTCTTGCCTGGAAATATTTCACTGGAATTGCATCTCGGTAAAATGTATGTCTGGGCTCCGCGACGCCCTTTTCCGTAAGCGCAGCGGCTCGTCCCCCTGCTCCGTTTCCCCATTCCTCCAGCCGCGTAAAGCCAAGCACGGCGCTAAGGCCTGACCTTGTCCTTCGCCGCTGTGGGGCTGTGGGTTTTGAGCCTGGGACAGGAACTCCCAGTACAGACACTGTGTCTGCAAGAGCAGAGCCTACTGCACAGTAGAACACTTTGTTCGCTAGCACCAAGGAAAACCTGGACAACAAAAACATGCACACTGGAAAAATGAACATTTGAGAGGCGCACCCCCCACCCCTCCCAAAAAACATGCTTGGATTTCAGTGGTAAATAATATAGTATTTCCTTCCGAGGGAGAAATATTAACTAGAATTCAAGGAGCACAAAGCCTGAAGATAACATATTGCCTATTGGCTCTGAGTCATAAGTCAATGCTCCCCCAAGCTACTTATCTTTTATAATGTCAGCCTTTCGAATAAAAGAAAAAAGAAAAACAACAGATATATCGGAAAAAGAAAGAAAAAGTAAACCTCTGGAATGGCAGGGAGGAATTTATTTCCGAGAGATTTTCTGAGAGCTTAAGAGAGATGAAGCAATATATAGATAGGAGAGTAATCCTCGATATAAGTTAAATGCTACGCAAAATTGTTTTAATTATCTCCAAAAAAATGTATCTGAATGTAGTCGCTATAACCAGAATGGACTTGGATCATTTATTTTCTGAAAATATGAAAGACCTCTTACAACATGAGGATGAATATTTTTATGTTTATAGTTTAATATATGGCCCATTATCTAGATTCCATTTAGCTTCCTAATCTTAATTATTTTTCTAGAGAGAGAGGGGTATACACTGTCATGTAGCAAACACACCAGGTGATTTATTTCCATGTCAGCTGGGGTTTCTGTCTCATATCAAACAGGTGACATGTTAACCTCCGACTTGGAGTCTGTAATCTCTGTCTGGAAGCGCTTGCTGTGTTGAGTAGAGGAACCTTTTAGCTCTGCCCTGCAATGCGTAGCCACACTCAGTGGCCAACCAGAGACCGCGAAGAAGCAATCCGCCTCAGACCGCGCCCCATTGGGGAATCCATTCCTCTGGACCTTCCAGGATCTTCCAAGATTCTAGAACTCCCAGCTCATTGAAAGTATCAACGACATTGTGTAGCTGCTTCCTACTGCCACAGAAACGTTAACATGCTTGTGGAACGGTTTTATACTATTAAAAATAAATATTTAAAAATTCCTTGAAGGTTTTGCAATATTATACTGTGCATTAATTTCGCTTGGCCGCATTTAAGGAGTGAGTGGGTACGATGTGGGGAATTTGAAAGGCGTGGTGAATGATGAAAGGCTGACATTCACAGAGCACTCCTTCAAAACCCGAAGATAGTCGAGATTCAGGCCAATTCAATTTTCTTCAGGAGTCACAAGTCTACCTTTAAACAAGTCGAGAAATGTTTCAACGTTTTGGTGAATCAGGACTGCTGCTAAATCCCAATGAATTCTGCTTAGGATGGTGATGTGTTTTCTCGGGGGGGGGGGGGGGGGGCATCAGGTTGGGAATTTAATTTTTTTTTTTTTTTTTTTTTCCCTCACCCCAAAACTCCTTCAGAAA
>JABJVO010000078.1:9515785-9548762 GCA_026770805.1 Boulengeromyrus knoepffleri | reverse complement strand
GATAAACACATTCTCTGAAACGCAGAAGCACATGCCACACCCCACATAGAATAAATTCATTCACCCAGATACAGACGATAGAGTTCCATCAACGCTGCTGCAAGAGAGTTTGTCCCCGTGGATTCACTCTGCCGTGTTCCACAAATGAGACAGAGGTGTTTCTGATCGATTAGAAAAAGTACCCCAAACTCTTTTTGTGTTTTTCATATACAAGATAGACATAGTTTGTGCTATCAGGTATGATGTCAACAGTTTGGGAAAGCATTATCACTTTGAACTCTTTTGAAAAACATGTCAAATTCGGTCATAGAATAGTGCATTTCCACCCACATCTGTTAGGTTTGTCCTTTGCTGCTTGCTGTAGTGGAAGGTGTCAGATGACGATATTCTGTTCATATGCTGGCTGGTCCTGATAGCTGAGTGGCCGTCTTGCAGGAACAAGGTGCGGCGATGATGTTTCTGCCACTGGGGAAGAAACAGAGTAAGCGAGTTTCTACAAATCACAGCAATATTATAACTGCAGGACACATAAAAATGAAAAGTGATGCCGGGGCAGAGAAAGCCCTTGCGTTCCTGTTCGCATTGCTGTACTTCCCATGTATGGTCAGACGTGACGACATGCTACAGGGATGGTTAAGTGGGACGCTTCTGATTGGATCAAAAAAAACTGCTATGATCGAGGAATAAATGTATTGTTAGGTTCATATTACTGTAACAATGTCTGCAGTTCTAGATTAAAGCAGTTATTATACTGAATACATTAAATGGAAAAAGTTGCATAAGATTCCACCTGCATTCCTGGTCAAATGGTTTGTAGATGAGGGTGTCGATGATGTCCTTGGCCTCCCTTGTGTCCTGATATCCTCTGGGCTCCATACATTGCCCTTCCTACTTTCCTCTATGCCATCGGAAGGCTTTAAATGATATTCCTTTGTTTAAATAAGTGAAAAGACCTGCAGGTGGCCGTAGGAAAACCTTGTATGGAGCTGAGAAGGACACTTTACAATTACAGACACAGGTTATTTTATAAATTTGTTACATCTAACCTAATAAAGGAAAAACCATTGCCAGTATCATTGTCCCAGGACCACACATATCATATCCTAGTAAATATGTGTCTCTCAGAGCAAAGCGGCAAGTCCCAACCAGACACTGCAGTAATCATTTTAATATATGTTTGCAGGGGTGTTGACTTCAGGTATGACACAGAGACATTCTTCCAGGATTAAACTGGCAGAGAGGAAACAGTTTGGCAAACACCGGTTTTCATTATCGGATGAGCGACCAAGAAATGGGGGCCACGTTTCTGGGGAAGGTCTGCATTTTAAGACGCGGATTATGAAACTCCTAACAGAGGCAGTCTGGGTGTTCCAGTCTGGGTCGCTCTTGTTACAGGAAGGAAGATGGGTAACAGGAAGATGGGCACACTGTCAAGTCAAGTCAAAGTATCTGTATTGTTGTCTCAGCTCTGTGATGCATGGGTCATACAGTGAGATGATATTTCCTTTCTCTTGGTAATAGTGCAAAAAAAATAATAAAATAAAATAGAAATATGGTAGACATATAAAACACACGACATACTTAAATGACAGTATAATCTAAACATAAGAAAGAATTCAAGACATAAGCCATAAGTAAGACAAAACCCCTGATTACAGTGGGTCATTTATACTTTTTTATCGTTTCAAACCAGGCGCCGCACTGGTTAAGTTAATAATCGGTGCGCAGTAAGCCTGTAAGTTCACATTGGCTTTTAATTCTTTTATTCCTTAAAAGAAGAGCAGAAGCCCGAAGAGGTAGAGGCCGCCCTAGCCTATTACGGGGATGCCTTAGCCTGTCGCACCAGGTCGGTGTCGTCCCTCAACAGGAAGGGGAAATCTTCCAGCCCCGGAGCTACGAAAAAAACCTGAACCTGCACTCCGGGAGAGTTGAGTCACGGAGGCTCGGCCTCTAAAAAGGCAGCGAAGGGAAGAAGAGAACAGGCGCGGGAGGAAAGTACCGAATAAAAAACACAAACACGCATAATCGCCCCTATTCTTTGTTTTGTTCCACGGGGCATTAAAACGAGGGGAGGGCAGGTATGGGTTTGGCACAAGGGGCTGTGAGTCAGCCCCACTCCCTGTCTCCAGGGAGCGCCCCCCCCCAGCAAGCCGCCACGCGCCCGTGCACCTGATGGGCTTTCCGGCACATTCCACCAGCAGCGGTGGCAGGTCGGGGCAGCGCTCCCAGACACTGATACACTTGTTCTGTAGCCACAGGTGTAGCTGCTGGGGGGAGGCACTCAGGTGGTGCATACCCCCCCCACCCCCCCCAGGTTAGTGCAGCTGCCAGCTATGCCGGCCCGCTCCAAGCAGCATTCACCAGCAGCCGGGGTCCTAGTGGGCCAATTAAACTCTAACCCTGGGTTTATCGCTTTCAAATAATCTGCATAACCTACGTTTGGAAATCAGTCGTGTTTCGAACAAGTAATAACATAACGTAAAATTTCAAACAGACATGTCTGATTGCCCAGAGTATGAAAACACGACGGATTTTTTTTTGCCAAACGAAAGAGAGTACAAGTCCTCAAACCAGGGACACGTGGAAGAGCAAAACTGAAAACAGAGGTTTCTTTTCAAGCGAGTGGCTGGATGCTATGAGCTCACCAGCAAGCCTGACCACCTAGTGCATGACTTCCTGCAAAACTCTGCCCAACCAAAAAAAGAAATAAAAAAAAAAATGACAGGAGCTTCTGTGACTCGGTAGCAGGTTTCCTCCCAGGGGTTCTGGCTGCTCGAAATCATCGCCACCGAGGTGCCAAGGAAGGATCGCGTGTCGCCTCCGCATCTGATCCCGTCGACTACGGGACACTGAAGGGCGTGCGAGTAGGAGGGCCCCCGGAGGGAGCGTGGGGGAGGTCAGCACGCCACGCAGGCCGGGACCTGCCCCGTGATCCGCGACAGGAAGCACTTGCCTGTGGCAGGTGCAGGGCAGGACGACGGCGAGCAGCTCCGAGCCGCGATGCCCAACCTGCAGCGCTGTCAAGACAAGTCGGAGATTCGGTAACCGCTCGATTCAAAAATACTTTAGCTGTACTTTATTGTGCACCGTAAGACTATACTGCGGCAAGCCTGGTCAGGCTGCCTGGCAGATCAGCAGAAACAATACCCCAGAAACTTCTCCTATACGCTAAAATCCACACATCTGGGCAGCATTTCAGGAAATTAAATGCTTGTTACCCCTCCATTAGAAATCACATACCTGCTGGTGTTATATAAAGCCAATTTGTATATATTATATATCTTATAAAGTCTGTGGCATTTCTTGACAAATTTACTTTTTTTTTTTTTTATCTTGTCATAAGTTGTACATCGGCTTAAATTGCTCCCTACACAGTTGTTGTGCTCACTTTGGGCCTTGATGTTAGCATGGCGACACCGGCATGAATATTGTATGTCAAAAGGCCATCAGCTGACGATCTTTGTTTTCAGCTACTTTCGCAAGAAAAAGCTGCGTGAATAGACTGCAGCACATATCCGATATGAGTAAATCAAAGATCCCCTCAACACGAAAGCGGTAAAAAATGTGTCCAGAGGCAGAGAAACTAATCACTTGAGTCTCACCGGCTGCCAGAATGAAAGAAGCAACTATAGAGGCGAACGCTGCTTCTCCAGAGCAGTCAGGAGACAATCAGCTGTCTGGAGACTCTGGATGATAATACCGTAATGATCAGCTTTTGTGTAATTATCCTCATTGGAGACTGGGAGAGAATTCTCTGCAGCTTCTTCTATGGGTTGATCCTTAGTTGCAAACCCATGAAACATACATAACTTTATTCTTTTCGAATATACCAGGTATAGCTTTATTTGAATGTTTTCTTACCGCCTCCATCGCTATAACTAGGGTCCAAGGGTAATATGACCTGATACGGAGAGCCATGAAAGTGGCACCTGTAAGTGCTGACGCATGGCCGCCAGCCAAAAGCTATGTAAACAAGCGTGTCGAGTCGTGTCGAGAGGATTCCTGTAATCGCAGCCCGGCCATGATGATCTGTGTAGAGGACTGTGAGAAGGAACTGAGCAGAATGCTCCACAAAAAGAATGTTCTGCAGGATCCATGGGGCAGACCGAGAAATTCCTTGAATAATTTATGAAGAACATCTAAGACAGGTCTTGTTTGATATACATAGAATGGGGACTATAATGCATTATTTATTTCACTTACACATAGAAGGTAAAAATATGTATTTTATCTTAAAACATCTAAATATTATGAAGGTCAACTGCACTTTAATTAATCCATTAATGTTCTAAGTATCTTTTTACTTGTATGTAAACGAGATAGATCTTTAAAATCTCTTGGTGAAAAAGTTGGATGGGTTGTAAATTGTTTTATATGTAAATGTCAGTTTGGCCGTGCCGGCTGCATCACAAATATTTTATACTGAAAAGCCTGATGTATTATTACTCAATGTTATCGTATAAAATACACAATGACTGACTATCACACACCTCTGTTTTTTCACTGATTTATTTCATTGGACAGAATGGTAGTCATTCATAAACAATGTCATAAGTATTTCAGTGTGGCTGATGGTTGATGTTGGCACACTAAGCATTTTCCAGATCATAAATGCGGGTTAGCGGAGCATAAATCATTGGCTCAGAATTTCCAGCTTTTACTGGATTTCCTCCAGTTCGCCCATTTTTAAAATCCACAGAATTTATCAATATTCTAAAGGTCATTGTTTGAAACGATTTATATATATATATATATATTTTTTTTTTTTTTTGCTTTGCAAATAATATCTGACAAAAGTTTATTAGCATGCAGGTCTGAGGATGACCTTAGTGATTGGGCACATTTAATACTGCCATATAACAAGCCTATACAAGAATGGCTTAAAAATAAAATCACTAGTTTTTATTTCTATCCCTGCCTTTTGCATTGAGTGAAAAATTAACGGCTGATACTGCTGCTGATTGAGAATAAGATCTAATTGTACAGAAAGATAATTTTTCATCCCTTGTGACATTTTCAGCTTAATTCGGCATAGA
This sequence comes from Boulengeromyrus knoepffleri, assembly GCA_026770805.1. Taxonomy (NCBI): domain Eukaryota; kingdom Metazoa; phylum Chordata; class Actinopteri; order Osteoglossiformes; family Mormyridae; genus Boulengeromyrus; species Boulengeromyrus knoepffleri. The sequence goes on along the minus strand of JABJVO010000078.1, from coordinate 9,543,726 downwards.
CCATTTACGGTAAACCTAAAGTCTTACACCATAACTCTTGTTTGTCATAGAGAATGGATGGTTTTATTGTTGTGTAGATATTTGCTACATGCAAAATTGAAAATGGGGATTGAAACAGACCAACAGAGAACAATACCACTTACGGGATGTGCTATAATCCATCCATCTATTTTCCAACGGGTACGAGGCAGGGAACAACCCAGGAGGGGAGGCCAGCCCATCACTGGGCACACTCACACACCATTCACTCACACACCAGTCACTCACACACCAGTCACTATGTGCTATAATGATGTTTAATTTTTTTTATTTGACTATTTCATTTTTCTTTTTATTCATACACTATGATCTTGCATTATATGAATATGGCGAATAGCTCTTGACAATAACTGACTAACTGATGGATAAAACACTCAAAAAGGAACAGGAAGCTGCATTTGAAATGGAAGATCCGCGTTTAACCATTAAGTCCAGAAAATGAAGGGCATGAGAGAACAGTCTGAACTGGACCCTGGAGCTGCGCCGCACACTACTGCAGTCCCTATCGAAATAGTCTCACTTTTATGAGCTGTCAAGGTAAACCCTAGCGCTGTTGGTGGTCTGGTGGATAGGGTGCTTGCCTCGGAACCAGGAGCTCATGGGTTCAAGTCCCACTTTTGGCGCAGCCATCATTGGGTCCCTGAACAAGCTCCTTAACCCTAAGTTACTCCAGGGGGACTATCCCTGAATTTAGAAAAAATGGAAGTCGCTTGGGATAAGAGTACCGGCTTAATGTAAAATACAGTGTTTATGTAAGTCCACGAAAAATATGCACATTTGGTTTAATTAATTTCGACTTTATTGTGCTCTGGGTTCTTTGACAGCCGATGAGCTTTATTGCACTGCCATCATGCAAAAAGCTCCATCCTGCACTGGTTTGTTTAACATTAATAATCAGTAACCAGACATATTCATCTGTGGAATCACTGGCAGGTGAAGCTTCAGGAAACACGACTTATTAGGGAGATTCCACCAGGAACAGATTTCAGTCCACAGGATCTCGCTTTAACCATGAAATATCTGTACCTGTATCTATATAAATTTGTGATAAATAAACTGTAAAGATCACGGCATGTCAAACAGTGTCACTTATATTTAAACTGACTCCATGACCACATGAACACCCAGACATGTGACCCAAAGGGGGTCCTATTAGAGTTCCATCCTATTCCAAAGTCTAATGAAAGATCTGCTGTTCAGGCCAGGTACCTCAGCATAAATATTTCAGTAAAACTGTCCAGTAGAATATAAATATAGCGATATTGTAAGTGCCTGCAAATTAAGAAAGCAAATAAATAATTGAAAGTAAACAGTGCAAAGGCCTGGATCTAACTGTACCTCAAGTCTCCATCGGCTTATCCAGTAAATGCTACTGGGAATGTCGGTATATACATCACTCAAAGGCAGTCTTGAGGTACTTTCTTAATTCTATAAAAATGTTGCAAATTTATCAGTTTCATAACAGAAGTCCAAGTGATGTTTAACAAATCTGCACGTCTTCCACACAGATATTTTCCTTTTTAATAAGTGGCACGATTTTTTTTGACTGACTCATTCAGTTCTATTCTTGCCATTTTGCTATTAATTGCATTCGTAGTCATTGGCTATTATTAAGGATACTAAACACAAATATTTGGTGTTTTATGTTATCGCAAAGGCATTAGTAATTAAAAAGCATCCAGTGAGACTGCTTTGTTGATGAACTTTTAAAGTCCAAACAGCTCTTTTAGAACTTTCATTTGGGTTTCAATTTATTTTAATTCCAGTACTTGAAATGAATTTTTATTTAAATGCTCTGTTGTCATCAACAAGCATCTTATAGAAAAATCTCGTTCAAGCTGTCATTTTCCATTCTCTTTGGAACGCTGGTTTTCTATAAATATTGTAGAAATTAAATAATAGAGTCCAATCCTTTATATCAGAGTTAGGGGATTTAATTGGGGCAGCTTTGTGAGCAACCGATTTACATCATCACTTTGCGGTTAACATCACTGTCTAATGCTAATAAATCCTATCGGGTTCGGCCTACTTGGGCCAGACGTCTACTAGACCCTGGGAAGAACAACTTTTTAGATTCCACTGAGCCCTTTTTGAGCATTTCAGTGATAATTTCCTTTGAGCACATTATAAATATATGTCACAGCAGTTAATCTCATTTTTACTATATGTTTCAGTCGCTAATCTAGACGAATTCAAAAAATGCAGAGATTCCTTAACTTTAACTTCCTCGTAGAAAAGAACTATTGGCACCCTTGGTAGGTGCAGCTTTCCCAGTAAACAAAAACAGATGTGAGGGACGTTTTCTGATTTTATAGACTTGGAGGGAAAACCAAGGTTCAGTCTTGTAAAATTCAGTCCAAATAATTATTTGTGACTAGATAAAATGCACATTTTCATGCCAGCATTCTGAATGCTGCTACATTTTTAGAGATGGTTACCTGGGGCTGTTCCACAAAGCGGGATTTCTTGCTTAGCTGGATAACTTGTCGGATTTAAGGTAGTCTGAGCTATATGTAAGTGGACAAAGGTAAAGTTAATTTAACCCAGACTACCTTAAATCCAGCTAAGCAAAAAATCCTGCTTTGTGGAACAACCACCAGAAAACTGCTTCTGTTCATGAACTCAAATTGTTCCCAGTGAGGTCCTATAGGAATTTGATTGGTTTGCAAAAAACTCAAACAGCAGATGGGTAGGAGTAGACAGTTACTGATTAGATTTCTTCTTTATTTGACAGCCTATTTATGTCATAAGTAAATAATACAATAGCAGTAATGCTCCAGTTATTTTTGATCATCTCTTTACTTACCACTATATGCTGTCTGTCGCGAGCAACAACTGAAATGCAGCCATCAACAATCAGATGTAAAGAACTTGCTCCAACCTGCAGTAAGTTGTTTCAGAGGCTGCATTTCATAGCAGATGAGCGCCTGGATTCCTGAGCCTCATGTTCTAAAACTCGGAGACAAAGGAAACTGGCTGCACTTTTTTACCTCATGCACTTGTTGCTGTGGTAACATTTCACAGCAGAGAATGGATTGTTTCCTAAGGCAGTGACCGGTCATGAAGTAAAACACCCAGAAGAGTCAGACGAAATCCATGAATAACACGAGCAATTTATCGATGAATAATGCTCATAATTTGAGGCTGAGGAATTATTAGCTAGTAACCTAGGTAACAATTCTAACTACCTAAACCACTGGTGTCAAACTCCAGTCCTGGGGGGCCGGAACCCAGTGTAGCTTAGCTCTCTCCCTGTTCCACCACAAATGATTCCGCTCAAGAGCCGTGTGGTAATTAGCACAAGGAGTTAAATCAGGAGTGTTAAATGAGGGGAAACCGAAAGATGTGCAGGGCTCATGTACAGGGTTTGACACCCCTGAGCTAAACAATAGCTATTTCTCTGGATGTTGCATACATCTTGATCTTATTTTGGGTCAAAGGTCGTGTGACACTTGACAGTATTTGTTTTCTTGTGGCCTACAATGATGCTTTGAGCAGAACCTCGGCAGCCCCTTGCTCTCCACAGGGCAGCGAGCGATGAAAGCCGACCCAGGAGCGGGCCTTTGCGCGGATGTGACCCGCCCGGCCGATGGCCTCACCTCGCCAGGGCTTCCTCGCTCTGTTTGCCTTCCCCAGGACGTCCCTGGCCCCCCACCTGGCTGCATCAGCAGTCTGCTCGGCCTCCCGTCCCATGAATAAGCCCGCGCTGCAGGGGAAGGCCATCGCAGAGGCTCAGGACTGGTACCTGCACTGTGGATTTAAGCTTCTGGCAGCTGGAGTGCGCTTATGCAAACACACAGTGTTTGAACTGAAACAGAATAAGCAGCGAAAGGGTGTTTTTACAGCGTCTTATCTCTGACGAGTACGATCAGCCGCCGCTGTTGTATTGCTTCATTTTGAGAGAATTAGCTTTGACAATAACACGTTGTTTTTTTTTTTTTTTCTTTAAAAAAAAAAAAACTATCAGCAATTTTCGGTCAATGCATGGATAACTTACCAATAAATAAAGTATTTGCTTTACAGAAATATCCTTTTAGATGGGAAATAAGCCAAACAGTTTCCAAAAGGCAACATAGATAATGATTGAACAATAGCAATTATGCCAATTATATAAGATAAAATCTTATTAGGCTGTAGATAAGATCGGAGAGTAGAATAGCTAAAGTGATGGTAATAACTAGCAGGATTAAAGACGTATAAGAGAAAAAAAATAAGCCTAACCCTAAAACTGAAGAGGGTTTTAAAGGGTGACTAAACTTCACTTTCAATTTCACACACTTATTTTCGTCACATTGTGAAATTCCCAGCAAATGCTTGTAGTCATGATTCATTTTAAACTTAGAAAATCAGTAAAAAAACGACAGTGAAGCCCATGTTTTAACAGCACACGCAATGCCAAATGTACTGTAAAGCAGTCGTATACTAGGGCTTTAAAAAGGACAGGTTTGACTGGTCCTTATCTTGCTGGCTTTTGAACATAGCCTGCAGCAAACTATTGTTTCAGAATGATAGCCTGGGGGTACAGAGAAGGCATGGATTATTTTTTACAAAAAGAAGCGAGTTCTTGCCCTGTAGGAAAATGGGACCCAGTGGTGAGAGGTTTTGTACACACCAGAGAATGAGTTAGTAACACCTGACTGATGTGGAATTGTGAGGAAATCTACTCATGCTTTTTACCTCCATTTTAGGCATCTATAAACCACAAATAAACAAAGCATGTAATGCACCTCTATTAAAACTGCAAAACATTTAGTGATATCATGTTAATGGTGTCTTAATTCCAATATATAACTACTTTTTTAATGATACACAATCATATAATATAGTCAGTTTTCTAGCTAATCTGAAGCCAGTATTACAGCAGAATCTGTATAATAGAATGCCTTTTAAACTTTATTTTACTGTCAGTGAGATTTAAAAAAAAAAAGTTATAAAAGAAATGTAAAAACACTGGCAAAGTCTGTCCTTTTCCATTGTATTTATAGGTTTTGTTACAGTGTGAACTGCATTGTGCAGGGAATCGCTCTGAAATTTTAGTGTACAGCAAATAGTAACATGAAATGAAATAACCGAAAAATAAAACAGATCAAATATCAAGTAATGATATTTTGTTTGCTAGAACTACTAGGATTGCTAGACAATTTCCAGACTCTTGGATTAAAATGGATTAAGGCCTAATCATTGAGGAATCATTTAAGTGGTACATTGACCTGTATGTGCCTAAGGAGGCTTCTCTGTAATGTCCGAAGTCTTCAAAGCTTGTTGATATGAAATTCCACTGGAGCCACACGTGCTCTAACCTTCCAGCACGGCGCTGTTTTCTGTCTTCATGTACAGGCAGATAAATGATTTTTAGAGATATGAGGCCCTTCCTTGCGCATATTCTTATGTGGGTGATGATAGCATATACTAGGTGAGCATGGACTGCAATGGTCCTCTGTGCTTTCTGATGGCAAGTTTGTAAATCATATAAAAGTCGACTTGTTGAAGCTTTTATAATTGGAATTGCTGGATACTTATTGCCAATATACTTGCTGTTATGCATCAACTTTCATCCTTTTCATGCAATTACAGGCATTTATCGAGAATCCTGATATTTTCATGTGAGTTACAGTCACAATAATTAAGCTATCAGTGAAGTTATATATTGTTGCTGTCCAATAAAAATTGCATGTATCTACTTTTTGATGATCGTGGCTTTTAACTATAGATGGAATACAGCCTTTCTCCTCTGTCTGCCGATGATGTTTGTGATCCAGGAGACCCAAGAAAAGATGTTTTATGAAGCCATATTTAAACGATATTTGTGTTTGTACTAGTTAACATTTGTGTTCATGACAGTCATTTGTATGGATTAATTTATATCGCTAACTTTAACAGCTTAACGCTGATAGCTAGTTAACTAACAAACTAACATCACTGCTAACTGTGAATATAATGCAAGATCTTCTTGACATTGACGTGAATTCCTTGCTGACAACAATCCATGTAAGTCCATTTATAAATGTAAATGATGGCTGCGTAAACATACTATTTGTGAGGATAAGGGTGTCTCATCACATTGTTTAAGGTTTGTTTTGTAAGCAGTTTCTAAGAAAATGTGTTTTTTCACATTGCTGAAATAATGGATTTTTGGAGATTCATGTTTTTCATCAGACAGCAAAGTTATGATACCTAAGGTATATATGCATACCCCGTGTTACATCTAACATGCTTACCTTGATCTGCATCCTTAGTAATAAATACTAAACTCACCGAGGCTCAGGTAACTCAGTAAATATTCCCAAACGTACACACATGAGAGTGAAAAATAACCCAGACGTCCAGCATTCGCCAACAAGGGAAGAAGAGGTTTGGAGGTGGGATTTACTTGACATAACAGAGCTTCGACCTCTGCGGCCATGACAGCGTGATCACTGAGAATGACTAGGATGTCCTCACATGGCACGCCTGAGCACACAGACTTCAGGTGGTGAGATCTTTAAGACAAGCCCAGCGTTATACATGAACGCTCCAGCCGGCTGGTCAGCTTGATGTGGTCAGCACTTAACAACCCGACCATCAAGCCAATCCAATATATATTTACACCATTATAAGCATCTCCATTTAACGAAGTGTCAGAGAGTGATTCTTCTACTGATATATTCTCAACGGAAATTACAGAAATAATTTTGCCCGTTCTTCATACGAATGCGTGGCAGTTAATTCAATTTATTTGGCTGCTAGAATTAGCACATACTCCACGGAATGCTGTTTGTCTTCCTGTAAAGAAGAAAACAAAAGTCTGGCACAAGCAGCCCATAGGTCCTGAAAACAGCACATTTATGAGATTGAATTCTGGAATGAATGTGGGAAGCAGATTTTTCCACGTCTTCGCCTGCATGCATCCCTGAGCGCACATGTCTAATCACTGACTTCCATGAGGGGCACCAGCCACGCCCTCCAGCTAAAGAAAGAGCCTGCATTCCTGAGCTTTGAGCTGAAAATGGCTGCAGCCCTGAGAGCAAGTGACGACCTGCCGTTCACGCGCGGTAGGCCGCGGTACATAGCTCCAGCGGGCTCTTGGGTTGGGTATGGGGCTTGCGCAGAGGCCGGGCCAGACTCCCACTACTGACGATACCGCTGCCAGGCAGCCCGGACCCAAGTGCACCAGCCCCAGCTAACGTGTTTGCGCAGGTTCAGCTGGCGCGAGGAAAAAAAAAGTCAGACAAACACAGTACACCTGTTTACATCTTGCATGCACATACCCCCGGATTAAGCCACCACAGCGTGCAGGGGGGGGCTCACTGCGAATTTGCCACCCCCGTCTACTGCTTCACAAGCATTTATTCACATTTACTCACAAACATTCTGCACTATATATCTTAATAAAGACCACAAATACCGAAAAGCCTGAACTACAAAGCAAAATTTTATGCATTCATCTAAACACATTTATGGGTTCTTGGACTGGCTTTTGTACCATTATATTTTAAAGCAGTTTAGTGTTTCTGCTTAAACAACTGCAGCTTGCATTGATTATCACACTAAAATCCAAAACATTATTGAGAGCCGTAATTCCCAGCCAGCATCCACATATAATGAACTGTAATATCTGAATAAGCACAAAATAACATACTTTGTTATTGAACAATATTTGATATTTGTATCTTCTAACGCCACGATATTTCTATATACTGTGTATCCCGCCTAAAGCACACAGTATATTTCTCTAAGTTGAGGAGTTGAGGTTTAATGTGTTGTAACGTTGGGTAAGCTTTCAAAAGCTGCTTTCTTCCCAAAGACTGAATGCCCAAATGATCTTGCCTAAAGGTACGACTTTCATTAAACAAACATAGAAAAAATACGTAGGAATAAGGAAAATATATACCGCCTAAGAAGGTTATTCCCCACTCTGAACAAGTTTTTATTTGATCGCTCCAGAGCAAAGATTAATGATTCGCTTAAAAATGAAACTGGTTTTTCTTAGCGGATGTGTTCAGAAGGAATCCATTTTAATAAATGACTTACGCCAAAAAGAGACAAATAATGATTTTAGCAAATAATCAACTATGCTATGAAATATTTTAATTAATTCGGATGAACAAAGCTGGCAAGACATAAATGTCCCTCCAAAGTGAGGAGAGAGAAGTTTAATCAGTTTGGGTTTTGGAAAAAAGACAATCAGTCATCAGTTACGGGGGCCTTTATCGTCAAACTGAGAAAGACAGGAGGGAAACAGGCAACAGCAACAGATAGATGGAAACAATCAGTCAAGAATTTCTCAGCCTCTATAACCCCAACTTTCCCAGCACCTACTCATACTGTAAAATCTGAGGCTAAGGAGCATAAATGGTGGTTGTGATGGTGCTGCCCCCTGAAATAGAGGCAGAGAAGCTTGTCAAGACTTGGGGGGGGGGAACCTGGATTAATCAAATAGATCATATAGATAATCAAACTTCGGTTTAAAGCACCTAGAACCTGCCCAAGCATGCACTCTATTGCGCTGCTACTACAGGCCTGCCCTGTGTTCTGGGTCCTAGAACAACACGGAACCTAGCCTGGTGTCACTGACAATAAGGCACAGGTGAAGTGAACGAATGGGCTGTACACCTGACTCCGTCCCATGCGGAGGCCTCCACCAAACCCGTCTGAGTACCCCGCTCTGATCTCTCGCATCTGTCCCCACACGCTCTCTCAGCGCAGTTGACGTTTGTCTCATTCGGAATCAGCAGTACCGAAATGAACCCCTGGGGCTCCAGTGAAATTTAACGGGCTAACTAGGGCGCCGCTTTCAGTCTTGTGATGAACATCACATGACGAAAAAAGAAATCATATGATAGCACAATACAACACATCCACCAATCAGCATGCAGGGAGGGGCACAGTGAGCCTGGAGCCAACCCTAAGATCTCACAATCACACACACATAGTCACACATCATGGGTGATTTATAAACACCAGCATCAGGATTTTACAGGTCAAATTTAAACATATGTATAAACTCATGATCACACAATGGGTCCAGTCAGTTTACAATGGCCCCTCCAACAGCTCGACACTCCTGCACGACAGGCCTGTTAACTGCTCTCAGAGCTGAAGCTCGGCAGTCTGTGCTGGCTATTATAACTAAGGATGAAGACAACTGTCAACCAGCTACATCCGCTGCTGGACCCTAACTCTGCTTTAGGTCCAGGTCCTCAATGTTCAGGCCCTGCTGATTGTCCAGCATTCCTTCACCTATGGGCCAAGTGTGAATCCTTTGTGGCCAATCAGAATCAGTAATTATTATATTAACTACCTGGGAGAACTGAAAACAAGGCCTGGATTTGGAATTGAGGTCCAGAGTTGAATAGCCCTGCTCAAGTGATATAATCAACCAGCTATATAAATATAATAAGGCCATATGAAGAAATTATCTATCTATTCATCTAGCTATGTATCAATGTACAAGTATATATATTTTTAATCGCTTCTTGATTTAACTGCTTGCTATTCAGAATAAAGAACAAGGTCAAGCACTGAAGCTTTCAACATCCAGGTCACTTTGATCTTACAGAAACATGCCTTTAACTTGCAAGTAGGATGCAGCCAGAGTAATTCAGTTATTTTACAATAAGTTCAAGGTAGAAGTCTCCCTAGTGCTGGTCCGTGGACCAAAACCTCAGTTAGACCATGTAATTGGGAACTATTCTCATTCACCACAACATAAATGAGGGGAAAAAAAATAGAATTTGGCTCGTAACATTTCCTTTTAGACTGAAATAAGCAAGGCTTACTTTTTCAGATGGAGTGTTGGAAGAAATGGCAAACATACGAGGCTGACAGAGGAAGCAGATAGCACCTGTCAGGAGAATCGAAACCACCTGTCTCCTCAAGGGGGACGACAGCCAGCTGGATGGGGGGAAGAGAAAAGAAAAAAAAAAGAAAAACAAAACGCTTCATCTCTTGTTTTTAAAAAAAAAAAAGTTTAATTCAACCCAGCTCTCTGCTATTGGACAGAGGATGCATTTGCAGGGGGGTTGGAGGGAGAAGACCACCTGATAGCATAATTATTTACCCTGTTATAAGTGGCTGTGAACACTGGCCAGGCTCCGCAGAATCGCACGCAGCCCGCGGATGTCCTACCTGCCATTTCTGCTGTGGTGCCGGCTGATTCGGACCACATTGGACATGGCGGTTTGAACTCTGTGAATGTTTACTTATGATTGTGTGGTGGATGAGCTTTGAAAGTGAGACACTTGTAAGTAAAGGTGCTTATGGTGAATAAATGAAATGAAATGAAATGAAATGAAAAGCATACAAGGCCAAATTAATAGGGTGCCAAAACAGTGACATATCAGAAACGATGAACTTCAACTATGTAGTTAATTTAGTTGCTAGGGTTTCAGCAAAACCGACGCCATCATCAAATTATAGATAATACACCATGATAAAAATGTATCTTAAACAGAATTGTGTCATTTGTCTTTGGGTTAAATAAACACATTTTTAGATTTATATGATTAAAACAAAATATTGCTTTAAGATAAGGTCTTGAATGTTGCCAGTTTGAAAAGCAATGCATAAAGTAATGTTGAACATGTTTGTCACTAATCTTAGCTCCGTGATTGGTTAAAAGTTAAATGTAGGCAAGTCTGAAACACTGATTGGTCCCCTGTCCGATTCAAGCCACATTCACACTACTGGGAGGAGAATGACATCATTTTAAACTCAGGTCCTTTCACCCGGTTACTTAAACAGGAAGTGACTCTAAAGATTCTATTTATGTGCTCAAATTAACATAAAAATGTAAAGAAAAAAATACTTTCCACATGGTTTTATTTATCTTTATCCCTGCTATGTAATTATAATGAAAAATGGAGACTCTTTGGGCTTGGATGGGATTTTTTAATAAAGCCTGAAAGGGAGGCTATTGCGGAACTTCGGAGTAACACAATAGCCAGTACAAGTATCAGTGTCTGTTTCTCTCTACAATTAATGTCACCATGTTGCATGTGTCACAGTATGTATGTAACAGACACAGTTATGCACTATTACTCACAGATTATCAACCCAATGTTACGTCGCTAACATGGACGTCGTTAGGTCCGATCACTATGGCCCCGAGTATCTTCAGCCTAGCCCCGAGTATTTTAGCCCCGGTGTCAATCTTCCTTCAAAGAGGCAAACTTTCCGGTGGGAATTTATAAGGAGGTGAACAACACGAAATGAGGAGAGAGTTTGGCCCAGCACTACCTCTGAAGCCCGTAAGAGGCTTGTTCCTGTCATCTTCCTGTCTTTAGCCCAGCCGGCCCTTATTTCCCTTTACAGACTCTTAGTACTTACCATAAACCGCTTCAATAAAACATCCAGCTGTGAAGTATAAAATCATACTTCGGATAGATCCCTTCAGAAGATCCTGACCATCCCCACAGAGTTTGTGCTTAATACAATACCCTTACAGGAATAGCATATTTTATGTATCCCTATGTACCCAATACGTTTCTACTTCAAACAGACATTTCTGTTTTATTGAATATTTATGCTTTGTTTTGGTGTTTTATTTCCCCTCCCACATCGGCCCTGACCGAGATAAGCAGTTGGAAGATGACTGGACAGATGGATAGAAGATTAGCGGAGGGGGGAAATAATTGGAGAAAGTCACACAATCATACGCTACTGGTGGTTCAGAGATATCTAACCACTGCCAGTGATTTTGGACAGTGGGAGGAGCATGAGCACAGAGAGAGGATGCAAATGTAAACATACTAGGAGCTGGGAGCAGGAAGTCATTCCATAGCCCCTAAGGTATCAGGCCATCATACTACCCTAATAACACTCGAGAGGCACAGACTGCAATACACTGCACAGATATTCTTCCACAAGAAACTGTACAGTTTTATGCAGTGCCTTTGCCCTGGGGTAGAGAATCTTTGGCAGTGCCAGTTAGGGTTCACACCTCTTTAATTGTCCCTCACCCCAACAGCTAAGTCTCTTCACAAGCTCACTTCTACATATTAAGAAAACAAACAGCGCCTTCACCTTACTCCCTCGAGACATTTCAAAGTGCGAGTGTCCTGAGGACGCTAGTTCAAATCCCAAAAAAACACTGAAATTAAGTAATGAGGAGTAATGAAGTTGTGTATTGTTAGTACTGTGCTCCTACATTAATATGCCATTAGTGCTGTTGATTTGTTTTCTTTTGAAAATGTACAAAGTGTAAAGCTTTATAATAATATGTTCAGATAAGGACACTTGAGTCACTGCTAATAATTTGTGTTTGCAACGTTATCTGCATCCGTGCGGGTACTTAAAGAATAGCAGACAAGCAGAACAGCTTTGAGATTGTATCTTAAATTATGTGCCTGTTTTTGGAAGCTGTACCAATGAGTCCCAGACGGGATGCTTAATTTTTCTTTTTTCTGGGCTACATTTGGCACATTTTTGGCAAATTTATGCAGACTATTTCAGAGGTGAAAACTGCCCCTTTGACAGACAGACAGACAATTAAATAGCTATGCATTCGTTATTAATTGAGTATGAAGACCCTTTAAGCAAAAGTACTTTCATTTCAGAGACAGAGGTGACTCGCTGTTCAGCTGTACATGCTGCTACTATTCGATCATCTTCTTGAGAGTCCCAGAGAAAATTTATTTAACTAAAATACCTGCTGGCACTTGCCTTAAATACCAGTCTGAGTTGCCAAAAGCTGGCATCTGAATTTAAAAGATAACCTGCAAACAGATGAAGTCGTCACGTCTTAAAGAAAAAAAAGGTTCTGCAACATGACTCTTAGGTTTTTCCCTTTTTTTTATATCCGGAGGAGTCATGCGGCACTGGAAATATTCTGCATGCGTAATTGTACTTTTGCATATATTAAACTGTTTTGCAGTTTGCAGGTTTTGCTTATATGAAAATGATCAGCTGTCCCGCAGACCTGGTGGTCCCAGCAAAGGACTCGGATCGAGGACAGCGTTCTCCAGAAAGGAGCAGACTCTGCAGATCTGTGGCCATGCACAAATACGCAAATCATACAGCGGATCAAATACAGGAATCCCCCTTTAAAACCCATAGCTTTGGCAGCTGCCAAGCGACAGCCGAAGCATATTTACACGCGGATGCTGCAGGAGATGCAGAGGCTGCGTGTTTACATGCACGCATTAAAGCGAGCTGCGACATAAAGCATGCACGTCCCGCCGCGTGTCATACAGAGTTACTATTTCAAGATTTAAATGAAGCAATTATGGAAAATGTGATTTGGTTTCCCATTCGGCTACGCCGGCGTCCAGCTAGTACGGCACGTCTGAGGTCTCCAGTCGCCCACAGCAAGAGCTCCGGGATGCGGTGCCAATTTATTCAAATTACTGCTGGCTCCACGGTAGCACCCACCATGAAGCCAAACTCACCCCCACCCCTTCATCCTCCGCCTTTTAAGCACCAATTTAAAAGCGTTTCAGCGAGGTTTGTTTTTACGGCCGTGACGTCAGAGCGATTCCAGCGCTCGCTGGCGAGAATTTGTCCGACTTAATGTTATGAGAGCAAAGAGGGTATTTTATCTTCATGGGAAAGCTCTAGGACCTGTTTTCAAACTTAAATTGAATGACTAATGCCTACAGCTTAATAGTGTGTGGAATGTTTTTTTTCTTTTTCTTTAATATACTGAAAGCATGCCCAGAGTGAAGCCACATTAAAGCCAGTTTTAAAACGTAATCAGTTTTAATCACCAAAGAGATACAACTGCAATTAATCAATGTATATAGAGCAGTGGTCTTCTATTCCTCAAAATCAGGTTTACTTATTCCCAGTGGTCCTCAGAGCTGACATATGCTGGCAGGTCTGTGCAGGTTAGTGGTGTATCTCATAGGGCTAATCTCAGGGAGGGGAGTGCTATTACAAATTATGAGAATTAGAGAAATGGGGGAGCTATCTATACCGAGGAGCATGGTACAAATACAGTTAAGTTTCTGCATTTTTTTTTATTTAGCATAGTCTAATAATAAGGGTCTTTAATTGGATGCTTAGAATCGGTTTCAATTAAGCATAATTAATTAATTGACTCTTAATTAAGAGTCAATTAATTAATTGACTGTTGTTTTTAGGAAATCGGCAAATTCATGGCCGGCGGAATTGGATACGGCAGGAGTGTCGGGGGTGTAAATCAGACCGAGTTGGAGTGGTACGTACGATCCTGCAGATTTACGTCATGAAGCTCTTGAAGCCTGTTTTAATTTAGCATGATGCTTTATCAGATTAGCTGAGCCGGGATTGCCAGACCCAATGTGGTACTATTTATGTATTAATTTGCCAGTTCACTGTAAATTTCAAAGGGTCAAAACGTCCCGTTAATTTAATATACAGCTCCTGGCTTCAGCAGCAGATGACATGAATCGGACGTAACCTTGGCCTGAGACGTGGAATTCTGCACTGAGTTACCTGGGAGGCTTGACGCTAACATATACGAACATAAGAAATTTACAAACGAGAGGAGGCTCGCTTGGGGAGAACTTAACTGATAGCTCAGAGTTGTTAAAATCTTATCTAGCTCTGATTTAAAGGAACCCAGGGTTTTAGCTTCCACTACACTAGCAGGGAGACTATTCCATAGTCTAACTACACGTTGCGTAAAGAAGTGCTTCCTCAAATTCATTTTAAAATGTTCTCCCGCTAATTTATACTTATGGCCACGAGTTCTAGTATTTAATAGATATGGTGTATATTAAAAAAACAATATATCTGATATATATTTTCATATGTACTACTCTGCTGCAGATAATGGTAAAAGTACTAATGAGAGATTTAATGTTATAAATAAAGGAGACAGAGAGGCATTATTGACTGGACATAAGGTGCACATGACTGAATTAGCTGAGCTGATGCTGACAAATTCCCTAATTCCCATCAAAAACCATACAGTCTTAGTTTAGTCTTAGTCATTTTCTGTCTCACGTGAAGTTTTTTTTCTTCATAATTTCTGAGACTACTGACCACTGCTGTACTCAGCTGCTCAGTATAACCTTGTCATATTTAGCACTTGTTTGTTGTTGTTTTTAAAATATTGCTCATCTTTCAATTTTCCATTCCTTACCCTGCAGTACCTTTCCTCATAATCATTCCACATAATCTGCAAGTGGAACACATTTTTCAAAGCCCTTACAACGTCTGCATCTCCACAGAGACCACACCTATCCGCACAAAGAGGCTTTGAATGAATCCTTTTCTCCAGTGGAAAGCAGCTCCTTTAGCCACAAAAATGTTTTCTTGAGGGTGTTAGCATTGATGTCATTGATGACTGGGCTCTGCAGAGGCTAGTGCATGTTTGCTGATGAGGTTCATGACATGTTATCGAGTACAAACCTTAGTCGGACCAACTCTTCCAATCTGAGTCACGTTATGCATGTCGTAACCCCCATCCAGCTATGAGATTAAGAACTTCCTGTTGTCCGCTAAGCTGAATTCTGTTCTCTGCTACAGGTTCATTTTCCTGTATGTGAACAGCACTGGCGTGTGAGGAGCAGGCGTGAATATCCGATCATTCGTTCAGCAATTAGGCATTCCTCCTCGCTCCGTTCACCCGTCCGCATGCCACGGACCCGCCCACGAGCCACCTGCTCGGGAACGTTAGCGCACACACTCGTTTTCTGTTGACATGTGCTCCGAGGAAGACACGGACACGAGGAGGGGAAGCATCTGTCCTCGTCAATATTTATAGCTAGCAGGGAGCAAGGGCAGCTAGCATGGCTTAAGCTCAGGGTCCGGGCGTCATGGCAGGTGACGCACCAGCCACCACAGCGTGACAATTGCTTGAGAACTGGCTGCTTACAAGTAACCTTTGATTTACTAAATCCAACCCGCTGAACAACCTTTAAAATGCTGCAATACATAAAAACCAATTCAACGTGCAGAATGCGAATTAGGTAGCTGTCGACAGTAGCTATATGTTTCTCTGGAGGACGTGCACATTTATCACCACTTGAGAAAGTATTTCATCATAGGCTTTTCTAGTACATGTTCACAGATGCCTTCACAGTACAAACTAATAATTTCACTTGCAGTCAATGACGTCAAGGAGCTCTAAGAGCTGTTTCTCATGCGTGGTTCAGATTGAATGTTTGGATCTATCTGATAGGTACCATGTAGACCGTCATCTCTGAGCTAGCGGCTGCGTTGTATCCCTGGCGACGACGGGGGCTTGGCATTGCGCTGAGCGGGACAGGATGTTTGTTTGTGGGGGGGGGGGACTTAATCACAATGCTTGAGTCGAACCCGGCGCCTGAGAGGCAGGTGCAGTGAGGCGCGGCGGGATGGGCGACGGTCAAGGCCGGCGAACGCCAGCTCCGTGAGTCACCTGATGCTTTTATTTTATTTTTTATTTTTTTTCCCGGAGGCTTCCCCTGGCACCGGTGAACTCAAGATCATGCCAGGAGGTGGGGGGGACTGTTTGGGACTGGCGGCGGAGAGGAAGAAAGAGCAGTCCCACAGATCAAACGGCTGCCCGGCAGACAATAGCGTGGGAGGCAGCGGACAGGAAGCCGTGGCAAGCCAGGAAGGACACTGCCCTAGGTCTTCCGCTGACCGGCCCCTCTGCCTGGCTCCTTCGGACGACACGGCACAGATCCTGTTTTCCACTGCCCCGGCCTTCCATTGTGCAAACCGAAATGGGACAAATAATACAGCGTGTGCCCTTTATAGATCAGCTCATCGGGGCGCTAACTCAACTCTCATGCAGCTTCACGCCGAGATAATAATCGGGGCTGGACAGCCCTGGCGAGACTGACAGGGCGTACGTTGGGATTCGATGATCGTAAGGAAGCGTAATGAAAGAAATGATCCATGCGAAAGCCGCAAAATCCATTCTGTACCACTTGCAAGGGGACATTTCGTCATTTTTCGTCCGAAGGCACCGTCGATGCGATGATGCATGGAAATAGAGTGATATTCGTTTAAAAAAAAAAATTATAAATTTTCTCTGTGTTTCTATCGTATGCAAGTTGTCAGTAGAGGTGAAAGTTGTAATGAGACATAAAAATTATATCGTTATTGTGTAAATATTGGTACCTAGTAACATGTCACATAGTCAAATAAGATAAATTAGCGTTGTGCACTGATTGTGGTATTTCCAGTGGGAACAGATAGAACAAAATAACTAGCTGGCGGTTGACCAAGAGGATGTATGACTGATCCATGCCCGGGGAGGACTTTACATTCCAGTGAGAAAGTGTGCGAGGAGGTCTGTGTTTGTGTGTGATTGTGTAAGCAGTAAGGATGTATGACTTAGAGAGGAGCTGTATGTAATGCTTAATCGGCCGCGGGCCGCCACACGTGTGCAGTGGATAAATGCAGTTTGCTTGATTTATTTTTTTTTTTTTGTTTTACGCCAAACTTTTCCTCCCACTGGAAATCTGGAAGGTGAACCAGCGCTGAATGAGGTAATACAGGAAGAGGATGCCAGTGTCCTAACCCACCCCCGCACCGCTCCACGGTGTCACCCCCGTCAGCCATGTTTAATACTCCCTGAGGAATACTCCCCTCCTTCTCCCCAGAGTGGTGTCACCCAGCTATCTATGGATGCTCAGTACCCCCTACTGGGCTACAGAGTAATAGTTTCTTCTGGATCATCTTTAATTTACCTTATGCCTTTAGCCCATTCAGTTATTCTTGGCTTGCCATTAATGAGAATATATTCCCTATCATGAACTCTGGGGCAATGATAATGTAATGTAACAAGATACCGTTTAACATTAATTTTTAATGTGCATTTACACACTATTCACAGTAGGCACCAACCACATACTCTTTGAGTATAAGATTCAGTCAGTGTAGCCCATTATATGAGGCCTAGAAAAGTTTGTGTTACTTTTCTTGACATTCGTAACGTAATTATATTTTTATTTTAATATTATTGTTGCTAACACGGTACTTCTAGCTTATATTTTGAAAGCTTTCAGGTAACAGTGCACTGCATAAGGGCATTAATGAGTAAAAATGTAACGCAAATGTAACTTGAGACAATATTTCCTGAGGAACTCAACTACTGGCCCGATTTCTTAACCAATCAGGCAGAATCCTTGCCGGTTCCCAGACCCGGATAGAGGAATGCGGGCCAGGCTTCCCAGCATGACGGTGTGTGAGACCCCCACGAGTAACTCCATTCTCAGGGCCAGTGTGTTCACAGCGCGAACATAGGTTGTGCTCTTAATCATGGAAGAATGGCTTCGAAAACTCTTCATCGCGCATTGACGTCATCAAAGATCCACGTCTGTTCAGTATTAAAATTATTTGGGGAATACACTGTCAAACTGTCTGTCAGCCTACTTAAGGGTTCCCAGGAATAATGAACTTAAGCATGGCTCTGGTGAAACCCCTTGTGCTACCTAATGCATTCCACTTCGCTAAGGTTTTTTTTTTTTTCCCCACACCAACGAGTGACGTCAGCGGTACTGACGAAGAGGTGATTTAGACATTTTGGCTTTGAGGCCACTGACGTATACGGACTTCAGACGGATCTCGGCGAATTACGTTTGCCCCAGTTAAAAGCCCAGCTGTAAAACTTTCGATGCATGTGCGTAACGCGTACAAATGTGCTCGCCTGAAATTCATACAGCTGCATTCATTAGTGTTTACAGGCGGGACCCAAATGAGATGTTTCAAAACATTCTGCCCTTTGCCCTTCAGAGCGAAGCCTGAAAGAATGAATCAGGAGTCCCAAGAGGTCAAACATGAGCGTAAAGGTACATTTTTGAAATATTTGGTTTCACAGTAAGTTTCCTATGTCCCCCCCCTCTGTATCTCCGGTCCCACCCCCCGCACACACACACACACACGGCGCCCCCTGTGTGGCATTGGGGTTTGCTCAGCCACGCCTGGCTGGTGCCGAACCTCCTTTACGTTGGGGGCCATAAATTCCCTGCAGGGTCAGTGGGGGGTGGCGGTGGGGCAGTTCCCTGCACATCTGTGCATTCACTCAGCCGGGCTGCCGGGCCAGACGCCGGGCCAGGAGGTGGCACAAGCCAACCGGGGCAATGCGGACTACCTGAAGAATTCAGAGCGACCGGCTTACTGGAGATAAGATAAGGAGGCTGATGGAGATCCTCCGCGGCATCCTCTCAGGCTCTGTAGAGGCTGCGAGATGTTTGACATACGAGATGATGAATATCCTTCATCTATATTCCATCCACATCACGCGAGGCATGGAGGTTCCAGAGCCGCCGGGCGACTCAGTGGTAACGCGTCCCGAAACGCAACGAGAAACAACCCCCCCACACCGCCAATCCCCCCTCCCCTCCCTTTTAGTTGAGACCAAAGGCGTCTCTCGCGGGTCTTGGCGTCGCTCTTGAGGAGGATGGAAAACTGCAGCTTTAAGAGCAGAGTCAGCGTGGGGCGCGTGGGGCAGAGCCTGGCTGGGCCGGCCGGGTCTAACGAGGCCCTGGTGTCCCCACAGCCATCAGCGGGACCCGCACCAGACTCTCTCTCTCTCTCTCTCTCGCTCAGCAATCAGCCTGCCTGTCTTGCTCTAATTGTTTCCAGATTTGTGTGGGAGGTCAGGCCCCGGAGTGCTGCTCCATGCCAAGTTTATAAACAGAGCAGTGTTTCCAGATGGCCACAGGCTCCAGCCTGGCTAGCAGGTTGATTGGGACCAGAATAATAACAGGTGGAGAGCAGACAATGGATTCCTTGACACTTTTTCACCTCCCTTGTGCGCGCACACTCGCTGACACACACACACGCTCGTGCACACAAACACACACACACACACAGAGCACACCAACACACTGCCTTATTCTCCTAAACCACAGATACCGCTAACACCAGTGGTGAAATGCTGTACTTTTATCCAGAACAAAAGGGCAAATAGCATTTCCCAGAACTGTGTAAGCAGTTATACAGCCTGTACCTCCTTCTATGAAGAGCTGAAGCTTTGGCTGTGTGGGGACACTGTAGAAAGGTGTTATGTGAGTCCTAGAAAGAGCAATATTTCCTGCATTTGTGGACTGTGGAAAGTCTATTTCAGGCTGCTGTTTACCGGCTTAGCTTTAAACCTGCCACGGTCAAAGTGGGTGCGTGTTTTTAGAACGACTCTGCAGTTTTATGATATGTGGTCTGATGTATGAATAACTTCTCGACGGAGCCGGAAACTGAAGTTAGGTGGAGCTTCTTACATGAAGGAATGGATAAGGATGCGACTGGCCAGGTTCCTCTGCAGATAGGGCAAGAGTTATGGGGGCAATGTGGGAGACTGGGCGTGCGTCCATCTTTGTTCTTTCTTAAGTAAATAGTGTGGGACAAATGTGAAATGTCTCTCGTGATATTTTATTTATACAGCCATATACAGGCAGCTCGCCGCATACATGAAACAGACTTAAGTAAGTCCGAATTTGCGCAAAAAATATCCGAGATACATAGTTTTTGGAAACGGAAACAGGCAACGTATGCCTGTAAGTAAATTTACACTTTATCTTTTCATTTATATATATTCTTTACTACGCATTGCTAGTGTATTTTTGGCTTAAGTGTTTTTTGCTATAAGGTATTCTGAATGGTATGGGCAGGCGAATCTGGCATATGTAAAATCTGACTTATGTAATGGTTTTTGGGACAGATTGCTTATGTCAGTCGAGAACTGGCTGTATATCATCCGTCAATCTATCCACTCACCAATCTTCCAGTTTGCCCTCCGCCTGGAAACGTGGAGCATGACAGAAGCAGCCTGTGTGGGACGTTGGCCAGTCACATTGAATTCATATTATTAATATTAATCATCGTTAATAAGGAGCATTTATTTGAGAATTCAATTTATGTGGCATTCTACAGGGTTTGGTGCATTTGAGTACACCTGCAGCTATACACACTATATCCAATAAAATCTCTCAACTGAAAATTTGACCAGTCAGCATTGCTGCTATTGGTCTCTGAAAAGCATGATAGCTTTCTGCCTAAACTGAAGGAATGGGGATTACTCAGGGTAATGTTCCAGACTGATGTGAAACCCAACAGCCTGCTGGGTAGATGGCCCATCTCCAAGTTTGCTAGATCTGGAATGTCTAGCAAGTCATCGAACGTTTATGCCAGTCATGTTGACTTATAAATGGAAAAAAAAAATCTTTATTGATTCATAATTGTTCAGAGAGTCTTAAAATGAGGAATATCATTCAAAATTATTTGATAATATGGAAGCGTACACAATCTAGTGATTACCACCAAAGTCATACCTAATTCTGACCACCTCATACTTCATCCTAACTTCTGATGACCATCCTGAATCTCACCAACAGTTCTGCAGTGGACATCCCATCCTCCAGCAATCACCATGGACCTCAGATACCATTCCTCACCATCTCATAATTCATCCTACCCTCTGATGACCATCCTGAACCTCAGATACAATTCTGCAGCACCTCAGTGCAGACATCCTACAGATATTGCTTTAGCTTGGTTTCTGGTGACGGTCAGATCCACATGCCTGCTGTCACCCAGGCTAGATTGATATGGCTGTTATTTCATTGTGTTTGAAGAGGACGCGTGGGAGAAGCAGGGGTGGGGGGGGGGGGGCACTGAACCGCATGTCACTGGGGCACCAGCCCTCACCAAAGCAGCCACAGTCACGTCCCTGAGTGGGAGACATAAAAGAAACCACTGTACGTCCCGCGACAGTGATGAAACACCATCGGGCCGTTACTCGGTGCCGATGCGGGGTCTGTGAAGACGGTGGTTTCAGAGCATGTGTGAAATGCAGTTTAATTCCCTGCAGTCTCCGAGGTGTCAAAACATCAGACTGTAGCTGAAAAGTGATTGGATATTATTCTAAGGGACTGGATTTCATTCATGTTTCCAGCGTACCGTGGATTGAAAGCAAAGCCAGATATTGGAAGGAGTCGGACATCATAACATATTTTTTAAACTTGTGGATTTTACTGAAACGTGTGATATTCATGGTCCTGATGGCAAGCAAAATGAATTTTAGTGGTGCTTACCCCCTATCTTCACTGAATAGTCTGGCACTTTATCGTGCTGATTCACCATATTTTGAAATACAGGACGTAGCATAAAACACAATTTTCTTCCTTCAGTAATAAGAGAATCATTTGCAGAGATTTAATCCACATTTCAAAGGCATAGTTAAGGATATACATAGAGGATAAACAAAATAACGGGAACGCCACATAGAAACATTTACTTTGAAGTAACAAAATCTCAGTTACAATTCAGCTACAAAGGTGAGTCATGTTACCCTGGATGCCAATTGACACTGTGTCAGGCTGGTTCATACCGCACAAGTGCAAAACTCGCGTATCCACTCTTCGTAAGCGTACACGTAAACGTTCATAATTCTTCGGTCAAGCATCATACTTTACACATGTGTACAACGTGTCGTATTTATACTTTTATTAATGATAATAATGATATCAATTATTATTCTGATATTCCCTGCACACATAGGACAGCATTGAGGTTTATTTTTTTTTCTCTATGTTCTACAAATTCATGGAGCCAGCTGGCTGGCATGAGATTTTCAATTCGAGACAAGTCTGCGCCAACATACGCATACATTTACATGTATGTAACACTTTTATTACCTTGTACATAGTCTGTAGGGTTTGTAAACTACCCCAACGCTCGTGAAAAGCATCCATGCTGATATTTAAAGTGGATGCTGCTGAATCGATCAAGCGCAGTGTGTCCAGAGCTGCGCATACACAGCTGCGCGCACACACATTTGGAGTACGGCAGGCGTTCGTCCGCAGAAGCGCAGAATGACGTCAAACGCATCATAGGCGTTCGAGCGGACACGTCCGCTAGTACACATGTGGAGAAGTATGAACCAGCCTTTAGAGGTTCTGAAAATCAACTCTTTGATATGTGAGTTTCCAAAGAAACGTGTGACAGCTGTCAGAGATCTGAAGAGGCCAAAGAGCCCTGAATCACAGGCGTCATCGGTTCATGAAAACTGCAAATTATTTAATGAGTCTACAATAATAGGCCTGAAGATAGTGGCAGCCAAACAGGGACAAACTGCACTGGACACGAGTTGAAGTTTACCTACAGTGGAAAGACAGTGGCTTGCCAAGATAGTTGCTAAATGCTGAGACAGTAAGGCCTCAGAAACGGCCACAGAAATGAGCGCCTCTGGTTATTAACAAAGAACTGTGCATGGAGATTTTCACAATTCTGCAATTTGTGGTAGGATTGTTGCTTGGAATTTGCTTATGTCCAAGACCAAAGCACCATGATGCATAACCTAGTGTTAACACCCCCACTGGGAAAATAATACAATAGTTTGATGTGTCAGCTTTGACCCACATCCAAAGATCTTTGCTTCTGGAGATGGGAGGATGCCTTCAACCCATATTTGGAGAATACCTTTAACCCACAATGCGTTGCCAAACATGAAACGCAGTGGGGGATCTGTGATGGTATGGTGTCTCACCGGAGTCATTTGGTCTGATAATTGCTCTACGTGGTCTTTTAACAGTCATGAAAAATGAGACCATCTTACTGGACCAGGTGCACCCCATGGTGTAAGCACCATTCCCCAATGGTGCTCACATATTCCAAGATGATGATGCCCCCACACAGACTGATAAAACTACAGAATGCTGTCCTGAGCACTAACGTTAAGTCAGACGCCTTCCGTGGGCTCACCAGTCAGCACGTCACTGAACCTTCATGAGAACTTCTGGCTGCGAAGTAGATTTCTACCTCATCACTCAAAAAGAGATGCAGGACCAGAGCAACCAGGATCGTCAAAGAACCATCCTACCTCAGTAGCTGCCTATTCGTTCCGCTGAAGTTGGGCAAATGCTTCAGGAGTCTCATGGCCTGAGGGGAGAAGCTCAGGAAGAGCTTCTACCCTCAGGCCATGAGACTCCTGAAGCAGCACTTGCCACCACAGCTTCTCAGCTGTTCTTAGTGAGGTCCACTGCACTTCACAACACAAATATACATAGTCTATTCTATAATATTGCTCATTGTACAGATATTGCCTATAACTGTAATGTTATCCGGATATATATAGGACAGAATCAGGATACATTTCACTACACGTACAAATAAAGAATCTTGAATCTTGAAAAGTATTTTTTCTTGAGGAATAGTCCAATAAAATTTTGTATGATAGCATTTCAAGAAGGATTAAAGCTGTTCTCAAGGTGAAGGATTGTCTTGCTCCTTATGAGGTCCTTGGTATTAATATGGTGTCTCCATTATTTCGTCCATCCTAAGTATATAGTTCTCTTATTAAAAATATACTCTGCACCAACAGAGCTATCATGTCATAAAATTGTTTTTAAATACATAATGTATTTTTTATGTGGTGTATTATGTTTAGTTTAATGTTAAGCTATTGTATTGGACATAATGCACTTTCTGTGAGTCGTTCAGCCTTGGGCCCCATCCCAGCAGCAGGCGGTGAATATGTGAGACGTACGTGACGTTATAATTTCCCTGAATGCTGTCTACTGCCATTTGTGCAGTTTAAAACGTATGTCTTCGTTTCACCTTCTTTTCTTACATATGGTTTCTGTTTTCATATCAGAGCTGCAGTCTGGAACCAGCGAATTCCCCCAATTAAGTTCTGGTTGGGATCTGGCTGGGATGCAGGGCCTGTTCAGACCACTTTCAGATAATTTATGGTGCTGAAGACTGCCGCCATCGAGGCCTTGCATGATATCTCTCTGGACCTCATTCCCCCTGGGGTGGGGGGGGGGGGGGTACCATTGTTTCTGCTGCGAAAATCTCTGCTCCAGAGTTTGTCCTTTGTGGGGAATAAGAACCCATTTCACTACAGGGGGCTTACCAGTTGAGAGGAAGTCGTGTCTATGGGTTAAGCGTCACTTTGAGCAAAACTCCCCGATTGAGCAACTCTGGTTTCTCAAGACTTTATCATAATAGTGGATGAGTGTGATTGCCAGAGAATGAGGTGGTTACAGGATGGTTCCACACTCACAGGCCTGAGCTAAACAGCCCCCGATTCCATCTGTTTGTGTTTGTTCTTTATTCCTCTTGGCCCAGAGACACTCAGTCTGAGCATAACTTATTCAGGACTTTATCTGCCAGATCCAATTTGAATTCACCCTTCAGATCCAGGCTTTTATAGTGCAAAGGGGAAATTATCAGCAAAAACGTTAAGGCATTTGGGCAAGATTCCAGATCTAGAACATAACATAAACTGACCAATAGGACGGATTACTGGAGAAAATTAATAACTGTATAAACGTCACTCTTCGCTTTCAGTTCTGAGGCCGTGTTCTCCTGCTGGAATTTTGTGGAAGAGAGGAACGTTTTCAGAACTTTTTACCAAATAGAATTAGTTCGTAGCTGCAGTATCCTGGAGATCTCTTACCTGTACAATCCTGACAGCACATGTTGTGTAATAAAGACCAAAACACATGCACAATGGGATCAGAAAATGGGAGGTCTGACAATATGAGGCTATTGGTACACTGCTTTAACTTTAGTATGTTAGCAGTAGTATATTTAGTATGCTAGTATAGTAGCAGTGTACTAGTATGCAACAGTTTAGTATACATCCCTCCCATGAGTAATAATTCACAATGTATCTGGTCACGGAAGGTGTCACCAAGTAGCAATTTTACTATAACAGGCAAATTCTTGCCAGCAGGGTTAATTCTATGTATTTAATAGCCTGCCATGCCGTCTCACGCTTCCTCCCTGAACCCTGAAGCAGGCACGTTTCACAGCACAGAGTCGTTGAGGGAATTAGTGGACACCTCTGAGCGCACCACATATTAAGTGGGCTCTGTAATGGCGGCAATTACGCTCATTTAGGAGACAGTTAGAGCAGCCAGCTGAACGGCGGGAGGGAGCGCGGCCCTTTCTCAGCCCGCCAATGCGCTTTTTATGATACCCCCCCAGCCAACCTCATTTGTTCTGCAGAGTTAACAAGAGTCGATTTTCCATGATGCTTTCGCATGTGCATATATTTCACTCCTGCAGAAGCTTGTCTCCAGTAACGCCTCGGTTTATATGGTGCGCAGGGGATCTGGCCCAGTCACGTCGTAGCGCCACTGACGTCACGTGGGCCTGAAGAGTAAACGAAGGGGCCAGCCTCTGTCTCCGTCGCATTTGCATTCGCGGATAAGAGACTGTAAAGGGCAGTAAAAGCTACAGATCGCAACGGAATGCGAGCAGGATGAAGATGGAGGGATTAGGACAGAAGGAGGAGTGAAGATGAAAAAAGATCCCTCACAGAGGAGAGCTGGCCAGGTCCTACGAGCATGGGGGGGTTGGGTGTAGGGGGCAGGAAGGCCCCTCTTAAGATAAGCCTGGAACAGCCATTTTGGCTTCTCTTATGTGGGGACCGGTGCTTGGCAGGTTCAGCTGAGAACATTTCCACCCCTAATATGTAAAAAACAAAACAAAAAAAAAAAAAGCAGAACAAAGACAGGCTTGCGAGAATGGATGGAACTTCTTACAGAATTTCTTTAAGAAAAACGACTAAGTAAATAGATTTGAAAATTAATTAAGGGGTGCTGGTAGAGAAGACCCGAAAGCCAACG
This sequence comes from Boulengeromyrus knoepffleri, assembly GCA_026770805.1. NCBI lineage: Eukaryota > Metazoa > Chordata > Actinopteri > Osteoglossiformes > Mormyridae > Boulengeromyrus > Boulengeromyrus knoepffleri. Next base: position 9,517,213 of record JABJVO010000078.1, on the reverse strand, counting down.
GGACTGATTGGAACCAGAGTGCAGAGATGCTGCGAGGTACCGTATGATTTACACGCACGGGGGAATAAAGACGTCTGTTAACTGGGCGCTCAGCCCAAATAGATCCAAAAGTCACAAGAGTCTTCTGGTAAGAGACAATAATAAAACAGGCATGTCTGAAAAGAGAATCAGCATTGAGTTTCCCTTTCATTCCTCCTTCAAAGGCGAGCGCTATATGTCATCCCTGCAGGAAGAGGGTGCACTGTTTCTACTGTAGATAGGCTTCTATGTGTTTCCATCCTCCCGGCCCCCACCTGACAGCTCAGCAATCAAGCCAGGAGGCTCTCATCACACTGTGTGGGGGATACAGTCAGACTTGAGCTCTTACTGACCCCGATGCTCAGACAGAGGAAGGGACGGCTTTAAGTGATGTCAAAAATCATCCCCCGCTGTGTCAGTGTGACCAGAGGGGTGGTGGTGGTAGTGGTGGGGGGGGGGGTCGTATTTTGCTGCTTGGGGTTTTAAGTGCCATAAGGAAGAGATTATGTTTAATGACACTCTGTGGCTGAGGTGAGATTTGAAACCTGAGTGTGTTGCTCGCCACTTTATCATTGCTGTTCCATCATTACCTTTTTATAATCTCGTTTTCTTTAATTATCTGTGTGTGGTGGGGGGGGGGTGGGGGGCTGAGCAGGCCAGTCTGAGGTTGCCGGTCTCAGTGGCACTGTCACATGACCCCGTGTGACTAATGGATCGGCTCCGGAGCCACCGGCAGCTGTGAAGGCCGCTAAGGATCCTCCTGGCTGAGCCGGACGCGGAGAGGCAGACGGGCGGCAGGAGCCTTGTTTTTCTAACCCCCTGTCAAAAAAAAAAAATGCCTCACATTTCTGCTCGTCCGGCCACTTGCTTCGGTCCAAGGATTCCTCGGATTTCATCAGGGACGGCACGGTCTTAAACACAAGCCTGGACTCTCGCTTCCTTTAATCGATTTCTGAGGCTTCGACGGCGATTCTGTCAGCGCCTGCGCGCCACGACACGCACAAGCATCACTGCCCTTCGGAAGAGGCGCAGGAGATGCGATTCGGTCTCCTGGGTTCCGCCGCGCCGCTCGTTTGCAGTATAGCTCGTATAGCAGCCCGCTAACTTCTTCCAAGCTTAGGAGTGTTTACAGAATAAAATCCTCCCAGGGATTTTGGTAACGGGGGTGGTGGGGAGAGCGGAGGCGTGGGGGCTCCTTTCATCAGCTGCTCCCCCCCCCCCCCTCCCTTTGGCGGTCGCGGGCCAAGGCCAGCCCCCGTTTCCCAGTAAGTTTACTCGAGTCCAGATGTAGCCCGGCTCCGCTGTGGCTGCCCCGTACAGTAAAGCTCCAGCGAAGGGCTCGTCAATCTGTGGGGTAGAGCCATGCTGTCGTCAGCCCCAGCCACTGGCATCGGCGGAAATGTGCGCCGC
>JABJVO010000078.1:9482373-9497991 GCA_026770805.1 Boulengeromyrus knoepffleri | reverse complement strand
TGTTTGGTCTGACCAACAAATCTCTCCATAAGCTTCAATTACTTCAAAATTCTGCTGCTCGTATTATTACTAAAACCCCTTCCATACTATATCATATCACCCCTGTCCTGCAGCAGCTGCACTGACTCCCAATACATTTACGCATTAATTTCAAAATCTTCCTCTATATGTTTAAGTCCATCCACAACCTCGCTCCTCCATACCTCTCTGATCTTATTCACATTGCTACTCCCTCTCGCCCCCTCAGGTCTTTCCCCTCTTTTCATCTCATCGTCCCTTTAGCCCACCTTGTCACTATGGAACTTGGACTCTGGAACTTCTTACCAAAAGACATTAGAAATATAAATTCCTTTTCTCTTTTTAAATCCAAACTCAAAACACATCTGTTTAAAAGTGCCTACTCTCTGTGAATTATTTTAGCTTTTTATACTGTTTTAGTTTTTGGTAATTAGTTTTTTTTTTCTGATTGTTCTTCGTTGTATAATTCTGTACGGTGTCCCTGTGTGCTCTGAAAGGCGACTTTAAAATAAAATGTATTATTATTATTATTATTTACCAATCTACTACACATTCAGGTGGACAGTCAAAAACTTCGAAGCTCTTTTTATCTGTTTCAGTGTCCCTGTAATTTCTGTGTTTCGCCCTCGTAGGGCAGCACAAAAACAGGCGATAATCCGAACCATGCAGAGCGACCTTCGCTAACAGCTCCCCAGTGTGCGCGGTGACTGGGATTTACACGTTAGCCCGTTGGGGGGGGGGTTTCACTACCCGTGATATATGTGCGTTTCGTAGCATTAATGCTGAGCAGTGTCCCTAGTGCGACAAGGCCCGCCTTGTGCAGCTTAACGCCACTGCTGTTGAGGATAGGAACGCGGAGCGGTGCTGGAGGTGATTTAAGCGGGCCGGATGACGTCACTGGCGTTCCGATCGCGGTTATCGGGATGTTCGTCCAGGCATAAAGGGACGCATTCACCGTGTGATATAAAGGCTGGGCATTTCAACGAATTTCCTTCGGATTATTTAGCTGCATCATTCTTGTACATCAGGAAGCTTATTGAAGCAACTCAGCTTCAGCATCTCACTCATAGTTAAAAGAAACATCCCCTACAGATTTGCGCAATAATGTGCTTATATCTTCAGATATTTAAACACTATATCACATATGTAAACAGTATATATCAGCATATAGTTTGACTCCAATGAAGAATATGTTTACTATATTACTTCTCAAGGATTAAGTCATGAGTACAGTACTGAATAAAGGATAGAACAAATATTTAAAGAAAGAAAATTGATATTTTATTCTGCAAATAAGAATTATACTGGGTAAGCTTTAACGCCTGTAATCGATTGTATATGTGTGAATGTAAATATCTGCATATACAGGTGATGTATCAGTGTATTTTGAGACCAGCTTGAAAGGATGAGGTGCTGAATGGGAAATTTCTGCCACTAAATTTAAGCGGATTCCCCCCCCAACCCCCCCCCCCAGTCTTCGCCTTACAGGGAACAGATGCTCACGCTTCCCACCTGGACGATGATGGGACTTGACAATGAACATTGGATTTCCAGCATGAATACGTCCTGGCCTTCGTCTGAGCAGGACAGCACTGTAGGGTGCGCCCATGTACAGCCGCAGTTTGTTTGACCTGATATGTCCGTCATGAACTCATGCTCTGATATGAACGCGGGATAATAATCAGCAAGCTCCGCCCCGTCTCTCTCCTTCCCTGCCTTACCCAACCCTGCCCTTTCCCCCTTTGTTCCTGTTCGGCACGCTAACATCATGTATACATATTGTACTGTATATACATATAGCAAACACACATTTTTATAAAAAATAAAAGTAAAAAACTCTTACTCTGTGCAAGACTATTACTTGACTGCCACCTTAAATCATTGACAATTGTACTGCTGCTCACTCTTGTCACTTTATTTCATGTGCAATAACGTTGTCTCCGCCCCCCCACACCTCAGTACATGCCAGCGGTTAAATTTTTTTTTTATACAATTTTTAACTGTATATTGTTATCTCTCTATACTATACTGCTGAGAGACTTGTTTATTCTCGTCAGTCGCATTTCATTGTAATGTTGACCCTGTGCTGACTTGCATATGACAGATAAAATTGAAAACTGAAAAACACACGGTAGACGCACAAGTTTCCCAGGGAAACCATGGCTAATATTGGACAGCAAAGCACCGCATGGCGTAAGCTGAACAGCGTAGAAACGGTACCTGCAAAAGTTCTACTTATTTATCTGACGTTCTGAAGATTAAAATCAACAACCTGTCGGCCATTTTTCAGTACAGGCGTTTTGATTTCCGACGTCTTGAATTATAAACATAAATGGTTGAATACTGAGCTCTGTTTAAGATAGCTCACCACACATTGAGAAGCAATATGTGTTATGTGCACTTGAAATTATCCCCAGTGACTGGTGGTTAAGCAAGAATGTTAATCAAAAGTCATGAATAATGCATCCAGAAACACAGGACCAGCACGCTAAAGATTTTTTTAATAAAAAAAATTCTGTTTATTCTACAACTTTTTTTTTTACTGTAGAACTAGGAATTCAAACTTTATGAGAATATGCAATACAACGATACTAAGCTCAACAAGTAGAGCGTTGTGTTAATGATGTCATGAGTTTGAATCCCAGGGAGAACACACATTGTAACTTCTCCCTCTACTGGATGTCCCTTTGGATAAAAGCATCAGGTAAAGATTAACTAGTAAATTAATTGTTAAACTACAATAAAACTTCTTCATTTGTACAGCTTATTTAAAATCCCCTTCATAATCTTGTAACTTTGTGGAAACTAAAGACAGCTCAATAAATATGCATGAATGAATATGTCATTTATGTCTTGACAGTCTGAATGATCCCAATTGCTGTTGCTATAACTGATAGTCAACAAGCTGCAAAATAAACGTTTGCATATTTACTTCAGGCTATAATCTGTATGGATAACAGTATTAACATCTTGGTAATATAACAGCCTCATCAGTGCAATAACAGATCAAACCTGACAGTAATGGAATATTGGATAACAACCCCCGCACCCCCCAAAGTAAAAGCCATGCTCTGCAACTGAAGCTAACCAGTGACATGTGATTTTGCTAACCCTATCACAAATCCCCACCAATCAGAACATAGACTGCGCATCCATTGATTGTCCTCATTTTACATGCCAACCTTTCAAGTTTTTCAGCTGCATATAAACTATTTGGATTTAATTTATTTTGCAGCTATTAAACTTAACAAGGAATACATTAAACCATTCTGATGATAAACTTGTGAAAGTCCTTAGGGCACATCAGCTGCCTGATCACATCCGGTCATCAGATTCCCTCTCCAACTACAAGAAACGCCTCAAGACCCATCTATTCCGGAATTCCCCCACTAGCCCGATGTCTCTCATGTTCCCTGAGTGTTTTTAATGTTGCATTTCTAGTCATTAAATTGTTTTATTCGGTTCTTGCACGGCTGGGCGATGGTGTGTAGCTACCGCTCCTATACTGCAATTGTACCTCCACTCCTTGACAGCCGTATGTTTGTAACGTGCTATTTGTCGCACTTAAACATCTCTTTGGACATAAGTGTCTGTTAAAAGAAAAAGTATGTAATGTAAACGTAATGCAGCGAAAGTTTATATATCACTATAGCTTTCCTATCAACCTTCGATTGTGAAATAAAAAACAAAAGTCAGAGCGGAAGTTCCAAGCTTCTCGTAGGTGAAATGTAAAGTACCCTTTCATTTATTTGATTGGGTCTGACTGCTTCCCACCATGTGACCTTTGACCTTTGCGTTGATGAAGACCGTGTCACGGCACAGCCTGTGCGACTGCTGCTGGCTCCAGCGCTCATTATGGGCTGGAGACTGACCATGCAGGGCCAGGAGGGGCCCGCTGGTGTGAAGCTCTGTGTTGACACAAATGGAGATCTTTATCAGGGAATATAATACAGCGAAATTACAACAACAGGAGGATTTTTCGTGCTTATTCGCAAACTCGGGATAACTGGAAACTGTCACCTGAGTGACTGTCCCTTCCTGTCAATGAAATCTTTAAAAATCTTTAGGTTTTAGGTGGATGTTTAATTACTATTATATTATTGTGCGTGTGTGTGTGTGTGTGTGTGTGCGTGCACACATGTGGGTTAGATATACATTACATAATAATAACCTGATAAAAACCTGTTATTTTGACGTTGTGGGGACCATTTTTCCAGTTTTTCCGTCCCCACAAGAGGAAACTCAATTTTATAAAAATCTGTCACTGCAATCAAAAAACTAAAAATGCCAAAAGACTTGCATTGTGTTTGATTAAGGCTAAGGATAAGGTTAGGGCTGGGTAGGGGTTAAGGTTGTCATTGTGGGGATTAGGGTTTTACCAATAGAAATGGATGGACTGTCCCCACAATGAATACAGGTCTGTGTGTGTATTAATTATGCATTTCTGATAAATAAAAAAAACGAAGATTCGAATTCAGTTATTGTTGCATTTGAAGGATTTTTTTTTCCTGTTTCTATTCTTTGGACCAATTTCAGCATAGATTTAAAATGCCCACAAACTACCACGACGTGCTGGGAACATCCTGTGCACTTGTGTGAGCTAATTAACAGCAAAGAGGATCTGGCCCCAGCTGCAATGCCCTCCAGTGCTGTAGGGGGCAGCCTTCTGGCACAGTGACAGAGGAGGCAGGGCACGGTGTGTGGTAAAGGCATCCAGTGGTGCGATTTGGCACCCTCACTTGCATTTTCCATAAAGCTAAATCAGACCCATATCCTGTGAAATTTAAGAGGCATGCCGCAATTGTTCTACATAGTAGGAAAAAATGTTCCCTATGACAACGGTGTCTGGTCACATGACTTACATTCGACATCCATTGCAGGTCGTCTGATTCAGCTGTTTCTGCTCCACCGTGCTAAAATGGGAAAGAATCTGCCATAATTACATCAGCTAACAGTCATTGTGCCAACTGGGAACCATCTACAACTTATCTCTCAGGAAGAAAAGTGGTCTGGTTTGTTTAAGCCTCAGACTACTGTTTTGTGAGACTATTTCCTAGCTAAACTAATAAATAAAAGGAATATTTAGTCAGGTCAGGTTGGGGAGCATGCACTCGTACGAAGCATCGCAACACCCCTACTTTTTAACTATATGTTAAAAGTATTTAAGCTGTTAACTTTGGAACCAGCGTAATTTCAAATGAACTGTGTTCCCTCTGAATTTGAGGGTTAGAAGGCTGTTCCTCTGCTCCACAGAAACTCCACTTTGCAGCATTAATGAAACTATAATAAGTGGGACAATCAAAGAGAGGCATTTTTACATTTTAAGAAAGCAGATAATACAACATGTCAGAAAATGCATTTGGACAGCAGTGTTCAGCATTTCAGGTCCAGACACTACAAATCCAGACTAAGATTTTGTTTCTACCAACCAGTCGAGTACTCTGTGACCGTGACTCTTCATGCTCAACTGGTATAAACGAAATCTTGGTCTGGATTTGTCACTTCTGGACCTGAAACGTTGTCGGGCAGTTTCAGTCTTACAGAGAGAGGCCCTGAGGGTTGAGTGTGTGCAGAAAACATTGCCATGTGCATTAGGTGAGATCCCTCTTGCAATAGACAGAGACAAAAAGACACACAAAGAAAGAGATGGAGAGGGAACCTGAACACGTAGAGTTTGTGCTTTCCTCCTTGTCAATAGGCTCAAGCTCAGCCTGAGAAATGTTAGGGTTTTTTTTTCTCGGTCTGAAGCTCAGTAATTCACATGCTGTTTTTCGTGATGATCATTGGAGACACACTTTTTAATGTTTATTTTTTTGTCAATTGCATTATTATTTAGATGTACATTCTTTACAGATTTGAAATACAGAGTCATACAAAAAAAAGCAAGATAACAGAAATACTAAACCAACTAAAACAAGCTAAATGATGTCCATCTGACTCGCTGTGGGCCAGTTCAGTAGGTACCACTGCGATGGGGCAGTTCAGTGGGTACCACTGCGATGGGGCAGTTCAGTGGGTACCACTGCGATGGGGCAGTTCAGTAGGTACCACTGCGATGGGGCAGCCACAGGGTTGGGGAGCGAAACCCCGCCTTCGCACTGCGTGTGTGGAGTCTGCATGCTCTCCCTCTGCCATATGGGTTTCCTCCCATAGTCTGAGCCTCATTCTGGTTAACTGAGGTCACAACTGCTCATGGTGTTTGTGTAGATGTGGGATAGATCCCCGACCCCCCAGGATTCTGACCAGGATACTTGGCTAGAAGACAGAAGGACAAATTTGTTTTCATTAACACTTTCTATGAATGCCACATCTATAAGAATCTATGAACACATTCATAGAACATTATAATGCATTCATAAAGCTTTATAAACACAACTATGAATATTTATAAAAAGGCATAACACATTATAACCATGTCTATTATGCATTATGATTTATGAAGCTCTATAATCTATAATTTACTATAACTACTTTCATAACGCAGTACAAAGCATCCTTAATTCTTATACTGGCCATTATAATGCATTATGAAGATATCTATAGTCCATTACAGACGAGAGCTTCATTGGAGCTTATGAAGTATTATAATCAATGCTATAATGCCTTATGACTGTGAATAGAAGATGCTGAAATTCTTTATTAATTCTTATACCTACCATTATAATTCAGTATGAAGGCATCTATAATGCATTATAGATGTCAGCTTTAAGTAAAGTGGTACCAAGTTTTCTGGTCACTTCAGTTTAGTCAGTAATAATCATCATTATTATCATGTGGGCTATTCATTATTAATATACACTGAAGCTATTCAGTAGTCGTAACTGTACAAACAGCAGTACTGTGAGTTAATATCTTTCGCTATGAAGTGTTGCACGCAAATTCAAGACACAAACCATATCAAAGCAGGCAGACAGAAATCGCCAGGAAAAACCCAACTTACCAGTCTTTGACTCATTCAAACAGTCTTTGCACTACTGACTTTGCGTAATTGAGTTGAAAGTATGCATACAAGGACATTTAACTGTAAATGACCACTTCCCAAATGACACAATTTGTCATAAAATATTATAATGTGGTCTCTGTTTCAAGGTTTTTCTAAATGGAGTAAAACTGATATTTTAAAAGTAAAGAGCAGAATAATGTAGTTCTAATGCTTTTATGGCTATGCAATTGTAGTGGTCCTCTTTATTTGTAAATTGAATTACTGGGCAAATTCTTGCTCACCGATCTGGAGTAATTTGAGTATAGGGTCAGCGTTCGTGTCAGGACATCGTAGAAGTGAAGTGTGAGTTACCGAGTGTTACTTAAATATTGAGAAACCAGTATATCTACAATCAAAACAGACCAGTCAACCAGAAGACATTCAAACAAGAGATGGGAGAATCTGATTTTAGAAACCACTACGGATGGGATTATTGCCTACAAACAATACCTGCTTGAATTTTGTTAGGAGCAGAGCTGGTCCTGGGTTTTCTGGCGCCTCTGGAGACTCTGCTGAGCAGCAGTTCATTTATGTTAAAAGCGTTTCGTTAGCACTGGGTATCTCGATGCTAAATGCCTAGCTTAATTCCCATTCGCAAATAGTGAAACATTAAAGGTGGTATAAATAGCTCTAATGTCTCACATCCCTTCTGATTATATTCAATCACTCTCTTGCGCCCCCTAATCAAATGGCCCCTGTGTTGCCTATAGAGCGACCGGAATTGATCACGTTCACACGAAAGAGGGTTCAACCAAACAACGGAATCAGCCACACCAAACGTGCTATAATCTAGCGCGCTGTAGCCTTCAGGCCTGATTTTTAAGCAGAATGCTACCTGCTGCCCCTGGGTCATTGGAGCAGCTGCTGGATCTGTCAGACCCCAGGAGAAGCTAGCAGTCTTGGCGCCGCTTGCCCCTGCGTGACCCCCGTCAGCAGCCGCCGATCCCGCCCATCACTACCCTGGCACCTTATGGCCACCATGCTGCCCGCCGAGATGCACAGCGTCAATGACTCCCAAATGCCACCGTGAAGAATGACATAGCAGCTCTACTCAACACATCGATTCCTAGGCCGCCGAGAGAGGCTCCTGCTGCAGTAGCGGGATCGTTCCGGATTGTTCCGGATTGTTCCGAGAGCAGGCAGGATGAGGCTGAGCAGGCTGCCAATTTGTCCACAGCAGGAATATGTCTCTCATGCACAGGTTTTTATTATATTTAAGGTATTTACTTTTCTTGCATGAATAGCTTTTAGAAGCATATATAACACTGTATCTTTAGTACCACTTAAATCTGACGTCTATAATGTATTATAGATACCCTCATAATGCATTATAATGGTCTGTATAAGAATTATTACACCATTTCTTCCATTGAAATTCATAAGGCATTATACTGTTTGTTGACGGTAATAAGTTCATAAGTTCCAATGATGCTGTCATCCATAACGCACTATAGATACCTTCATAATGCATTGTAATGGTCCGTATAAGAATTAAGGATGCTTTGTACTGCATTATAGATGAGAGCTTGATAAAGCATTCACAATACATAATAAACATGGTCACAAAGTATCTATTTCAAAATATTAATCGCCGTGTTTATAATGCTTTATGAGTGCATTGTAGTGTGTTATGAATGTGTTCACAGATTCTTATATGCATGGCATTCGTAGTTACCATTCGATTTTCACGGTCAAAATGAAAAGTTACCAAAATCAACACATCAACTGAGGTACCCCGAGCATGGCACCGTCCCCAAGCACTGCTCCCCAGGCGCTGAATTAGCTGCCCCCTGCTATGTCACGAAAGTCACATATGGGTTAAATGTAGAGGACACGTTTCGTTGTTGCGCACTGTGTGCTGTGCTGTGGTGTGTTAACAATGACCACTGATCACCAAATTCTAATTCTAATTCTAATTCTAAAACTGAAAACTGTTGGATGGATTTTAGAGAAGCTCCCGGTATCCATTACATATTACAAGCTGATACAACTATAACAAGAAGTAGTAGCTCCATGGCCTCGCATGGGCAGGATTCGGTTCCCTTCTTTGGCTCTGTGTCCAAAAGCCAGAGGATCGAGGTTTAGGTGAAGTGAGGTCTCTGAATTCCCCATTGTGTACTGTGACGGGCTGGGATTCCATCCAGAGTCCAACCCTGTGCCCTGTGCTGCTTGGGGTTGGCTCCTGGCCAACTCTGAACCTGCACTGGATTAGTGGTTATGGGACGTAGACAGATATAAAACTGAAAGCTGTGTGGCCTACGTCAGCTGTGGAGGGTTAGGCTGCTTTCCACCTGCTTGATGAATGACACTACAGCTGAAAAACACGTCGCCAAGTCTCCAGCCCCCTTACCACCACGAAGTGGAGTACTGTCACGCTGCATGAGAGATAAAAGACTCGAAAAGAAGCAAGATGGCAGGCGGGTTAATGGTGGTCAAATGAGGCGGCAAATAAAATTAGGCAATCACAGAAATTAGGAGCAATTGCGAATGGCGTGATGGAGCAGGGAGAGAGGGCAAGGCTCCTCTGTCCTTTTTTAGTCATCTCCAAATGCCACCCCGTCCCTGAGTCACTCCACCAAGCCATTAAGTGGTGGTGTTTAAAAATCGGGGCAATATTACTCAGGATCCAAATATGCTCGATAAGTCAAAAACTGAAGCCTGTGGAGCCCAAGAGAACATGCAAGTGGGCAAAGACCGACATTCATCATACGGATTGTTGATAAACAAGCTACCGCTTCCAACACTAAACCTGTCTTTACTTGACCAAAAGCAAGCAGATAGAAGAGAATGCCTTTTATTGTTGTCGTGTAGGTCACAATCACAATGAAAGTCGTCTTGCTCCACTGTGAGAAACTTAACACGCACATATACAGGTGAGAGCAAAGCTAGGGGTCAGAGTGCAGGGTCTGCCATCTATCCAGAGCCCTGGAGCAGTTTTCGGGGTTAAGGCCCTTACTTAAGAACCCAGTGGTGATTATTCTCCCCCCACGGGTTCGGAGATTCTGTTAAAATTAACAGATTTCTTTTTTCATTTCTCAGTACAAGATCTTTAAACATTAACGAGCACTGCTTTAGCTTGTGTCTTTCTTTATGAGTACTTTTGTATCATGCTTACATATTTCATGGGTTAAACTACACAATTACAGTCTTATCAATGTCAATTACTTCACATTAAGCTGTGTTTATTTATTTATGCTCACATATTGCTAGTCAGTGGGTGAGGTCAAATTGTGGTGATTCAGTGTGGTCGAGTGAATCTAGATTACTGTGTGAGACTGTCCACCAGGCATTCTCCTTAGTGAAGAACCAGTGAAGAACCAGTGAAGCATCAGCCTTGTCATGTACATGTTAATCTGTACATAGTTTCACATGCATGCTGTGAGGGTTTTATTTCATTGTATTGCTTAAGGACCAGGAAAACAACCCTTTTCTTTTCCTGAATTCACAGATGTGTCCAGTGTTATCATTCTTATTAACTTAGTTTTGTTTTCCCAAATTCTTAAGTAAAAGTATTGTTGAAACAGTATAGCCATAACAAGCAAAAATAAAATTATGTAATTTAGACCCCCCCCCCCCAGTGCCACTCAGATGATGGAGCAGACAAACCCCAAGGGGGGAGTAGTTTGCTGCCACGGGAAAATTAGTAGGATATTGTATGAACAGGGTGAAATTGTGTTGAATTTCTTCCTTTTTTCTGAATTACTCTCCCACAAATAAGCAGACAGTGAACTTCTGAAACAGGAACCAATAGAGAAATGTATTTTTTCCCTTTTGAGAAGTTTGTTTTGCACATGTTGTATTTGCCCGTTTGAGAAATGATACATTTCACTGTTTTCTGGCCTCGTCCCTCTTTAGTGAAGCCAGTTTCTACCACTCAGAATTACAGAACCGCTTCTCAAAAATTTTAATTTATACCCTAATAGATTTGTGGCTTTTGACACATTTTATGCTGCTTAGGTATACACTTCTTGCATTGTTTTGTATGTACAATATAGTTCTTGTATACCACGGAATAAAATGTGACAGTGAAATGACCACAGTTTTAAATCCTTCTGTGTCTAAATCTCTGATTCCCACTGACTGTATGTATGACATCATAATGAGCCTGTTTGATCTATCTGTTATGATTCTGTTTACTTCATTCACTGCGGTCTTTACCCCTACTAAGAGTTCCCCTGTGAATCACATGCACTTTATTCATTCTACTGCCTCACTTTTGTTAGTATTTCCATTATGGCTTCTGCGATGTCATCACGTAGGCGCAGGTCACTCAGAGAGTTTCGCTCTTTTCCGTAGTCACTGCGAAGCAGTGAGCTCAAGCTTATGCATCATTACTGCACTTACTGGTCTTCCTCACCTACCAACACCACCCAGTGAGCCAGAATCACTGCTATACGAGACCTGCGTGAGGCTTTTTAATAGCTCGCAGATTATGAAAATTTTTGCTGATCAGCAAAAATCAATCACTTGTAAAAAGTATATATTATGTATTTCAAAAGGGAGCATAAATGGAATTCTTAAAATCATAAATGGGTTTTTAAAAACAAGGCTGCAGCTCCAAACCTCCACCACATATGAATAAGAACCTCTCAAAAGAAAGAGTCCTTCCACAATTAACAAATCACAATAATCTGACTGCTGTGTTTATACGCCTCATGGTACCTTCTGACATGACCACAGAGACACTGAAACCAGTGCACTCATCCATCTGAAGCTAAGCAAGAATCATTTTGTGGTCAGCCTTGCTCCGAGGTTTCTGTACATTCAAACCGCCCTCCTGAAAACAACATCTCAAGATTTTTGTTTTTTTTTTTTTTTTTTTTTTTTGTTTTTTTTCCACTCAGTGGGATTACAAGCTTTACACATGCTGAAGTTTGGTCGATAGCAGAATTGCAAGAATGAAACACAAGAGGGTAATTCTGATGCGGTATGCGGTCCTAATTTTCCAAACTTTTTCAAGAACCTAAAGTCTCTGCCAACTCTAACCAGCTTGTACTCAACCTCTTATATTCTTCCAGTGATGACCAGCTTTCTTCCCCAGTTTCATGCTGATACAAAATCCAGGTGGAAACTAGTTCTGAGTGGGGAAAAAACAGAAGTTACAGTAAGAATTGGGTACTTTTATATGTATGTATTCTCCATCCACAGGAAGTTGACAAGAAGCCTCTTGTTAAATTTAGGCAAACCTGGAGTTGTGATTGATGACATGCTACTCAATTAATCTTTCTGCAGCTGTCAGCTATCGGAGCCAGAGGCAACACTAAGTAAGTAGGATTTCACTGTCGACTAAAAGTTTACCCCAGCTCTCCTTCTGTAACAATAACAATAGGAATGACCATATTTGTGCCCATATATTTTTTTTTTCTAGGATTCGCAAACAGAAAGGGTCTTGCTAAGAATGTTTGCTTTCTTGTCCGTGTGTCAGTACGAGGGGCTCGGTCCAGATCAGAGCTGCTGCAGAGGTTTTAATAAAAACCAGATGTTGAACGTGTCCTCGAACTGAATGGCCCTTTTGGGAAACCCAGCTGAGTCTCTGGGGACATTCCACTGAGGGCAGAGCTGATTGGTTCATATTGAAACAACATGTCCAAGATAAACTGAGATTTGAAGAAAGGACTCCAGGATGCGAGGGCCTAAAATAAATCGTTAGAGCTAAGGGGGCAGCTTAGCTCATCCTCTAAGGAAAACAGTAAGTTTTGCAAGTGGCTGACCTGCTTGATGACTGAGGCGCCAGTCTCCCCGGCTGCAGTGCAATTGGACTGGCCTGGGAAACGGCGGCGGCGGCGGCGGTTCTGCCGTCACAGGGTCGCCCCGCAGTATTCTTTTTTTCCATCGAGCCATTTCCCCCGTGAGCTCAGTCAAACCCGGTGACGGCCGCGGCCAAGAGGATCATTAAACGGGATTTAGCAACACTGGGCTGCAACGCATCACAGATAAGCCTCTCGCTGTTACACTGACTGCCGTCCAATGAGAGGGAAAGGGAAACAGGCTGCATCTCATTCGCCGAATTCGGGCCGGCAGCCATGTGTTACTTTCGGAGTAGTTTTCCAGATCTGATTCTGATTTGCGATGCACCACAGGCTTTAAAAACACTTATGCAATTGATGATGAAATGTGACTGATTATTAGAAGTATTTTAATGGCCTTTTATAGCCCCGATCGTGACAAAGTCGCTTTAGCAATTTATTTATTTTTCTTTATCATTATATGTTCTTGAAGTCTGCAAGGAGGTATGCAAGCAAGCATTTCGTTTTACTTGCACAATAAAGCTGCAGAATCCTTAAATGCTTGTAAAAAAAAATATGGGCAGAAATTGTACAAAATCTGTAAAGACACAATACCTTTTATAAGTTCAACGCACTGAACTACGTATAAATATGCAGTTTCTCCAGACGTGTTTTTCTCTGCAGGGAGCTAGGTGACTTGATGTGCATAAAGAAAGTAATCGGCCTGGCAAGTATCGTATTGGAGGAGTACCGTCCTAAAAGCTAGCCAAGACTGATAAAATAGTAACATTAATTACATTATACTCTGCAGCAGCAAGAGTTAGAATTGGTCTGAGCTGTCCTCCCGTGCCCTTAAAACAACAAATAAATAAATATTTTATTTATAAGAATCGAATCGGTTATTTAATCTGTATGTGATTGATGCGTATGTTGAATGGATTATCACCATATTCTGTCATAGTTAACAGTGACAGAGACAGAGCGAGCAGGTGGAACTGGCTGTTTTCCAAACGCAGATTAGTGTGACACAGAAAAGCACAGCCAATGTCTATGTGTAACAGATATTGCAAGGGGTGTCATTAACTACCATTATCTGGCGAAAAGTATTGATTTATTTTCTTTGATGGGTATCCACTTTATCGTTTGACTAAGGCATTTAATGAAAATGAAATTGGGTAGTTGGGTAATGTTACATCTACTGCAGCATTTTTGTCAAGCACCAAACAACAACAAAAGTTTAAATAATCTGAAACGATGCACTGGTATTCATTAATACCATATTCTCTCTTAGTTAAGGCAGATTTTCTCTGTCTAACAGAACCAAGTGTGCTTGGATGACTGGATCATTAAAGGTAAGAAAAGGAGTCCCACAAGGTCCCATTCTTGGTCCTGCGTTATTCGGCATTTAGATAACATAGGTCAAGCCGTTACATAAGCACCATAAATTAGACAAACTTATCTTTAGACCTCACATCAGTATCCTTAATTTAATTTCAAAGCAAAGCAATTTCCAGTTTGACATATTGTGGACACTTTCCAAGTCCATCTCATTATATAACTTCAATAGTCGTACATCGTCCACTGTATTGTGACACAGGACAACTCGCTGGTTCTATAAATAATGTATACCAATAGAAGAATACTTCTCTCCTATATTTGTATAGGGAAAAGTACAATTTAAGGTACAATATTCATTTACTTTATCTTTAAACAAAGTGTTTCTTGAGGAGCTTCAGTAGCCTACAAAAAAAATGCTACCTGAGATGTGTACCCAGTTTAGGTCATTGGCCGTCTCTCTGTGACTGTTTCATATTCCGTAATTATTCTATTTTTACATTTCAAGAAAATGCGGAATGTAACCTGATGCCAGTGCTTAAATTTTTCCCTGTTCCCCAGTCCTTTGGCCAGTTCTCCGTTGGCAAAGAGATGTTGATCGCAATCTTGCAAAAACATCTATTACACATACGCGAAAAAATAATTCTAAATAGCTTAAAGATGCTAGTGTATAAGTTACAATGTACATCAAGGGAAAAGGGTCCCTTGAACCATTGCTTTTTTCCTTTCCCGCACCGCCATAAAACCCCCACCACACTCGAAATACCGCTCAGCAATCCATTAAACTTGTTCGCACGCGGAAAAACAATCTTCAACTTCAGAACTCTTTGTGAGACATACATGTGTGTCAACCACCCGCCTGAGCTCAGTAATGCTCTACATTTTCCTCAGTTTTGGGTTCGCATGTGATTATATCATTTAGATAACGCCAATGTGGTGTCCCTGCTGATGTCTTAGAGCCGGAAACAAGACCAACAGCCCATAATGTTGTCAGTATGGGAACTGTCTCATTGTCATTGAAAGGGAGCGATGGCTCCCACAGCACATATTAACACCATGTCACACACACCAGCATCTCCCAAGCTGAAAGGGGCTGTTCTTTTCCACGATGACGTCTTTTCCAGCTGATTGGTTTTGATTTTTTCAGCACATTTCAACATGGTAATATGACTGGGAACATTTCCATAGCAATCTAATAAGGAGAACATGAAAGGAAGAAAAGTTGTTTCAGTTGCTACAAGTTAGTAAGATGGCTTAGTAACTAACAGGTTCACCTATTTAACATAAAATTCCTACACAGGAGTGGTACACCTTGGATGGGGTGCCGGTCCATTGCAGGGCACACACACACTCACACACACGCACACACACTCACACACTCACACACACGCACACACACTCACACACACGCACACACACTCACACACACACTCACACACACTCACACACACACTCACACACACTCACACACACTCACACACACTCACACACACGCACACACACGCACACACACTCACACACACACTCACACACACACTCACACACACGCACACACAC
>JABJVO010000078.1:9439153-9459237 GCA_026770805.1 Boulengeromyrus knoepffleri | reverse complement strand
AGATAAGATTTTAACAACTCTGAGCTATTAATTAAGTTCTCCCCAAGCGAGCTCGATGGGCCGAATGGCCTCCTCTCGTTTGTATAGTTCTTATGTTCTTATAACGGCTCAGTAGAACACCGGGGTGCAGAATGGCATCACCAGCCACACGACTCACCAGCCCTTGCAGGTTCGGGAGGCAAACACGGCTCCTATCTGGTATTAGTTAGTCATACATAATGAAGTGACTACTTAGTTTACTGATATTCTAATTCCTCTTGCCGGGATACATTACAGTGCAGGCCAGGGGCATTTCCAGTTATTGAAAAAGAAAATCAGGGACTAAGTCAAGTTTACCTGGGGCTTGACTTTTTTTTTATTATTTTGAAGGAAGATTGGCATTGAGGGTGAAATTTTGGGGGCTATAGCTATAGGTGAAAACCCTGAACCATCGAACCTAATTATGCCCATGGTCTGAGGGCTTTACTCGCAGAAAAATATGGCCAATTTAATAAGTTGGAAAGGTTGCAACTTCAAAGTTTATGGCTCAGAGATTCTGGATAGATATTTTTTTTTAGCATGAAAGCAGAAAATCCAAGAACCAGTTGTGTCCTGTTTCTGGAATTGTCTGTATCTATAAACTATTTATATAAATAGTAAGCCCGGCACAATTATGTAGTGTAAATAATATAAATAAGGCAGACAGGACCATTGTGTGGTGACAGGCGGGCGCTCGGCTGTGGACGAGTGAATCCTTGTGCCGAAACAGGAAGAGGTGGTCACCGGGCTCTGTAAACAGGTCCTGCCCTCAAGGACCACCCTGCGGCTGCTGCATCTCCAGCCCGAGGACTTTGGAAGAGGGGCTTCTCCTCTGCAGATGGTCCCAGGACGCCAGCACTTGGCCCGGGAGAAATAAACAGAGCGCAGAACACAGAGCGCATTCGCCGGTCCTTCAGCGAAAAATGCAAGTGAGCTGGAATGTAAACACATGTAGCATTCTGAATATACAAGCGTATACAAGACACTATTACCCAACGGCCCCTTCAGGGAGTGTCTCTGAAGGGCATACTCTGGGGCAATTGTGAGCGAGTACCGCAAAATCCTCTTTGTGGTGGATCTACTTCCTCTGATCCAACAATTGCTTCATTGCAAACTTATTTCATAATAAAAAAAAAAATCTATTGTTAAATTTCAAGCAGCATTATATATACTACACTTTATTCCTTCTAATATTTAAAGATGTACAAGGTCATGTACAGCTACAAAAAATGTATGTAAGCTTTGGATATTCATTAATCTTCTATTTTACTTGTCTTTTGCAAGGTGCAAAAGACAAGTAAAAAATTCTATAGATTTTAATATCTATTTATATCAGGGAAACATATCAAAAGCACCTTCTCTTCATGATTACATGAATATGTTTGAGAAATTAGTAACATCAACAAAATTGTTTAAAAAGCAGCAGAGTAAAAACAAATAAATTTAATAATCAGTGCATATGACTAAAGAATCTGAATAAAGGAAGTGCCTAGTAAACTTGCTTCTGTGCGTTTTTCCACCCAGAAGGAGCAGCCTAAATGCAGTTGTGTGAGCAGCCTACAAGAATGACACATGCATTACCACTGGTCACTGCTGATCCATGGAAGCCGAGATGGACCCAACCAGGAAAGTCTGCAATCAATGGCATTCTATAAAATCCAGTTCCCCAAGGGAATATTTGTTTCTCACTGCACAAAGGCAGCACTGTTCTGCAGTGGTGCCACAGACAGGGTCTCCACATTATATGGAAAACACCTCCAGCATCTGACAGCAAGCTGACAAGCTTCCTTTTGCTTTGTAAGTGCATGGCGCCTCTGTATGCGATCTGCTCCCCAGCCATCCTCTCCGAGGTCACGCGTCCAAGAAAAAGGCCACAACTGACACAGTCATAGTGTCCATTCCACAAAAAAAACACATTAAAAAACATTTTTGAAAGTTTTCAATTTGCAATCAGTGTTTAATTATTGAATATGTGGTAACGCTTTACATTAAGTGCACCTTCATAATGCATTCATAGAACATTCAGTGCACCTTAATAATGCATTCATAGAACATTCATAAGCAGGATGCAAGTACACCTTTACATCCTAACATCCCTTAACAGCTTTAACATACATTAATAACAAATATTACATTATACAATTATAATATATTATAATATAATATATATTATTATATAATATCTGTTATTAATGCATATTACAGCTGTTAAGGGATGTTAGGATGTTAAGGTATACATGCATAATGTTTATGAATGTTTTATGAATACTTAATGAATACATTATGAAGGTGTACTGAACATTTTATGAATGCAATATAAAAGCATTATGACGGTGCAGTTAATGTAAAGTGTTACTGAGTATATATACTGTTATTATGACACTTCTATGTTATATACTGTGTACTGTGTGAAAGTCTCAGGCAGTCAAAAGAAATGTTTCAAGTTACTTATCTGGGTTGTAAGTGCGCTTTTGCTCAGAACAAAAAACACAATTTAACATTAGACAATATGCAAATTAAGATTAACAAAATAAAAACTAGTACGACTTTTTTCCATTCTTGAAAAAGTCACTGCTGTCTTGCTGGACGGCCAGATGAAAGCCGCTTCAGTTCCCAAACCTCTCCTCGGGCACCTCAGCCATTCCATGTGTTTATAAAATTTCACCACCAGCTCACTCTATTAACTTGATTAGTAAAAAAAAAAAAAAAAAAAAAGTCAATGAGATATTGGTTAGCTATACGAGGTGTGCTGGTGGTCAAGTCAAAAATACGTGGGCGTATTGGAAGGTTGCCGGAAATAATGGGGTGATTTTAGCAGAGGTTTCAAAACAGCTAAGCTAACACACTCAGACAAAATATCATAGTTTTACACCAACACAAAGATACTTTAAACATGATTTTCTTTGGCTGCCTAAGACTTTTGCACAGTACTGTATGTCTATGTCTTATATGTCTACATACACCCATTGATTCCCTGTTTGCATCAACACTGGAGGTGAAATATCCCAGGATTACATGTGAAAACCTGCTCTCTATATCCCTATCTGCTGGCCTCACTTCTGCTATGCCCCCCAGTGAAGATCGGTCATAATGCAGGTATCAGTGCTGCACTGGAGATTCCCTCCCCATTTCTGTGGTCTTTAAAAGTTCTGCAGCACAAGTTTTATTTAATCAATACCTAATTAACTTTACTAAATTATAATTGTGACAAATCATTGATAAATTATATGATCACCTTGCTTGAATAATAACTCTGCTTACTGTCTTTATTACCTTTTTAGAATTTCCAATAAAATATTCAAACTTTACTTATAGAGATTATTATAGTTTTACAGCTGTTGTCCTCCGTATTTCTGTTTTAGTTAATTAGTCTACAAACTTTACTTAGATTTAGCATCCCTCTAAAAATCTCATTAAATTTAGTAATGAAATGGCAGAATCACCAGGGTGCATGTATGTGGAAATTTCACACTGCGAAAACTGTATTTATGCACCAAACCGCCATTCGGCTGATTATCCTTTAACTTTTCCAAATAGTGGATGATGACCCCTAACCAAAGTCACATTTCCAACATAACACAAAATTAAACACTTTAACAGTTATTGTTTTTGGTTACGCATATTGAAATCCCTTCACTTCTTTACATATCAGTCACCAAGATACTGGCTCCGCTTAGAGGAACAGTGTTTATTTTGGCCGGGTCATCCAGCCCGGAAGCATGCCGCTTGATAACAGAGACCACGTCTTTTGCTCATTCTCTCATCCTTCGCAGGCGCAGCAGTGCTCATGCGCTCTCTGTTTAACTCTCTGTTTCAGGACATTATTGTGAAATCGCTTGCTTTTGCTACATTGATTTAACTGTTCCCAGCTGTCGGCTGTCAGTTGTTTGGTTTAAGCCATGCCCTCCTTAATTGTTCAGACATGCAGAGTAGATTAGTAAAAATCCCTTTTGTTGACGGTGAGATCGACTCTCGGCACATTGCTTTATTACCACGTGGAAACTCGCAGTCCAACATACAATGGTTTCATTCTCAGTGCACAAAATAGCAGCTTCTGAAAGCCATTAAATACAACTTTAACAACACATATCCAGTCCAAATCCAGAAACAATAGGAGTATTGAAGTCACTACATTTTTTTCCCTGCAGAGAACATGGGGGGACAGGCAGGGCTGAACCACATTGGGGGAGGGCATGGATGGGCTCAGGCAAAGTATGCCTTCATAAAGGTCTTTTTGGAAGAAAGGATGCTTATTCTTCCTCAGCAACAGAGTCAACCAAGTCCTGAGCCATCTACATAATGCATTTCGAGAAAGGAGATTGGATTTGGACAGCCTCACGCAGCCAATGACTGTTGCTGTTGTTACAGGAGTCAGAACATGTTTAGCACTGTCACTGTGAGGCAGCTCTTTACTTTTACCTGGAAAACATGGTGAAAAATCAGGTGAACAAAACCTCACTGGATTACAGATTGTGTCTCTCCGTTCATACCAATATGCCACCGGTTAAACACATGCGTCTGCAACACACAGACTTCTGCCACAGGAGTCTGACATATTTAAACAATGAAATACATCTACATTTAATTAGCAGATGTTTTTGTCATAGACTGTGTACAAGTGAGGAACGTTTGAGGCCCAAGAGCCAGCATCCAGTTCCACTAAAGCAGCTATGGCTGAAACAGTGATATGAATACTTTGCCAGCCAGCGGATTCAAACCAGCAACCTTCTGGGTATAGCAGATTCCTACCCCACTGATAACTATCCCCACCCAATAATATGGGTAAGATACCATAGTGGCTCTTTATGTGGGTCCAGATGGGTTTCAGGACCACTGCTGAGCAGAGTATTAATATAGAAGTTTGCCTTGTTAACAATAAGAAGACCAGTATGGATACTGGTCTGCACCCAGCATGTAGGAATCTCTGACCAATTATTAGAGAGGGATAACTGAAATGTATGCAAAAATAATACTTAGAATATCAATACAATAATGTAAATAATGTACAAAACTGAGACAGTTCACAGCACAAATAGGGTCCTGCGTTTTTACAAATGGATTTTACGTAAATTCTCAGCCCCATATGGAGAAATCTAGAAACTGTACGCCTGAGCTTACAGCTATTTTGTTTCATTTGTTTAACTGAATTTCCCCATGGGATGAAGTCAGTCTGTCCATCCATCCATCCATCCATCCATGCATCCCAGTAAATACATCATAAAACGTCCAATAGAGCAGTCACATTTTCAAGCATGGAAACACACAGAATTCTCCTGTGTTATCTACACTATACATGCAAGTACTGAAGTCAAGGCAACACAAGACCAGAAGCACGACAGGCACTGGGCTCTGTAACGCTCGTTAATTCATAGCCCATAACCTTGAACCATTTGGGATTTTCAGTCCTTACATTAACAGGTCTATAAAAATAAGACTGTTAATCTTAACCACTTTAAATGAAGGTCTACTGGCCTCCACACAGAGCTACCCTTCTGGTTTGCTGACTGGGATGCAGAGCTCATACTCATGAGTGTGCGTGGCAGAGAAATATGAAGACGTGCTCCTTCATTAATGCGAGAGCACAGAACCGGAATGCGAGCAGGGGTTCCAAGAAAGAGACTGACAGCGGCAAACCCATACGTACCTCCTCCAACAACTGGGAGCGAGCTTCATCTTATGCAGAGTAACGCAACTGGTGCCCTGCTGCCATTCATCATCGACACAAAATAAAGTCGGCGATCCTCTGCAAACCTACACTCTTGTGGCCACTTTATTAGGTACACCTGCTCATTAACACAGACAGACTGCTCCTTCGAACAGCCAATCATGTGGCTGCAACTAAATACATACAGCATGCAGACACAGTCGAAAAGCTGACTTACTGTGTGGCCAAGAGTAAGACCGGCTAAAACATGTGATCTAAGTCATTTTAAACATGGTGTGATGGTTGGTGCCAGACACAGTGGTTACAGCATCTCAGAAACAGACAGCCTCGTGGGATTTTTACATGCTACATTCTCCAGTGTTTACAGAGAATGGTGCAATAAACGAAAAACATCCAGTCAGCGGCATTTCTGTTGCCAAAAACATCTAGTTAATGAGGGAGGTCAGATGAGAATGGCCAGACTCGTTAAAACGATCAGGAAGCCCACAAGTGCAAAAAGAACAGTTTCATGCGAGAAAGTCAACTCGGAACGCACAACTCATCAAACCCTGAAAGTGGTTTTGACGACAAGAGCGAGTCCTACCTGGTGTCACGTAGGGGCACCAAATAATGTGTCCTAAGAGTGTACGTATAATCTATTTTATATCTTGCCTAAATGGTAAATGATTCCGGCTGGTCTTGATTTTGTTCATACCACAGAATAAAGAACATGAGGTATAAATCACACCATTTATACTGCTTATTAGCTGCAGTTTCACCCGCAGAATAGAAGGACACCCAGTCAGTAGGAAGTCAGTTGTTGATATGACTATTGCACTCAGCGCCCTGTTACTGGGAGGGGGGATTTTCTGGGATGAACGGGGCTATGTGGCAGTAACACCACATAGCCTCGAATGAAAACAACAGGCAGGGAGAAAGTCCTTGGGAGACGTGTGGCAATTTCCACTCTGGCTTGCTAACGCCCCACAGTGGTGGCAAACAGAACTGCAGGTGTGGCTGTTTGTTTCATTTTGGAGGGTGTTCATTTCGCCTTGTATCTGGGTTCCTGTCTGTACACCACAAACCCATTGCTGCCGCACCGTTCGGACTCTTGTGCTCCCAACATTCATCCATATTTCAGCAACTCCAACTCATCATGCCAAAAACATTTATGTCACATTTATTTACATTATTTATTTGCTAAGACACATACACTTACACTTACATTCCTCAGAATGATGTATAACCGCTGATGCTATAATAATAGGTAGTTTTTCTTATTGATTGCATCACCAAAAATCCCTAGATAGCTGTTCTTTTATTTATTTACGTAACAAACTTTTCATGTCACATCAAGAAATGAGACCTTTAGACAGCATACGGATTGTGAGAACCGGCAACAAAAGCAAGATTCCTTTTCTCTTTAAATGGATAACATAGAACACGCTACAAAGCAGAAAGCGATAGTGGCACCTAGTGGTTAAACTTCAAAATTACAATGTAATCCCATCCATTTTCCAATCGTTAATCCTGGACCTGGAATCTATGGGTACAATTGGAATGGAATGCAAGTGCATCACAGAGCACACACACTCATACGCTACAAGGCTATTTACAGGTGCCCGTTAGCCTAACCTAAACCCATGTGGCATAGTGAGACCATGCAGACTCCACACACAGGGCAAGGGTGCAATGTCAATCACTGTGAAAACATACAGGTGAAATGGCTGGACGGTGGATGGATTACCTGAAGAGCAATCTCACTGAGAGTACGCCCCGCATAGTGGGTGCCTAGGGTAGGCTCAAGGCTCCATGTGAGTGTAAAAATGGGTGCACTTCCTACTAGCATGCACCTCTAAAATTGGTAACATTAGCGTGGTAACTCAATAGTAGAGGCTGTCTTAGGGTACTCACAGGAGCTGAAGGCCTCATCACCCATGTCTAGAAGAACATGTCATACAGCTGTGGGTGGATGATGCACCTCATGGAGGTGCATCATCTTCTACTCGCAAAACACTCTTCTGTGCAGGTCCAGCGAAGACGGTTTTTATGAAGCCCTCAAAGCACCCAGCTGTCTGTGCTTAGAGTGGGAAAACAGAAAGAATGTTTCTGCATTTGTTTTCGGAGATACTTGTAGTAAATTCTAGAAATCAAACTAACCTAAATGAGAGCTTTAAGGTCCCATGGAGCGGCTAAGTATTCAGCCGTTTTCTTTTCTGAATTGAGTCCCTGTGCCTTGCATGATTTATTACAGTGGACAGGAAGCCTGGAGCCCTGAGTAAAAGTAACGGTTCCTACTTCTTAGAGCTGCTGGGACCTTGGTGAACGTTCCAAACAAAGGTGCCTCATGAGCGTACATTTAAACACGATACATTTAAATACTCGATACATTCTGTTAATATATTAATGGTCACAGTTGTTATCTACACTGAGAATGGGCTCTACATGACACAGATGAGAGCAAGCTTGGTAGTAAACAGTAGCCATCAGGAGCTTGTGAGTTAAAGGTCGACGCTCAGGGGCCCACAGAGGTGACTGTTCTGCTGAGGCTGGGCTCGAACCAGTGACCTTCTGATCATGGGTACAAAAGCTTGTCCCACTGAGCCACACATCACCCCATTATTACAGTTAAAAAAATTACAGTCAAATGTTACAGTGACCTGACACTGCATAAACTGTTATGGAAGTTTGAAGAATGGAAAATCAAAGCGTTCTGCCTCCTCTAAGCACTGGAGCCAAATGGCCAGTGTCATCTCTTAATCAAGAATCTTCCACTGATGGTATCTGGGCACCAATGCCACATTTCCCTTCCTTACTTATCCAGTGACAGGTCAATTATATGTATACAAAGGACCCTGCATTGTATGAAAGGGAGGCTTTTGTTTTTCCTGAACTAAAAAAGGCACTAGGAGACATTTCATTTTATTGAAAGTCTAGTCGCCTTGCAAATCTAATGTAGGAATGAACATCTGCTGCTTCTATTCATGGAAACAAGGCTGGTCATATTGCTGCATTAGTTAGTTACATTGATGCTTAATGCCATGCCAACAACTAGGGCTATATTTATGGTGAAAGGGAATTGGTGTTAAAACACACTGAAGAAAGGAAAAGGTGGAAGCTTCATAAATCACTGTATAATGTTACAAGGAGTTAAGAAAGCTTAAGATTAGCATTTGATCTAAAAAAAAAAAAAACCTTCAGGCTAAACTTCTCTGAAACATCTTCTAACGGGTCAGTAAAACAGTAAGTCTGCCTAAGGAAGATATAGCAGAATGTGTTTAACAGCTAGAGGAGGGTGATACGTAGCACATCCAGTTGGATCTTCACCGGTAAGTAAAAGCGGGCGAATTAGCCAGGTAGGCCCCCATATTGATGCTTTCAAAAATGTAAAGCGGTACAGATTAATAGCACAGTTAAAATGCATGAGCATGAAAAAGGTAAGGACATGCTAATAATGTGTTCATGTGCAAAACAGTATTTCAAAGCACATTTTGAATTATTTGAGCTTACATGGTCCACCAGGTTTCCTCTACTTTCCTCCCACAGTTCAAAAGCATGCGATTAGGTGAACTGCTCTTTCTAAATTTCCCTAAACGTGCACAGGTGCCAGTCCCAGTGCGCTATACTAAACTGCCATCGTGTCTGAGTTTTGCCACGTGCCCGATTTCCTGGCAAAGAATAGGTTCATATGTACTACCTGTCACAAGGCCTTTCCAGCGGCAAACCAAAATGCTTCATCATGGTCCGGCAAACAGTCAAGACAAGAAGATTCAGAAAAAATGGGGTCCTGTGGAGATGCACAACCTACACAACTCCTCTGTAGAAATATAAAGCGATTGAAAGGCACCTACAGGCGTGTGGCTGAAACGCTCTCATAACTTCAAGGTTATTGTGCTGAATCAAGCTAAACCAATAACACGCTTCCATCTGGCACATAATGGCCCTGCAATAGGCCTTAATATGACTAACCATATGAAAATGTTCATTTTATGTTCTTATAGTTTAATAAGCTTAATACGACAATCTTCACAGCTGTGAACCCCCAAGTTCTACTTCCTTCCAACCATCCTCAAAATTTGCAAAATGCAAATCCACAAATCAGTCTAATCCAGTTACACAGAATGCCTGCATAAAGTGCCTTTGAACTCACTGCCCCCATAACCAGGTGGATAAAACATAATCCGCAGCTTTGTCAGTCATGCTTAAGACAAAAGTAATCAAATAATGAAATCGAGCTTGCAAATCCATCATTTGAGAAGTCTTACATTATCACGTTCATCCCAAAAACCCCCAACGTTTTTGTTTTTAATCAAAACACTATCGACCAACACAGACTACTGAAGTCACAAGGCATGTTGCTCTAAGAGAACTCAGCATAAAAGTGTTTCCCAATCCGGTCCTCAGGCACCCACAGCCGGTTCAGGTTTTTGCTCCCTCCAAGATCTCCGTCAGACAGTCCCCAAGGACCAGATTGGGAATTGCAGCCTTAAATTAAGGGATGTCGGTCTGGACTGACAAGTAACATACTAGCATTAGATTCAGAAAACATATTCTGCATGTTTTACACGATTTGAGTTGAATCTCACTGTTTAATTGATGCATTTATATGCAGTAATCTTGTGAATCCTCCCCCCACCCCAAGAAGACAAATCCAGATAGATGTACTTCAACAAGGTATCCCATAAGAAGGGTCAGCTGTACACAGAGCGGTCAGCTGGGATTCAACAGGTGATACTACCTCACGGCTCATGTGATGACAACGGCAAGCTTACAAGAAAGACAGTCTCTATGCGTAACGTGAATAGGCCACCTGATGTCCAAATCATGTCACATCCACCTGGCCGCCATCAAAATAATTCACTGGAAGCTACTTGCGAAGTGGCATGAATTCATAAATGCCTTCACTGAAGCTTGGAGAGAAGTTTATAGATTAACAATCCGGTCTGGCAAGTTTAAGGTGGTTCAAAACTTACGGGGAATAAAAGGCCAGTGGGCTTTGCATCACATGACACACCTCCCAAATGACAGCTCAATGGACCTCCACAGCAATGCATCAGTTTGACTTGAAGCTTTATTAATCAAACACTCCAACCCAGTGGATTCTGGTCCACCGTATCGTAAGATACAGAGAATCTTTATTAACAGCTAATCGTTGCAGGTACAAGAATCGCTCACCTTCTCTCCAACATTTGTGCCCACTGTGTCTGTCTTGGCACCTTAATGGTTAAAGCTTAACCAGGAAAAAAAAAAAAAATTAAAAAAAAGTACAGAAAAACAAACATGTTGGAAACCCAAAGGACGTAGGTTTACAAAGTCATTTAAAGCAATATTGTCAATTCCACTCAACAAAGAGCATTTTAAGTGGCCAATTTTTAACCCTCCGACAGGTCATACTTTAACCTACGCTCTGCATCAGGGGAGACACCTTCATACAAACAAAACTGAGTTTCTCAACAGCATAACTGGACCAAAAAAAAATAATAAAAACTGTATTAAAACAATCATCCATATGTAGATGCTTGGCAGGCATTTTTAAAAGGCTAAGCTCCCTGGATTCAACCACCAGATGTTTAAGGCCAATGCATGGTTTATACAGCAGAGCACGTGGCTCAGAAACAGGCATCGTAAGACTGGGACATGTGCGGATCTGGCCAGCTCGTGTTTAAAACAAAAGCAAACAAACACCAAACCAACCAGAAGCATACAGCGAAAACTAAACTGGCAGCCGGTCATCGTGAGTCCCTTTGTGATTAGTGGCTTATTCCTTCCCAGCATGCACTGCAATAAAACATTACCAATCATTTTTGTATATGGAAGAATGTACCATGAGGGCATACATAGTTTGCCAAGGAAAAAAGAAAGTCCATATTTAAATTGCAGACCGATTTTAATCTCAGAAAATGACATTTCCATACACCTATTGTCTTATTTTCACTAAAGTTAAATGCATGTTGTTTAGAACAAAGACAAATCTGCAATTACTGGTACATACACAGAGCTGCTTAACAGAAATCAGCTGGTATTGTGTCATAAATACAGATATGAAAAACAACCCTTAACACTCTGTGATACTACTAGTAGTCTACAGCCACACTTTAATACTTATGAACAGATTCTGCAACATAGTTTAGTGTACCCGCTAGGTTTCACTAACATACAACTTAATATGCAGCTCATTATTAATGTCATTTAAAGCATGCCTCTATATACACATTCTATGTTTTATGGTGACCAGTCATCTTAACATACGTTTAGGTTTGCAGCAACGACCGTGTGTGTCATGCTTTTCTCTAAGCAGAAAGCCGTCTTAAGTTTCCACGTTCATATTCTGAGTGCCTTGAAAAAGAACAAATTACTCGGAGCGGTTCTCGTTTCAATCTTTCAACTGCCACAAAGAATAGGCAATTTTATTGGATGTTTTGGTTTACTGAACAAAAATGTCCCAATCCTGACCTTAAGATGAAATCCTTTGCGTGGTTGGTGAGCATTGTGAAAATTTACAAGACATTTAAGAGAAGATTTAAGACAGAGGGTCAAAAGGATCTATTAGAATTAATTGCTGTAGGTCTGTCCTTCTGGTGGTTGTGGAAGCTTCATATTCTCTTTGGACATCATTAGACGCCGCAGCTCTTGAAGAACAACTTTAATGCTATAAGAATTTTGCCATTTTGCTAGAATTGGTATGCTACGTGCATCCACCTGCAAGGACAAACACTGATTAATCAGCAAGAAGGGATGCTAATTCCAAATGCCACAATTCCAGCATCTTCCATTGGCCAAGAACACCTTTGAAAGGGAAAGGATTGTAATGATGCAGATGGAACATTACATAGAACTGGTTCAGCTAGTAGAAGTGCTGACCTACACAGAGAGCAACAGACTGGGCCGGGGTCAGATCTATAACACTCAGCAACTTTGACCTGGATGGATGGCAGCGGCCCAATGCAGCATAATTCATGCCATCAGGAAAACAAGGGAATACAAATACATCTACACTGCTACACAACCACTTAAACACATATATAGGATCCTGCTATGAACAACTGCTTTAAACTCTGTGACAACTAAGATAATATAATAACACAGCAAAAAACTAACACCAATTTAAGTCTATAAAATGCATTTTCAGTGTTTAAAAACAAAGAATTGTATAATGAATAATACAAGCATGCAAACTAAGAACATGAGCCCCAAAAAATACGTAACTTCAACTTACCGTTCCGTTGGAATTATTTATGCCATTCATACTAATTTTCGTTACAAATCTAACAGACGGTGGTACTTCTGGGTATTTAGGTCCACATTCTACTTTGAGGCTGTATATTCGGTTTTCATAGTTAGTCTAGAAAAGAAACACACAGGACTGCGTTATTTAATCCTCAAGTCGCTGCTCTGCAAACTTTGCAAAATGGTCCCACCAAGCACTTCATCATCAGACGCCAGGTAACTGATAAGACCTAAGCTACCCTTAGAAGACCGAGAAATCGTCTATATCTTACAGCCAAGTAATGTTCACTTTACACCAATCCATGGGAGTGATTTCGGAAGCATACCATTCCGACGTGTTAAGGTGCAACCACAAAATGTACTGAAAATGGCTTATCTATTTACCCCAGAGAAAAAAAAAATATATAAAAAGGTCCTTCTATAAAAAGGTCTACAGATTTGTATAGTTCCGGAGTTTTACCACAGAAGCAGTTGGTTCTCATTCCAGGAAGATATGAAAAGCAGATTAATGAAGTAAGCCTGAAGCCAAAATGCACAGATCTAGACATACTCATATAGAAATGTATTCATGATATTCTTTAAATAATTATAACGAGGCCAAAATTAGCTGCCACGAATACTGCCAACCTCAAGCAAAGAATTCAAGTACCGCTACAGAAATTAAACTCTGCAGCAATCTCATGCTCTGCAGCTACGTCACTTATGACATCTTAAGACATGCGAGAAAGAAATTAAAGGGTGGTTTATTCAAAGCATAACCAAACTCAAGTACAGTCAAGCTATATTAAATCAAGTAATAGGATGGGAAGGGCAGACAAAATCGTAATGAATTGCCACTTCAAAAAGTTACCCTTATTCAAAAACCCACCTCCGTTTTATTTATGAAATGTATCACATTCTTAAAAGGGTGCCAGATGTGTATAACTGCAATTATTTAATGGCCAATGCAGCAAAACCATCCGATTTCAGGACCTTATAACTCTATAGTATCCCCACCCATTAAATTTTAAGCAGCAATTTCGGATGTTCACCACTTACCAACACTCCCCTTTGCTACTATTGTTGAATGGCAGGTACATTAATACATGCAGCTATCCCTGAGCTAGGTCGGTAGGTATCTAAAGTTTATTGCCATATCAGCATCTCTGGCTCAGAGTTAGAACTAAGTTCAGTCAATAAATGTTTACATGGAGATAGGAATCAGATTTAACAACTTTAAATGGTAGTTTTTTTTTTGTGTTGAAAATTTTTCAGCAGCCGTTATTTATGGGACTCTGAATAATGTTATAATACCGATCAGCTAACAGACGAAGGACGAGCTCTTTGAATGCATAATACGAAGACCTTATGGTAGACTAGAGGAAGCTGCATTCGCGCGCTGCAAGCTCACCCGCGCAGGTCCAATGATCATGCCTGTCCATCTTGTGAGAGTCATGTCTTCGTCGTCCTCCAGGCCCCAGCTGACCGTGCCATCACCTACTCCCTTCTGGCCTTCTTCAAGCTCTTCCAGCAAACGAAAATTGCGGGGAACTTTGACTCCTGCAATAATAAACAAATCAAAGCAAACAGTCAACAGGATTAAATAATAACAAAAAAGCATAATTTATACATTATTCTATATAAACACGAGTTGACATTCAACAATGTCATGAAAATGTGCATTTAGCATAGGGATGTTTTTTCCCCCTACACTGCACCTTCTCAATGACTGCAAAACAGTGCTTGACTGCAACTATGCTTACAATTAGGCAATTTACAAGGGCAATGGTGTTATTTTATAACACTGCAGAATTGCAGAAAGCATCTTAAAATGGTCGAAAATGCATTTCTCAACATACATTTTTGCATTTGTAATGACAAACAAATGTGCACGTACCATAAAAGATGAGCATCCCATTGTTCATTTACAACTTTAGGACAAAAAACAACCCCCATTCAGGCCCTGCATGGAGGGTGGGGGAGGGTGCAGGCACAGGCACCAATGGAATGCACAGATTGCTGCAGGAAATTAGCGATTCCTGCAAAAGCTATGCTAACTCACCTTCTATAAATGACAAATAAAATACATCACGGGATTAAGCTGCATGTGGAAACATCTGCGTTCATCCAAAATATTTGAAAGACAGGCAAAAGGCAAGAAATGATCACAAGAAAAATGAGGCAAATCTTTCACCACTTCCCAAATGTAAATACCTAACATGCATGAATTACACAGAAAATCAACTGGCTGTATGTTCTACTGTGACATTTCCAGCTATGGGTCAACTTTTATGCTGTACTTAATCCTGTAAAGTAAATGTTTCAACTAAGATGAACAGTTCAACAAAGCACATGGTACAATCTCCAATAAACTGTGAATGATAATGTTCCCAGTCAAAAGCAATTGCTACCTAATGTATCCAACTTCAAAAATGATCCAGTATCTAGCTACACACAATGCTATATTTCCAAAACATCTAATTTGGGTCAAAGGAGAAAAAAAAAGCCGAGGCAGAAAAAGATAATTAAAATCAAGCTATACTGACCAACTAGCAAATGCTTATATATCTGAAGCAAAACTGCACAACCATTGATTATGCTGATGAGATCACTGGTATTGCAGAACCAGAGCAAGATTTGATAGATTAGTGAATTACTTCATACCTTAGGTAGCCATCCACAACTGTGCCCAAGACTTTATATAAGCCTCTTCCATTCACTTATTATGCGGTTGATGGCCAAAACATACTAAGACACGACAATATATATTTCATTGAATTGCTAAAATAATCTTGTTTCTCTAATATTTTTCACAGCTTATCCACAGTAAAATGTTGTCCAAATGACATCCTTTCATTGCCTTGATATGAGTTTTCTTGAGGACAAGCACTGACATTTGTCACTGCTGACTACAACTCAGCAAAAATCACTACCATAATGAATTACATCAATGTCACTATTTGCTAGTAGAGTAAATGATACCGTGACAACTGGCTATAACAATCATATTATGAAGTTAAAATACAAAGTATGCGTGCATATGATTAAAACCAAACTACATGCATTTTTTTTATGTTTAGTTAAAAACTAAACCTAACCATCTACCAATGCAGTGACACATCAGCCCATTATATCAGGAGTAAATGGTTTCAAGCTTGCTACGTTTGCCAGAAAGGTGCAGCAATGCATTACCGTACAAATATTTTCCTTGAATGAGGAAAATCAAAATCAAATCTTGAGAAAAAGTTCCAAGCTGTCTGATGTCTTTGGTACAAAATACAGAGCGAGATCACACCACACGTCACAGATTTAACCAAAGTATGTTACTTAGAACATTTGAAAACCATTTACTCTGTTGTACCCATCGTTTAATAGCCTCAAAGTTTATTGAATGAATATTATTACAGCTGTTCAAAAATGAAACACTGTCAAACAGTTTTGTTGAACAGCACTGGGAAAATATTAATATCAGACAGAAGGCAAACTGAGTAAGCATATTTTTTTCAAATGAGTCTTATGAACTAATTATTAGCCATCTTTTAATTACAGTATGTAATCAACCAATCTGGAACTCCAGAGAACAAAATAAATTATTCCAAAAGCATCATTGTTAACCAGTTAAAGTCAATAATCTGTCTTCCAAACAGTGACGAGAAATGCAAACTGATGGGGTGATTCAGGTCAGTTAACCCGAGTCCTGGCAACCTATATATGGCAACTAATAATAGCTGCAACCCAAAAATGTTTTAAATTGCACTGGCGCATTTGTGTTGTTTTTGAATAATAAGTTACTTTTAGTTGATTGGTGCATACATGTGAAGAGCAATACAAGGACAAGACCCAAACGGATTACTCTTATTAATCACCAATTGTTCAAGAGAACTTATAGAAGCATAGTTATACAATCTAGCTAAAGTTTATCAGTTACAGCAATCATAAGAGGAACAAGTAGAGTTACTAGCAAAAAACAATCCTATCAACTTCCTGGATTTATAAGATTACAGAAATTGTGATGGCTTCCGCCAGAGCAACCTAATGAGGATCGGCACAACCAGAGGGACCCCAGGACTAGAGTTTAAATGTCGTTGCTTAATATAGTTAAATGTGGCCTCTATGGCAAGTTACTCCATCGTGTGTGAAACAAACAAATCTGACACCCCGTTTACTCGACATGGACGATTTTATCGAAAGCAGAGGGTTTGCATTACTTGTCTTTTTTTCTTCCTGCTTTTTTAAGAAATACGCAACAGCCCAAAGAAATGCGATCGGTATCTCCCCCACCTCGGTATTTAGGGTTATCCAATGTGCGCTACCAAGGCACACCCAGCAGTATGGAAGGCCAGCCAGAACAAAGCACGTTTCTGCGCAGCTAGCCATCCAACCAGCTAAAAAAAACACGCATTAAAACTTTTCTGCGTCAACTGTCACCAATTCGACCGAGGCGCATAATAAAAATATCGTTTTTATACGCGAGCCTGCAGTACGCATGTTTAATGTCGGCGAGGCCTACGGGCGAGCGCCGTAACGTTCTGCGGAAACGGCTCGCGACTGTTAGCTTAGCAAGCCAGCGACCTCACAATGGAGTAATCACGAAAAACACTCTTTATGGGATGCCATTATAACTAGTCACCAAGCCTGTAAAGATGTGCCCCATTTTCAATCGTTACAAATAGAGGTCGGTGACATTTGCGACAGAAAATAAAGGTACGAGAGTCGGAACTCGGGCACTTCCTGACTGGAGAGAGGAGCTCTGCGGCGCGTCTCGTGCTGCCGTGTGCGCGCCGTCTTCTTCAAATTTAACATGTAAAGTCCTCGATAACGAGGTGTCGACGCAGTTTAACTCACGGCCGCAACGCTGCTCGCATCCGCACGCATACGTTTGGCCCGCTCGCACCCAAAGCTGCCCTCTAAATAACTGTCGGATTCCGATCAGCAACATTCACAGCATAATTAATAAGTGAAGAAGCATAGAAGACCTTCCTCCTGCTCGGCAACTAGCTAAGAAGCGGTGGATATATTTCACTGCCAGACAGTAGCCAAGTTCCTACTCGCTTAAGCTAAATATACAAGCCAGCGCATTCGTTCTTATGACTGTGGCACGCCCAAACAGCATTAAAGGAGATTATTTGTCTCACTGATTGTTAGACAGACCTGAGGAGGCCGCCATCTTGTCCAGCCGAATCCAGAACCAAACGGAGCTCTGACACGGCGGTCACATGACTAGCGCGTCTTCGCCGCAACACAAGCAGCGGAGTGGAACGAGCGGGATGCGCTACGTAACCGCGTAGGGCCTGGCGGTCATGTGACTATCGCGTCACAGGCGGCATCGTGGAAAGGGTTTAGGATGGAGTTCCTTCGCGTGCCGGTTAGGCCGGCGTATACATGTAATAAAAAGTGATTATATAGTGCTTAAAAGTGAATGCATAAGTAGGTGTTATAGAACATTAAGGCGGAATGAAAAATTAAGCGTTTTAAAATGTTTTCGTCAAGTACTCTGTAAAATTTGTTTATATTATTATTATTATTATTTGATTGAGTGAAGAATATCCCCCTTGAATCAATAAAGTTATATATCATATATTTTAATGGTCTAATCTGAAGTTATTTAAAATTCTTCTAACTGGTTGAATGTTTATTATAATGATTACTAGAACTCACACACAGGGTTATAAGTTTGAATCCCAGCACTGCTCTGTGGGTGCAGTTAGCATGCTCTTTCCAGATTTCCTTTGTAGTTAATTGCCATCTGTGAACCATCCGTATGAGATCACGGCTGTGTGTGTATCCCGTGTCCATCCCATCCATGGGCTATAGACCAGAGTATTTTAAGCCGGGCCCCAAGGATTTCAGCCCTGATGCCAATCTTCCTTCACAAGCCCCAGGCAAACTTGATTTGGCCCCTGATATTATGAATAGCTAACCCCCCCCAGATCAAATCCAAGATGTAGCCTTGTCTTGCACGTTAAAGGATGACTTAATTCCTTTTAACCTTGCACCTGTGCATTCGAAAAGCACTTTAACCAAGACGAAAATGTGACATCTACTAATTCTATATTAAAACTCAAGTTGAGTGCATGTGAACTCTGGAAATGAGGAGTGATTTAAGGAATATTGTGAATATGTGTTTGAAATACATTGAAATTACTTGTGTAAGTGTAGGTTCTTAAGCTGCAATAACATGCATTGTTATTTATTGCAGCCTGTCTGCCTCCATATGCACATTACATATGGACTTATCAAGACAATGAACAATTATTCGATTGATAATGTACAGCTCCTACACTGCTTTACAAAGCCCAGAATCCTGCCAAAAGTGAGTGAAAAGCAAGTATCTCTATGAAATAACTGGTTACGTGAAACAAATTGATTTTAGTGACATCAAATTATTTTTCAATACCTGCACTGGTAGACCTAAAATGAAACAGAAGAGCTAAATAATCCATGACATAAATAAATAGTAGTACTATAAAGTAAAAATCAGCACAATATCTATTCCAATCTAAGTATATGTCATTTATGCTTAGCCTATATTGTTTCATGTCTGATTTTTTCCCCCCACTTTTCTTCAAACCACGTATCTGCACTTCTCAAAGCTATAGCTTTATTTTCTTAAGAATTACCATCAGATTGTACAACCAATGAATCTTTCAGGGCATGTGCAGTTATCAATATCTATATCTCACTGTAATATTTGTTGTACTAATTGTCATATTCACCCATTACCATTTGTATGTGTTATATAATTGTTGTATGTGGTACTGTGTGTGTATTGTCTATTTGTCTTTTTGTTGTACTTGTGTGTAATCACAATTTCCTCTGGAATAATGGTTTTCTGATTCTGATTATTTAATGTCGTCATTTTTTATGCTTGTTTTGTCCTTGTAGGTGACCTTTATCCATGAGATGTGACCGCGTGTGATTTGACTTGGTTTGCAATGCAGGACAGAATCTGGAGGCATTTTAATTGATGACTTACGTTACTGTCTGGGTTTTCTACAGTGATTTTCTTACCATCCATAGTTCTATTAGTTTGTAAAGCTTCTGTAAACTCTGAACAACTTGCACTGAGGAATCTGGAGCAGCCATATTAGGTGGTAAGGTTACATGTTTCAAAATGAAGATTTCATGAAGTTGACTGCAAAATTCACTTAATTTTTTCTCTTGCGGCAATCACGTAAACTGTATCTTTAATATATATATATATATTAAATTATAT
>JABJVO010000078.1:9426456-9439053 GCA_026770805.1 Boulengeromyrus knoepffleri | reverse complement strand
TATACATATATATACATACACACACACACACACACACACACATACACGTGAACTTTGTCTTGCATTTGGTCAGATAAATTAGGATAACCTGAAGGAGAAAAAAAAAGAAAAAAAAAAAAAAACAACGAATACTAAAACCTCAGCCCACGACGACCCCAGGCCAGGACCGTTGGCACTCCTCTCTGTAAACATTTGCATATGCCGTTTTTGTAGTACTTCCTTTTTTGCATATTTCCAGAACATGGATTGACACGCAGCTGCAGAATCACACCCCGAGTAGAAAATCACACCCAGAGCAGCGCCAATGCTGGACTGGCATTCCACAGAGGGCGCTCCCTATCCTATGGCCACATCCTACCCCAAACATCCGACTGGCTGAACAGCTGACAATTTGATGCCCATTAATAAATAGCTTTATTTACCTTTTCAAATGCCCTGCAATGGCAATAACAGTCCCCAATTATTAATTCAAACCGCAACACTGGCAGAACAACATTGTCATTCACAGACAGTATTGCATTCCACTACAAGAAAGCACTTGACTCAATATGCTACTACACAGCACAGAAAGGGACGGCCATCAATCTAGTTACTCTTCATGGGGTACGGAGATCCTGCAATGTGCTCAGCAGCCATTCGCATTTGCACCATATCCATACACCATATGGTCCATAGGTTTATAAGTAGTTTGATCCGAGAAGGGTTCTGGAAAGTAAGCATGTTCTGCTACAAATAAACGTTAGCACGTTTTTATCCACAGCTACATATATTTTTGATAAAGCCAGACAGCCCACTGGAGCAGTTGGGGGTTCAGAGCCTTGCTCTGGGGCTCAGCAGTGACATCACTCTACCAGACATGGGATTTGAACTGGCAACATTTGTATCACAAGCACAAATCAATCATCTGTAGTTTATGAATGAAAACTGCAGCAAGTTGCAAATGCCAGGTATGGATCTACCTGTACTACGGACAAAAGAACAAACGGGCAAGACACTTCCATTTGACAAGAGTGATCCCAGTCCTTTATCACACAACACATACATTTCCAGTTGAAAGCACAAATCTCATGTTTAGCAAATAACATAGGGAATAAAACGCAGTGACACAAAGCAGGAGATATAATGAGCAAGAGCTGCAGGATTCATCTTCAACGAATTAGAGCAGGCGGACAGTCTTCCCAGTCACAGTCAGGTAGTCCTCGTCGGCCAGGGCACGGAGGGCCTCGTCAAACATGTCCTTCGTTATGGCCTGAGGAGAAAGGAACAGGCATGCTTCTTATGGCACAACTTGCGGCAACAGAGCCAGCATGATACACTCTAGTGGTAGATAAGTTATATTTGGCTACAATTAACCTTGAGTATATTTTCAACTCGCCATTTTAGAAATATCGCAATATTTATCATAAAAAAATTCAGGTATCAACGTGAACTTCTTCCTGGTATGATTTAGCCCGACAATGCATTCATAAAAAGATTACATGATTATTATATGCTGTATTATGCAAGATGAAACAGCTAAGCAACTGGGCTAGCCTTAGTTTTAGCGGCAATTATCTTGAGATTGTACAAAGTAAAATTACGCAAAACGATTGATAGCAAAGTAATGACAAGTCAACATATAGCTTAGTTATTCATAGCTAACTTGGCATCAAACCTGACTGTCTCCTTTTAAGGTGCATCTGCATTGCAGTCGTGTTGTGGTGATAAATATTTAAGTTCTGCTTTCACTGACAGACGACTGCATTTTCATTCATTCTAAAAGCTTCCACACAACTGAGGCTTTTGCTCTTTATCTGGACGTTCATCTTCTGAGTCAGTCTTCCTTCCACCATATTGGCAAGTAATCGAGAAGAGAAACTGAGGCTTTTGTAAAATCAAACAATCGTGACGGCTTTACGCGATTCCCACGATTAGCCTTTCTGAACGCAATTCCCTCGTAAACACAGCGGGTGGCAGTGAAGCGCTGACACGTACCGCATCCGATTGGCCCCGGATGTCATCGAACAGTTGCTGGTACTTCATGGCGGGGGTTTTGCCCTTGGACTGGATGAGCTTCTTCAGGGCCAGTGCCAGCTCCTCTTTGCGTTTACGCGCCGTGGCACTCATTCCTGGCAGGAGGGACAGGTGGCGAAAGCAGGGGCAATTAGAGCACCTCAACCAAGGGTCAATGATGGATTTATAGTTGGTCTGGTCTGCTGAAGGAGGACATGTCTACGACAGCTTTACGGAAACTCCCACAAGGGCCTGCAGTTCACTTCAACTATTATAATACAATCAACAAATCACCTCGTATCTATCTGTACAAATAATTTATTCTAATGAGTAAAATACAGCTGGCACTGTAAACATTCTGGTGCAGTGCAGACCCTAACCATCACTATAGTACACTGTTTCTCAATCCGGTCCATGTTTTTGCTCCCTCTGAGCTCCCTACCAGACAGTCCACATTTCTGCTCCCTGCCAG
Source organism: Boulengeromyrus knoepffleri (assembly GCA_026770805.1). Taxonomy (NCBI): domain Eukaryota; kingdom Metazoa; phylum Chordata; class Actinopteri; order Osteoglossiformes; family Mormyridae; genus Boulengeromyrus; species Boulengeromyrus knoepffleri. Next base: position 9,436,589 of record JABJVO010000078.1, on the reverse strand, counting down.
TTCTCGATAGGGTAGCAAAAACATGGACTGTCTGTGGGTCCCCGAGGACCAAATTGGGAAACGCTGCACTAGTTGGTGCACGTGGACCAGGGGTGAGGAACCTGGTCCATGGAGAGCCGGTGCGGGTTTTTGGGATGACCTCTCAATCAGCCAATAACAGTGGGTCCCCAGGACTGGAGCTGAGAACTGCTGTTTTATTATTGGCCGATTGCGAGGTCTTCCCAAAAACCTACACCGGCCCTCCATGGAACAGGTTCCCCGCCCCTGACAGCAGCCTGCGGTCGGCATACCTGTGGTCAGGATGGATATGTCCACGAAGCCGGTGCGGGGATCGGTGGCGGACTGCTTCAGGGCTTCCCGGTGCAGCCTCTTGGCCTCCTCCACGTCAATGCTTTCCACTTTCTCAGAGAAGCGCACCTTGGCGTGAGCCTCGGCCAGCCTAATGAGGGACTCCAGCTGCCGGGGGTAGGCCGACACCATGCCACGCCCACTGCCGATCTTCCTCATGTCCACATAGGCCTGTAACAGCAAAAGGGGCACTTCAATGCATCGACCGATGTCGAGCAGATACTCGTATGCTGCAATATACGCTAATCAGGGGCCAGAGATGCCAATTTCAGGTCCAGAAAGTAAAAATCCAGGCCATGATTTACTTTCAACCAACCAGTTGAGCATAAAGAGTCACAGTCGCAGAGTACTCAACTGGTTGGTTGAAACAAAATCTTGGTCTGGATTTTCTTTCTGGACCTGAAATTGCCACCTCTGTCTGGGGCATCATTTAGAGCAGGGGTCTCCAACTCCGGTCCTGGAGAGCTACCATCCAGTAGGTTTTCTATCCTTCCCGGCTTCTGATGAACCACATCTGTTCTCAGGTAAATACCAGGAGCAGGTGTGGCTCATCAGAAGCCAAGTGGGATAGAAAACCGACTGGATGGTAGCTCTGCAGGACCGGAGTTGGAGACCCCTGGTCTGGAGGCTAACATGCTACGGTTCACCATGAGCACCATGTAGCCTGTATCTTTGCTGCCTCTTTGGCTGTTTACAGTAGAAAAATGAACAGAATAAACAACTATGATACTTCACACTTCCCTGTAGGCAGTGCTGGGGAAGTTATTCGAAAAAGTAATCGATTACAGAGGTGGAAAGTTCAGGTCCGGAAAGCACAAATCCGGACCAGTCACAATCAATCACTATTCAACTGGTTGGCTGAAGCAAATCCTTGGTCTGGATTTGTGCTTTCCGAACCCGAACTTTCCACCTCTGTCTATAATGGATGACTTCTGTGAGTAACTTCCCTAACACTGTCTATTGGGAAATTGTGTAGTTATCACCTATCCCATCATATGCTCTCTGAGACAGACATATACAGGTGAGAACAAGGTTTGGGGTTAGGGGCACTGTGTCAGTGTGTCCCTGGAGCAGTAGGAGGTTAAGGGTCTTCCTCAAGGGCCCAACGGTGATATCAGTCTGCCAAGGCCATCTACAGATCACAGACACTGGGTCCTATCCTGCAGAACCGCATACCACCTCCACATGAGTTTTGCCAGGGTATAGACAGAAGTTAGCGTGAAATACCTCAATGAGTGCCTGGCTGGCCTCCTCGCTCAAACGGGGGCTGATGTAAGTGCGAGCATAAGCAATGTAGTCCTTCAGCACAGCCATATCCAGGAACTCCTCCTCCAGCTGCTCCTCGCTCTGGTAATACAGGGACACCAAGTGGTGGGCCAGGCGCCGGTCGTAGGCCTCGTCCTGAGGGTCCAGCATCAGGAAGATCAGATCGAACCTGTGAGAGGAGCACATGGTAGTGACCGATAAATGAAGCTTCATGAACCATTTTCTGTATTTTGTAACCCCACTAGATGGCGCTCTTGGTGTGCTTTAGTGGAATTGAGCCCTTTTTTGAACAGACAGCACCATCTGGTGGTGTCAGAAAATACAGCAATTGGTTCATAAAGCATCATTTGGCCAACACATGATGCAATGAGCAGGCTTAGAGGAGAACTTTTACAGATCAGCATGGCAGCAGTAAGTATGCAAGCCGGAGCAAGAAGCATGCAGAAGGTGCTGGCAGGAGACACGGACCTGGACAGCAGGGTGTGGGGGAGCTGGATGTTTTCAATTGTGGTCTTTTTGGGATTCCATTGAGACTCCACCGGATTAGCTGCAGCCAAGATGGACGTCCGGGCGTTCAGCTGACAAATGATCCCTGCCTGAAGAGCCAAAATGCATTTGTTAGAAGTTGACAAAGGTCACATTTTCCCCGGGAGACAGCAGCTGTGATGCAACCCCTGCCATGCCCCCAGACACCGGCCTACCTTGGCGATGGACAGGGTTTGTTGCTCCATAACCTCGTGCAGCACGGAGCGAGTGCTGTCGCTCATCTTGTCAAACTCGTCGATACAGCAGATGCCGTTGTCACTGAGCACGAGCGCGCCAGTCTGCAGCACCAGCTGCCGTGTCTCGGGGTCCTTCATAACGTAGGCGGTGAGGCCGACGGCGCTCGAGCCCTTGCCCGACGTGTACTGGCCGCGCGGCACCAGGTTATGCACGTACTGGAGCAGCTGCGACTTGCTGGTGCCGGGGTCGCCGCACAGGAGGATGTTGATCTCGGCCCGGAAGCCTCCGCGGCCCGTCTGGCTGAAGTCCTTCCGCGTCCCGCCGAACAGCTGCAGCAGGATGCCCTGGAAACAGAACCACGGGAGATGACAAGCAGAACGGCACCAAGAGACCGGCGGCAGGTCAAGATGGTGGCGACACCAAGAAGTGTCAAGAATACTTCCGACAGCACGACATTACGTTGGAATGCAGCGAAACACTAACAGGAGGCAATTTAACGGAGCAGTTTTGAGGAAGCCAAAATGTAGGGGGGTTTAACATCAAGAGTAACATTTAAATGAGAAAAAGGGGTACAGATTAACTTGCGTTATAGGAAGGTCAAGAATTTCACAGGCAGGTGCGAATTAATAATAATTCGCATTTTGACGTACGAGACCACAGAGTATTGGAGCTCCAGTACAGCCCTGTTCCAGCCTTCTTTAGCTGCCCGTGGGTCAGGTTTGTTCATTCTCATTAAGTTTTGCTTTCTCACTGTTACACTGAATACTTTTGTCCCCCCCGTTTCACCAGAGCCACTTCAAATATCTAATTCAGCAGAAAGGAACAAGTTTCAATATTTGGAAATAAGCGGAGTTCAGGAAGAAACTCTGGAATCATGCGTTCAATATCGTTAAATGAATAAATGCATAGTGGGTAATTTCTGATGATACTATTCACGCATCACCGTACTTTTTCCTGATACAGAACCCTAATTTATTGAACCTCTTCAACAAATAGATTAATTTGAAGGCAGATCCCGTCTCGCTTCTAACATCTCTGGAATCCCCGGTTGTACACTTGCCAGCAACAGCAAGAGGTAGCATGCACCCAATACCACGCCTGCTTATTAAACTGACAGACCACGAACCCAAGAGTATACGTCTGGCTAACACATATTTTACCAACTACTGCAGAGAAGAGATTAAACTTTTGGGTGACAAAATTAGGTGGCACAGCGGAATAAGAAAGAGGAGAAAAGCGTGGGCAGATAGATAAGATAAAGGGAAATGCAGTATGTGGGAGTATTAACGAAAGGTACTTCGAAGTAGAGCGGAAACTATAGTCAAAGACGTCACAGACATGTCCATATAAATACAAGTTCTGTTTGGCTTAAATAGAACATATTAATTCCAATAACGCACACAGGGACTGTACAAGCCACCCAAAAAAACCTCACATATAAAACAAGTAACATTACTCCCAACGTGTGTAAATAATGGAGACTGGAAACCGAGGTCCTTGTCTAGAAGTACAGACCTCTCCATGTACAAACAAGATCATACAAATGCTACACATGAGCCTGGAGCAAATCCAACGCTGTAACGCTTGAGGGCTGTTTTACCGTTTGATCTGATTCAAAACAAACATGCCATAGATAGAGGAGAAAAACCGCTATAGGGAGTTTATAATTTATTCTTCCTCTTCAGCAAAATTGCCCAATACCCCTCTGCCTTAACATGACAAACAGATGAGTCAGAAATGAATTTCTGAATTCAGGCTGAATTTTTTGGCAAAATGAGCACTCAGCATATCCAAAACCATCTGCCAAACTCTCAGATTTTCAGCACGGTATGATTAACTGTGGAATATTCCTTCCTGAGTATGAGTGAGCAGGGGAGAGAGCGAGCTGGGCTCACCTTCTTGATGTCCTCGTGCTCGTAGATGCTGGGAGCGAGAGCGGAGGACAGGCGCTCGTAGACGTCGGGCTTGGCCGCTAGCTCCCGCAGGATTCGCACCCGCTCCTCGGTGAAGAGTTTCTCCTCGGCCTGCTCATCCAGGTCGTGCAGCCTCTTCTCGTCCGTCTTGCGGAAGTGGATGGCGTCTATGTGGGTCCTGTAGACGGACTTCACGTTGCTTTGCCGAGGGTTCAGCCTTGTGGGCATTGCCCTGTAGATACCTACAAAATAGGGGGGAATGTATAAATATTACACACACACACACACACACACACACACCTATATAGGCACCCAAGGGATTTGAACCAACAATGTATAAGATATGGACATATAACCTTAATCCATTGAATTATATTAAATCTATCATCTGGGGGGAGTACAAACTGGCAGTCTTCATTCAAACACGACTATCTTCAGAGCTGATCAATGAATCCCTCCAACCCCAGAGGGATGGTCTCACCTGTGATGTTCACTCTGTCCCCAGGCTGAACCTTGTCCACCAGGTCATTGTGGGCGTACACCACGGTGGTGTGGGGCGTCTGTCCGGCCGGCATGTCCTCGGGGGACTCCTGTAGCTTGATCTGGGGACGAAGACGGCCTGGACGTCAGCGGAGCACAGGAGGCTCCACAAATCCATGAAGGGGCTTTAATTCTACATTTTTCCCAGGAATATCTGCTTTAGGCCACACAACGGTAAAAGGGACAAGTACCACAAGCAGCAACTCTCAGGGTTGCGGCTGCTTTCTAATCATGTTAAAGTTAAAACCAGGGGTCTCCAACTCCAGTCCAGGAGAGCTACCATCCGGTAGGTTTTCTATCCTACCTGGATTCTGATGGTAAATACCAGGAGCAGGTGTGGCTCATCAGAAGCCAGGTAGTGGATGGTAGCTCTCCAGGACCGGAGTTGGAGACCCCTGGTTTTCTTTAGATCAATCCCTGCAGTAAAGCCAGACCTTTGACCACAGGTGCCCAGGCCCTACTTGCCCGCCTCGCCCGCATCTCACCATCTGCTTGTCAGAGAAGGCCGAGCGGTTGTGGATGAGCGCCATGCTGTGGGTGGTGTTGCAGCTGCGGCAGACGGCGGGCTCGGCGATGCGCCCGCGGTCGACCTCCACGCGCGTGGTGAAGGCGCACACCTGGCAGCGGAAGAAGGCCTCCTGCATCTCGGGGATGAGCTGCGAGGTGCGGATGACCATGCCGCTGATGGTGATCAGCTGGTCGATGTCTGAGGAAGCGGGCAGCGAGCCAGGTCAGGGCACGAGCTCGAACCCACGTCACCATCTTCAGCATGAACCTGCGTCTAATGCCCGCCATCACCAGCCCCCCGAGGAACCCGACTCCGTGAGGTCAAAAGCCACCTTGACCCAAGCTTTCATCACGATACCATGTGACATCATGGTCAGCACTCACTCACCTTCAGGGTTCAGGTTCCTCATGTTCCTCGTCTTGAGGGCGCTGTAGGGCCGCACCTGGATCTGATGCTCCAAGATGGAGTCGGGGAATCGCTCAAAGAAGAGCTCGTTCACGGCCATGTCGAAGGTCGGGATGACTTCCTGTGACGCAACAAGCCCCACAAAAAGTTACAGGAACTATGGTCAAGATTCACAAAGCAGGATTTCTTACTTAGCCAGAAAACTGGTCGGATTTAAGGTAGCCCAGCTTAAATCGACTTTCTTCGTTCATTTATATATAAGCCAGGACTACCTTAATTCCAAAAAGTTATCTGGCTTAGTGTGCTGTAAATGTAGACAATATAGTTTGCTGTAAAATGGCAGGATGAACAGATCTGGCAGTGCAGACATGCGATGTAAAATTGGGTAGGTGGTACGGGGCGAGTAGCGACAACACTTTTTTCACAAGGTATTTAACTTTTAATTTGTCATATCTGCTCTGTACCAGTGTTATTTACAAATCTTAAAAGCAAACAAAAAGTTTATTTATGTGTTTCAATATTCCATGCTAATAGCTTATCTTCTTCATGTGGTGTATGTGTATTAATCTATGGTCAGGCCAACACTATGACGTGCTATAAAACTGACAGAATTTCAATTAACAAATTGTCTTTATTTGTATGACAATTTATCGTCAACTAAGATTTCATTTCAGCCCCAATATATACTTGCACAATAGAAACATCTAGAAGTGATTTACAATCCTACCAACTCAGGTTGTTTTGCATTACGTCAAGCCAGGATTAAGGTGATCTAAAACACCTCCATTTTTCTTGGAATGTAAATATTTTTGGCCATTTTAGGCTTAAAAACGTCAGTCTTTATGCTGCAGTAATTCACAGCAGTTCAGCGGTAGCAGTCAAAGTCTAATAGACTGTTGGCATTAACTGCCCCCCCCCGCAACCAAATAACCCTGCTGGACTGCCATCCCATGTCCCCGCGACACGGCAGATGAGGCAACGCCAGTGTACCTGGGGGTAGCTGATGAGCTGCCTGTAGAGATCAGCGTCAAAAGCCTGCAGGTGGCCGCAGTTGACGTTCAGCACGGGCTCCCCGACCACGTTGATCTGCAAGGGATCACGGGAGACGAAAGGGTCACGCTTACGGATACGTGGTCGGGCGGCGGCTACAGTCGGGGCCAAATGGGACCCCCACCTCCTCCAGCTTCTGCATGTACAGGGGCTCGTTGAGGTCCAAGCCGGCATTCTCGTCCTCGGTGGAGGTGGGGTCGATGAACCGCTGGAGGAACCGCTGCAGGCCAACAAGCAGATTATCACCACAGGAGACAAGTACCAGTCCGGCTTCGCAAGTGATACACCTAATCTGGTAATACAATCTCATAACTCGATAACACTCTCGGGATAAGGCTGCAATGGCTTTACTGGCCACAAGCTTTTTCCCCTCTGGCAGACATCAAGCTTGATGAATTACCTGGAACTTCTCCTTGCAGGTTCCCACATTGACGTCTGTGCCCCAGATGACCAGCTTCTGGCCCACAGATTGCTCACTGGCAGGGGCCTCCTCTCCAGCAGCCTGCAGGACGAGACGTTCACAGCTCTGTCGTCAGCGCTCGCACCCCAGCCCGTCTCACTGCAGCAGTTTTCACAGCGTCCCTGCCCCCCTCCTCCCCCGAAACGGTGCATCCACCCACCCGGTCTGAGTGCAGGTCCACCTGCCGGGCCTTGCGGACGGAGCCCAGATCGGGTCGCTGCCGGGCCTGAGTACCGCGGATGCCACTGCGGGGGGTGCCCTCGACCCTGGAGCTAGGGGTGCCGTACGTGAGGGGGGAGCTGACGTCAATCTCACTGGGGGGGGCTGTAAACACACAGGGAGCCAAGGTCACTGACAGACTCATAACCGGGCAAGAAAACTACAGACAGAGACAGTGATGAACCGTGCAGCTAAAAATATTTACTATGCTAATCGAAGGCCTGACAAGTGGACAGTGCCCACCCCAACAGATCATCTGGCCACCACCCAGTTCAACTTTCACTGTCACCTTTCCCTAAATTCTGAATTATTCAATCCACACGGCTTATACAGTTATGTGTCAAAGTTTAGCACGTAAAAGAGCCATCGATGCTGTTCTAAGGAAACACAGAACTCACATAACATTCACTGTCCTCAATATTATTGTAATCCACTCGTCTGTTTCCAATACCAGCAGGCAGCAAACGCTGTTAAATTTCTGCACATTAAGCAGCACCTGAGCGCCGAGAGCGGACCGGGCTGGAGAACAGCGAGGTGTCGTGGCGGGCGGGACTGCGCATGTCCGTGGCCGGGGAGGTCGGCATGGGCTGCAGGTCGCCCGTGGAGGTGTCATCGGTCCGGCGGCGCTGGGACGGGGGAGACCGGACATCGTCGCTCCGGGCTGCAGATGCAAGCGGGCACTTAGTGGCCTGGCTCACCACACCATCCATTCCACATGTCCACAGATCGAAACTGAGTTTCTAAACAGAAACATCGCCACTTACGGGTCTGCGGGTTGCTGCGTCGCCCGCGTTTGCCCTTACTCGGCGTCGAAGAAGGTGAAGACATTATGATCGCTGCCAAAATAAAATCCCAAAAATCATAAATCGTGCTACATAACGGTCAAGTACACAATAAAAGTAAGCATACAACAAATATGTACTTTCACATCAGCGCGCCCGAGACAAAGTATTAGTGCATCGCGCTACACATCCTGTAATGAACAACACTCCAAATAACGGCTTATGAGGCGCATTCGTGCTGAAAACTTACAAGTAAAAAACCATGACACGATCTAAAACTAAACAATTACACAATGAAATTTAAGCACAGTACCGTAAGTGAACTTATATTAATATATTGTATTAACATTAAGCTACCAAATTGAACGCATAGATTAAACTTTCAGCGACCACTTCTAAATCGTACCGCGGCCGTATATAAAAAAAAAAACTAACATACACTTATATTAGTGAAGGAAAAACAAAACGCAATCCATACCTTCCTATCCACACGTCTTTGCAGAAGCTACTAAATAAACGCGCGAAATGTGTCCGTGACGTAGTTTTCGCGGGGTTTCGACAATAGACGATACTGTTTTGTTATGCGTCCCACAGGGTGATTCCCGAAAAATAAGAATTTTGTCTTTTAAAAAAGACTAAAGTACTTCAACATGAGATAATATAACAGTAAATATATTTAGGTTTTATTTTGTATTTTTGTTTCAAAATCATACAACGTTTTGTTATGAGTGTGCTTCTTGATACGTTTACTTAAATAACCCCCATATGCTGTTGGTTTATTCCAAAAGTTCGCGGCAAAAACCGGAAGCCCGGTATAATGAGCCAAGCAGTTTTAAAGTAGTTCGAAAAACCAGAAGTAGCTGGAAGTGTCCTCACTGACATGGATTACCTGGTTGCCCTAATATGAATGTGTAGACTAGTAGTATTGTCTTTTATATTGGTCGGGGCTTTCTGAGTTTCGACTGTTTTTCATTCGTTATATTTTATGTACTATTTTGTGGTTTGTGATTTATTTTTAGCAATAAAGATGACACAGAGATAATCACCGAAGTAATGCACGAGACGTCCTGTTCTTTAAAGTTTGGCTGTTAGTTCTTCATTACACAACAGAGACTGTCTTGCGAAAACAAAACAAAGAGATAAATGTATTAATATTAAACACATTGATCCAGTGTTCTTGCGCCCCTATTCCTTTGCGTCACATGCAGTGTATTCATTGATGGATCCCCGATTTCTCATACAATTGGCTTATATAAGTCTTGGCAGAATGCCTGCTATCTCTTAGAAGAGAAACTCATCAAAAAGTTAAATGCATAATGATGGTCTGAATGTAAAAAATAGTTATAAGGCTATGTTTATAATTTAACACAGATTCATTCTAGAATTACAATTTGCCTGTGTAAAGGAAGAACAGGATATCATTAGGGTATACTATGGCTGTATCACACATAAAATATATCCAGGCACATTATTTTTGCAAATGAATGTAGAATGGTTTCCAGAGTAACTGTCCGAACTTTACTGTCTGAGGTAGAGGATCACCAAAAGATACTATGTTGTAGTACTTCGATCTGTCGGTGCGACAAAAAAAAATGTAGAATGGCGGTGTGTGGCTGCCTCTGATAAGGCGGTCAGCTGGACAAGCCGGACAATGACAGAAATAATGATAATAATAAAATCGGAGGGGAAAAAATATATTAGTGGGGGACCCCTGACAGGGACTCTCTGATTTGGACGTCAGATCGGGTGCAGTAATTGGAGAGAGACACGGATGTGACATGGGACACAGACACAGCGGAGGCAGGTATATGCAGTAACCGAGATGCGGGAGGGTGACGCCGTTGTTCTGACAAAACATCCTACCTATCGAGACGTGCTATCGAGCCTTTCTGCGCATGTGCAGTTCCACCGTCTTTGGA
>JABJVO010000078.1:9412660-9426356 GCA_026770805.1 Boulengeromyrus knoepffleri | reverse complement strand
CCTGCCATTTCATAAAATAAAGGCATCATGCATGAATCCAGGCCAACGTGCAACAACATTTGTCAAAACCAGGTTGGAGTTATAGATGAGTTGCACACTGATGGAATGAAACTTCATTTTCTGATGGTGCTTTAAAGTAGTCATCATAATGCATTAAACTGCATTCATAAAATATTATAAACATGCCTATAATTATTTATAAAAAGGCATAATACTCCTTTTAAGTCCTGTAAGTTGTGAGATGGGGTCGCCTTGGATTGGACGTGTTTGTCCAGCACATGCCACAGATGCTTGATCAGATGGAGATCTAAGGAATTTGGAGGCCAGATCAACACTTTGATATTTGTCATGTTCCTCAAACCATTACTGAACAATCTCTGCAGGGCGCATTATCCTGCTGAAATTGGTCACTGCCATTGGGGAATACCATTGCCATAAAGGGGTGAACTTGGTCTGCAACAACGTTTAGGTAGGTGGTACATGTCAAAGTAACATCCACATGAATGCCAGGACCCAAGGTTTCCCAGCAGAATTATAGCCAGAGCATCACACTGCCTCCACCGGGTTGCCTTCTTCCCGTAGTGCATCCTGGTTCCATCTCTTCCCCAGGTAAACAACACACACACACACACACGTCCATGTATCAGAAAACATGACCCATCAGACTAGGCCACCTTTCATTGTTCCATGGTCCAGGACGGACACTCATGTGTCCATTGTAGCCGCTTTTGGCAATAGACAGGGGTCAGCATGGCTGACTAATCTGCAGCAGCACAGCCCAATATGCAGCAAGTTGCTATGCACTGTATGTCCTGACACCTTTCTATCACAGCCAGCATTAACTTTTTCAGCAATCTGTACTATAGTAGCTCTCTTGTGGGACTGGACCAGACGGGCTGGTCTTCACTCCCCATGTGCATCAATGAGCTTTGGGCTGTTTGCTCCATAAGCAAACTATCCAGACTGATCGGGATGACGGTCTTAATGTATGAGTCTCTCAAAGCACTTTTTGGGCACATGAACAATGGTGGTAGACTACAGACAGGTGGCGAAAGCAGCTTGATGTGGGGAGAAATTGAAAATGCTGGTAAACGATTGTCAGTTTCTTGGGTATAATTGGTCAGATATATCGTTTTTCAGATTCAGCTGATTGAATAAAGTTATGGGTGATGTTACTTTTCATATACAACCGGGTGATTTCAATTTTGAGGACGTCACTGCACTACGTCTTCACTCCTGCAGATGTCGCTGTTTGCTTGTTTGAAAGCAAGTGAACAGCCTGCGCTCGGAAGGCTGTAGGTGATTCCATTATTGCTGTTATTAAGACGTGCATGAGTCCTGAGTGTTTGTGGAGCACACCAAAGTTTTAAAGAATGCCTAGATTTTATATTCCCTATTGCATTAACATGTGTCATAGTGGTTTTAGCTACCATAGTGGTGTGTGATATGAAAGGAATAGCCATGATCTGTTTGATAGGCATAATACATCTGCATGCAGCTGTGTTTGCTGTTTGGCTCATACGTGCAATGAAATGCATTTTTTGTTAGATACATATGCACATTCACAGATGAGCCAGTATTCATAAGCATCACTCCTAAGATTGATGATGATTTCTGTTGGAACATACTCTTTGACAGGTGGAGAAATAGGGTTCTAAATGTAAACCATGCTTGAAGCACATTATGGACAGTTTGCAATCACTCTCGGGTTTAAAAATAGCACCCACATTGATAACCCTGGAATGGAATTTCCAGGCGCTTCACTATTTCCTGCTCTAAGAAGCTTTATGACTATGGTCACATTTCCTGTGAGTTTTTCTGGTAAGCGGCCAGTGACCGCATAAGTAAGCTTATAAGGGTCAGTGAAGCTGACCGCGTGTCAGAACCTGAAGCAGGCAGACTGACGTGAAGGTGAAGTTCTGTGCTGTCTTCTCTCAGAGGTGAGGTCAGTCCTCAAGGCTTTTTCTCAGACCGCTGCAGGTTATGGGGTGTGAAACTGCATTCAACAAGCAGATTTACTGTGTTTGTCATGTATACATACATGACACATTGATATTTAAGGTATTATATTTATATTTAAACCTACTGCATATTTAAAACACTTGCATTTTTTTTAAATATTAAATGTAAAAACAACCTTACCTCTTGCACCAGATTTCACGTGCCAAGGCATTTTGTTACTTGGCTGAATTATTTTATTAGTTCTGCTGCAAGTCTTGCTAAATTCAGGTTGCTGGCCAACTACTGAAGTTTTGTATCATGTCGTCATCACATTATTGCAAATTTAACACCATTTACACCAAAAATGAAGTCATAAATGTACAATTATCACCCGTCTGCTTTCACTTTGTGGATAAAAGACCAAATTAAGACCATTGTGGTCTGTGATTTGCCTGGGTAAATATAGGTATAGACTCTTTAAGATTGCTCAGCAAAACTACTGTTGTGTAGAATTTTCTGTTTACTTGCTTGGGAAGATTCCAGAATATTCTGACCAAGTTGTCATGCGTTTATGTTGAACACCACACCTCTCCGCTCTATTGGTGAGAGCCTCAGCGCCCACCTCTCTTTGACCCAAAGGAATCCACTAGACCTGCCGTCTGGATTGGCTGTTACATAACACAGCCCTCCTCGCTGGATCCCTCCCACACTGCAAAGAGACCCAGGAACATTCCAAGCAGTTACCTCCCCCAGAGCTGCACTCTCTGCAGCGATTGGTCATCCTTTCACAGAAAATTCCCCAAAGGCTGTGTTCTATTAAATATCAGCTTGTTGATGTTTTTAAAGGCCTGCAAAGCTGTATGTGGCTGCTGCCCACTCAGCTCTACTACAGACTCTCTCTCTCACACACACATGTATACACACACACACATATCTAAATGGGGACCGTCCATTCATTTCTATGAGAAAAGCCCTAATCCCAACATGACGGCCTTAACCCCTACCCAGCCTTAACCGTAACCATAAGTAGCCAATCAAAATAAAAGCGTTTTGTCATTTTTACTTTTTTGATTGCATTCACGGATTTTTTTTAATAAAATTGAGGTTTTCCCAATTTTTAGTTTTTCGATTGCAATCACAGATTTCTGAGGGGACCTGAAAAATGGTCCCCACAACATCAAAATAACAGGTTTTTATTACATTGTGGGGGACATTTGATCCACACACACACACATACACACACACACACACAATTACCTTGTGTGTACAGACATAGAAATCACACTAACTGCTACAAACATAAAGATATACAGGTTATTGGTACAGACACACATTTTCATTATTATCTTTGTAGATACGTTCATAAGCACCTTCCACTGGCTTTGCCTTATTCAGAAACACACATAGGTATATCTTACTTCCATGAACAGTCACACATAGAAAACAGACATATAGAAATCCTACAATTCCATCTGAAGATCCATCTTGTCAGATTCTCTTGCCTTGCTGTCCTACATGACAGGACATTGGTTTAGATATCAGGGATATTGACCAGGCCTGGGCAAATCTTTAATGATTATTTTCTCGTCCCATGAGATGGTACAGAAATAGACTTCTTAGATTTTACTACGCATTTATTGTAAATTCACAAAAAGATTTGTGAGAAAATCGATTAGTTTTCTTGGAAATGAGCAGCTTTAATTATATTTTACTAATGAGTTGGGCCAGTAAATACAGCAGACTGAGGCCCAGGTCTGACCTTGCTGACCTCACTTGTTTACCTGGGGATGGAGCCAGGATGCACTTTGGGAAGAAGGCAAACCGGCGGAGGCAGTATGGGAATCCGTGGGTCCTGGCGTTCATGTAGATCTTATTTTGACATATAGCACCTACCTAAACATTGTTGCAGACTGAGCACATCCCTTCCCCGATGATAGTGGCTTCTTTCAGCAGGATGATGCGCTCTGTCACACTGCAGAGATTGTTCAGGAACGGGCTGAGGAACATGACAGCGTTCAAGGTGTTGACTTGGCCTCCAAATTCCACAGGTCTCAATCCAATCGAGCATCTGTGGGATGTGCTGGACAAACAAACCCAATCCAAGGAGGTCCCACCTGGCAGCTTACAGGACGCAAAGGATCTGCTGCTAACGTCAGATACCACAGGAGACCTTCAGAGGTCTTGTAGAGTCCAGATAGCACAGGAGACTTTCAGAGGTCTTGTAGAGTCCAGATACCCCAGGAGACCTTCAGAGGTCTTGTAGAGTCCAGATACCACAGGAGACCTTCAGAGGTCTTGTAGAGTCCAGATACCACAGGACACCTTCAGAGGTCTTGTGGAGTCCATGACTCCCCGGGTAAGAGATGTTTTGTAGCAAGAGGTGGAGCTGCACAACTATCGTGGCGGCGAAGGTGGGCCCAGGTGGTCCTCAACCCACCCATAAAGCCTTCACAATGAGCGATACAACACGATAAAGCGATTGTGTATGACAGGTATGTGTGTGCATGGTTAGAGCAGTCAGAGGGAAAGGGCTGTTTAGAGGCAGACTTCTCTTTCTCTTTGTTTCTTTGGCCTTAATACCACGGGTCATTTAAAAACTGATTTGAAAAAATATGTGGCCGAGTCTGTACTGTGATTTTGTTGCCAAGTGAATTATTACGGGACTGGCCCACACATGCTATGATTTCTGGCTCTGCTGTTGCTACACAGCACCAGGCCAGTGGTTGTAATGTTATGGCTGATGCTGGGGCTTTGGGGGAGGGGCTGGTCATTAAAAAAATAATAATGATAATAATAAAAAGGTATATATTTTCAAGCCACGCCTTTTTTCCCGACCCCAGGCATACATGCCTTCCGATCACACCCAGAAAAAAACCTATCAACCCCCCCCCAGGTAGACAAGTTTCACCACCAGCACCCCACTCTCAACCCACCCACCCCCCTCAGCAAGTTTGACCAGTCTGTGACATTTTGGACAATGCCTGATCCAGTTGGAAACCCCTAGGGGAAATTCTCTGGTGGGAGTGGTGTGGGGTTACTGCTGGTGATCACAACCCTTGAAGGAGAGGCGAGAGCCTGAGTGCTGATAGAATCTAAGTGGGCACATTCATTAGCCCGGGAACACCCAAGGGCCACACCTAAAGCCCTGCACTCTCGAGGAGGTGAAAGTGTGCTCCTCTTAGTAAAGGAGAACACACATTATTCTGAAGATGACCGAATGTGGTGGCTGTAATGTGATCCGACTGCCCGGCGCCAGATACTCAGAATAAGCCACCGACGTATCAAAAAGCATAGTGACATTGTCCGAACGTGCCACAGCCTCGTAACACCGACTTACCAAGCAGGAGTAAGTCCAGCAACTCCATCGCCAGTTCTGATTACATCTTTTGACGTATTTACATTGCAACGGTGATAAACGCTGTAATTTAATACTCACTGGCTACTGCGGTTTTATGTCCAGACGCGGGATGCTCGCGAGGCGCCTCGTCTCGAACAACCACAAGAGGGCGAAGGTAAAATCGGAAACGTAGTTTAATCCTTTAACTTTTTCCGCCTGGAAAAGTACGAGCTGCATTCCTCGCAGAGGCAAAACGTGACTGGACATAGTGCGCCGACAATAATATACATATAAATACTTCACACATTACGCTCCTGGGGTGCAGCTTTGAATAATATTTAGTTTGCTCTACATGTCATATTATTTTTGCCACAACGAATTCTGGAGGTAAAGAAACTACATTATTAGTGGCGAACGTTAAATGGTGTTAGCGCAGTGTAATAACTGACAGTAGTTTTGAGTACGTAGCTATGAATATTGACTATAATATAAAATTGGAAAAGCACACCTTGTCGGTGCAGCATATTTTCATATTGTTCAGGGGAAGAAGGGAGAAGAAAAACAATCTGATGGCACCCACCTTAGCATGTCACTTTCCTATAGTTAGTAACATGTTTTTGCAGTCTGACTGTTTACACGAGCTGTCATACAAACCAGTGAAATTCAAAACAGGGACTGATTCTCCTTGGAAGGAGGAGGAGGAGGAGAGGTGGTGGTAGAGGGAGGGGGCACCGGGAGATCGACTCCAACAACTTGGAGAAAAAGTTGAGGTTTAACTTGGCGTCAGTTTGGCAGGCGGCGTGTTTCAGCCCTGTGGTGGGCGGGGAGGAGGGAGCCCACCCTCCCCTCCTCAAATAGGAGCCGGCAGAGGGAGTCAAGCTGGAGCTGGACGTTACTGGCTTCGTAGAAGGGGAGGTGAGCCTCTGACGTCAGCACAAGACGCGCATAAATACTCCACGCACTCCAAGACCTTCAGAGACTTCAGAAGTTAGGGCAAATGTATAAGTCATATGAAGCTTTTCTGCATACACAGCCTGTGATCGGGGGACACACATTAATTAAACGAGCCGTGAATAGCAGCTGATCATCAAGCGGTTGCTCAAAGTGGGAATTAAAAAAGGGAGCATTCGTGTTTGTTTTTTTTTTTTTCCACTGGTGCAGGTGTTTCGCGACCAGCCTCCGCAGAACCTCATGGTCACCGCTTAAGGACTTTTTAAGCAGTTTTATACCTGTTGCAGACACGAGGTTTATTCGCCGCGCAACGTGGAAGTGTCATCTCCATTCATGAGTGTGTCCATGCTGGAATCGGAGTGCGTCTCGCCACCGTGCAGCATCGGCTGGGGGAATGAACCTGCCAACTTCTACGAGAGCAGACCGAGCGCGCTGCAGGGCGTCTACAAGCCCGGCCGGGGCGCCGCCGCGCCGGAGGACAGCAGCCTGACCGAGCTCAGCACCGCTCCGGCCATGTACGACGACGAGAGCGCAATCGACTTCACTTCCTACATCGACTCCATGTCCTCGGTGCCAAACCTGGAGCTGTGCAACGACGAGTTTTTCGCCGACCTGTTCAGCACCGTGAAGCAGGAGAAGAGCGAGTTCGGCCACCTGACTGGCGCGGCGCAGCATCCGGCCGTACTGAAGGAGCCGCTCCGGAACGGCGATGACAGCTTCGTGAGGGGGTCCTTCAACGCTCCCGTGAAGCAGGAGCCCGACTGGAGTGACAGCGACACGCCCGCCTCGCTGCCGTCGCAGATCGAAACGTGCGCGCAGACCACGGTGACCCTGCAGACCGGGCAGCCCACGCCGCCGGCCACCCCGGAGCCCGGCGCCGCCCAGCCGGCGCCCCGCAAGGTCGCCAAGGAGAAGGGCAAGAAGTCGGTGGACCGCTACAGCCTGGAGTACCGGCAGAGGCGAGAGAGGAATAACATCGCGGTGCGGAAAAGCAGGGACAAGGCGAAACAGCGCAACCTGGAGATGCAGCAGAAGATGGTGGAGCTGAGCACCGAGAACGAGCGGCTGCACAAGACCATCGAGCAGCTGAGCCGGGAGCTCAGCAGTCTGAGGAACTTCTTCAAACAGGTCCCCGGCTCCACAGCCGCGGATATTCGGTGACACTCAGCAAAGCCGCCCCTATCCCCACAACGATACCTCAAGCCGACTACCAATAATCCATCTGTAGCAGATGTACTGTAAAGTTACTCGAGACAGTATAGCACTGATACGAGTACCGAGTATTTTTCTATATCAGCTGATGCCTGTGATATAGCTGTCATAATCACTTTTTTCAGGCAGATATTTTCTATTTTAAATTATTTTACGACTTAAATTTGTAGTCATATTAGCTATGGTACGCCTTTTACAATTCCAAAAAACCTTTGTATGTTTGCAAGGAACGAGAGAGAGCATGTTTGGTTTTTTTTATTGTTTGTACATAATTTTGACTTTTTGTAAGTAAAATCTAAATAAAACTGCTTTAATGTCATCTGTACATGGGGTGGTGATTTGGGTGGCTGAGGGAAAAGTTGCAATAAATGCAGACCACGGCGAGGTGTGAAAACGGTGCGATCAAAGGTCACCAGAGCGTTTGGGTGACCAGTGGCATGAGTGTGTCCTGCTGCCCTCAGAGAAAAGGCTTCTTGTAAATGACTGCAGGACCCCAGTAAGTCACTCTGTATCAGATATGCTTGTGTGGGTCATACTTTCATGTTTTTACATTGTTGTAATCCTGCAACATTAACACAAGAAGAGTCAGGTGGTTTTGTTCTTTTTTAGCACAGCAACATGTTGACATTTATCAGATTCACAGCCACTGGCGAGATTACTCAGGAAAAAAAAAGTGTGTATTGATGCAGGCCTGTTTGAAAGCCATGTCTCTTGCTGAAATAAACTCTACTGCAATGACACTATGTGCAGGGCCCCTGCAAAACAGCCCAAGGCAGAAAAGTGAAGCCATCAATTACTGGAGACAGGAGTGTGGGTCAAAGGTCCCAGTGTCGGCAGGGTACAGCAGGGCCTGGCTGGACCCCTCTGAACCTTGGCGGGGGACAGCAGGCTGGGGAGGGGGCTGGCTGCATGCCACGTGTCTTTCCCTCTCTCTATCGCAGGTGACCGCGCTCAGGCTGGGCCCCCCCGCGCCCCCCCCCTCGTGTGAGACTCCGCCGCATATGCTGATTTCTTCCAGGCCAATCCAGGTTGCCGGCCGCCCCATCACCACCCGGACGTAGGCGGAGAGGGGGCCGACCTCCGCCCCTAGAACACCCTCCACCTGGTAGCCCTGGAAGAGGATACAAACGCAGACGGCGCTGGTTAAACGGCGACGGCGATTAGCTTAGCTGAATCCGTCGCTCTCGTCTGACTGATAAGGAGGAACTATCTGGACGGACATGCCCACGGGGAGCCCCCCCACCCCAGCCTGGCTCCTCACCATATAGCCTTCACCATGTTTAGAGATGGCTGTCACGATTGCCGACCAGAGATAAGAGATTGAAAGATGATGACAGTCACATATTTAGCAACCACAAACAATGCTTTTCTCCCTGGATTAACAAGGCCAGTCCGACAGGTTCTACCAAGAACGTAAACAAGCCTTTTCCCACTATGGCTGAGGGCCCCTCCCTTTCGCACGCCCAGCCTATGAGAAACCCTCATGCTTCTGACTGACAGCAAAGATCCCTCCCACACAGCACTCATTCCCCACGTGCGACATTTGCGCCCATAAACGTGCCGTCGCAGAAGGACCGCGCCCCGTCACCCACCTCGTGGCCGCAATCCGCCCCGCTCAGGATGGCCTGGATGGTTTCTTGTATCAACTGTTTGTAGAGAGAATACAATATTTGCTTACAGTTAGCATTGGTGGTTCTGGAAATTAGCATTTAACTGAAGCTCAATATACTGGATACACAAATGCCAATTTAAAGCCCATAACATTTTCCTATTTTATGTAAATACCACTACAACTGCTGTGATCCAATCAGATCCCAGAAACCCTTGATGATGCAACTGACCTGCACTGCCGTTCCTTGACATTAGCTGACAGTGCGCCACCAAATTTACTCAAAGGTCTGCCGCAAGAGGATTAGAGCAACTTTATTATCAGTAATCTCTAGATCTATTCCCATTCAGTCTTTAACCTCTGGCCCAGTTGCTAGGCAGTCATTACTGTTATTCTAAACTTCTGCAAGAATAATCAGTTTAGTAAATATTAAATGTCTTAATGCAGCTAGTCTGAAACCCAATGTCATTTCTCTTTGATTTTCATCATCTTTCTCAATACAGATAACATACAACTAGTTATTAAAACAACCAGCTGGGGTCACTTATTTTGTCAGCTGGTTTTCCAAAACATACGAGTCTTGTAATCTAAGCATTTCTGTCTGTAGTAGAATTATTTCTGCTAGATAAGGGAATAGGCACCCATGCATGAGTAATACGATGTTTTTGGTTTAGCAGCTATAATAAAAGAAATGTAATACTCTAGATAATATTTCATATTCCATACTACAAAATTAACAGATGGGGGTCACTATTTTGTGAATTCAGCAGTTGAAGATCATCATGTCCTGCTCTCCAAATCACACATGCTCAGATGACCTTGTTCCAGTTGCTATGCAGTGCCCATGCAGGCTGTTATGGTTATCCATACTACAGTCCATTCCCATCCCATGCAGGTTGTTATGGTTATCCATACTACAGTCCATTCCCATCCCCTGCTATGCAGCGCCCATGCAGGCTGTTATGGTTACCCATATTACATTCCATTACCATCCCCTGCTGTGCAGCGCCCATGCAGGCTGTAATGGTTATCCAAACTACACAGTCCATTCCCATCCCCTGCTGTGCAGCGCCCATGCAGGCTGTCATGGTTATCCATACTACACAGTCCATTCCCATCCCCTGCTGTGCAGCGCCCATGCAGGCTGTTATGGTTATCCATACTACAGTCCATTCCCACCCCCTGCTATTCAGCTCCCATGTAGGCTGTTATGGTTATCCATACTACAATGTATTCCCATCCCCTGCCATGCAGCTCCCATGTAGGCTGTTATGGTTATCCATACTACACAGTCCATTCCCATCCCCTGCTATTCAGCTCCCATGCAGGCTGTTATGGTTATCCATATTACATTCCATTACTATCCCCTGCTGTGCAGCGCCCATGCAGGCTGTTATGGTTATCCATACTACAGTGTATTCCCATCCCTTGCTGTGCAGCGCCCATGCAGGCTATTATGGCTATCCATAGTGCAGCCTATTCCCATCCCTTGCTGCACAGCGCCCATGCAGGCTATTATGGCTATCCATAGTGCAGCCTATTCCCATCCCTTGCTGCACAATTCTTTTGCAGGCTGTTATGGTTATTCATGCTAAAACGCAGTTAAATCCTGGCCGTGTTTCCGTGCTGCATGATCCCCCCCCAGCAATGAGAGATCTCCCATCATCTCTTGAGGGCTGGCAAAGAACTTCAGCCGTAGCGCTCTCTCTCTCTCGGCCTCACATCCTGAAAGCTGATAGGCATCTCTGCTTTTTTTTCCTTCTTCACATGCTAATCCACGCCAAAGTCACAGCACCTTCATCTTTACTGTGCACTGGCTCAGCGAGGGACAGCTCAGGAAGACCTCCAGCTGCATCTTCAGCACGGGCTCCTTCACCAGCACGTCACAGAGACGGCAGAGGAACCCGGGGCTGCTGGGGGCAAAAAGAGCAGTTTAGAACTTAATGTGTCGTCTCTAATGTGGAACGTTTTATCCATCCGTCTTCCAGTACAGGGTCATAGGGGCCCTGGAACCCATCACAGGCAAAATATGAAAGCAGGCCAACGCAGATCCTGACAGGATGCCAGTCCATCAAAGGGCAACCACACAAACACACACTGCAGGCAGCTTAGAGATGCCAAATCATCTCGGGGCATGACTTTAGACTGCGAGAGGAAACCCACAAAGGGAGAACATGCTAACTCTACACACACCCAGAGTGGAGGTGGAATCTGAACCAGGAATGAGCCAGTGTGTCAGCCACATTTTATCAATTAATAAGTAAATTGTATTTATTACAGATTTCATTAATGCTTATCATAATGCGGCTAATTAAAACGTTAACATTTAATGGTATAGTACAGCTACAACACAATGCATGGAGTAATTTTTAACTGTATACTGTAGTATCACACAGTGTTCTACACAACCAGACTGATATATTCAGCTCTTTCCTGGGCTGCTCAATCAAAACTTACTGTCCAGCAGGATCTGTGACCAACTGCTCACTGCCACACAGGTTACAGGTAGGCCAGGAATAGGCCGTATTCTCATCCACACCAACAATGACACCTGCAAATACAGACACCTTTTATTATTAAACCCTCTTCCCAATTTTCAGTTCAAGTGGTTTTTCTGGTGTCAGAAGAGCTTGCAGTTTGTCATCCTAAAACTGCTACACTGCACTGATTCAATCATTTACTAAAATAGCAAACAATAAGGTTATAATTAGACACAAATGAGACATTTTGTAATAAAGTAACACAATAAAGCAATTCATCCATCTGTCTATCTCGGACAGCCATCCATCCATTTTCTGCCCCTGCTTATATGCAGGATCGGGGGGGGTCTGGAGCTACAGGCGGGAACAACCCAGGATGGGGCACCATCCCATCACAGGGCTCACTCACACACACACACTTACGGGACTGACCGCAGCATGTTTTTGGACTGTGGAAGGAAGCCAGAGTACCCAGAGGAAGCCCCACTACGACATGGGGAGAACATGCATACGTCTCACACCTGGAGCGACAGTGGAGACGCGAACCTTGATCCCAGAGGTCTAACCACTGTGCCACAGTCCCACCCCCTATCCTGGACAGGTTAGACATTATTCCAGGTAGCACAGGCTGCAAGAGGCGCACACAGCCTGTACGGGATGTGCGATGGGGATGTGCAATGGGGATGTGCAATGGGATGTGCGATGGGATGTGTGAGGCAGCAGCACTGCTGGTGCTTCTTTGGAGGTGCTGGGGGGCCTGAATGACAACCTTAGCAGGGACCATCGTGCCTTAAAACCCCAAGGAGGCCTATGAACTCTGGAACGTTGTGCCTTTCAGAAAGACAATAGCTTTGTCTCCAGCGACCACAGTCAGGCTGCTCACGCAGCAACAGGGCAGGCTAACCTCAGAGGGGGGGATTTGCAGAAAAACAGACACTCCCCCAGCCTGAAAGAGAGAGATTGATGGCACTGGAACGCACCTCGCACAGAGCACAGCGTGTTCACAGCCACGTCGGGCCCCAGGGGGTCAAGCCAGGCCAGGACAGGGGCTGAATCCTGCAGAGCATGCAGCTGGACCAAGGATCGCTCGGCACACAGTACTGCACCTGCATGCGCGCACACACACACAGACATAAATACACGCAATGACATACACAGAGACACACATACAGACACACACACACACACACACACACACAGACATAAATACAAGCAATGACATACACAGAGACACACATACAGACAGACAAATGCGCGCGCACGCGCACACACACACACACACACACACACACAGAAACACCCAAAACCACAATCTGTGCAGTCATACACTAACATCCTCGAAATCTGTCCCCACCGAGACAATAATAAACACCCATCTGCAAGCAAACTATGTACAAACAAGCTGCCCCAAGCGGCCCCACTCTATCCAGTCAAGTGCCAAAACATATTTCTCTGTATGTGCAAAAACATACATTTTTGGTCATGTGGCATGTGGAACAAGCTCCATGTCATTTTGTATGACTACAGGCTACAAAGCTTGAAATCAGACGCACGAAATCCAGTCTATAAAACTGCATATCGCTAATACTTGAAAGCGGTATATCTTACATTAGTTTGAGTTACATATGTGACTGTCTCTTCCCATTTCCTTACCAAATTCACAGTTGTAAAGGCAGGTCATTTGCAATGGTGCAGAATCACAGATTGGCAGTAAAGGCTCACACAGAGGAAGCACTGTGACGATGCCCCTGATGTGAATGAACATTTCGCAATACAGATGAAAACATCTGCAAAGACCACCTGTAGCATTCCACCATTAATTTCTTAATTCCACTTTAAATGAAATGCACAGAAACTATGATAAAAAAAGCTAAGACCCAGGAAAATGTGAAGTAATGGCAGACCCTAACGGTGGAGTGCGGCTGGGCTATCGCGCTCCCTAACGGTGGAGTGCGGCTAGGTTATCACGCTCCCTATAGGTGGAGTGCGGCTGGGTTATCACGCTCCCTATAGGTGGAGTGTGTGGCTGGGTTATCACGCTCCCTATAGGTGGAGTGTGTGGCTGGGTTATCACGCTCCCTATAGGTGTAGTGCGGCTGGGTTATCACGCTCCCTATAGGTGGAGTGCGGCTGGGTTATCACGCTCCCTATAGGTGGAGTGCGGCT
>JABJVO010000078.1:9344578-9361024 GCA_026770805.1 Boulengeromyrus knoepffleri | reverse complement strand
CCGTGGAGATGCAAGACCCAGCTCCATTGGTCGTGGCATCACAACCGTGGGGATGCAAGACCCAGCTCCATTGGTCGTGGCATCACAACCGTGGAGATGCAAGACCCAGCTCCATTGGTCACAGAAAAGAAGAGAGACCAAAAGCTGTTAACCAATGTATATATGTATTAGGATTGTAACGGTATGAGTATTCATACCGAAAATTTCGGTACGGGTCTTTCGGTTCGGTACGCATACGTACCGAATGAATGCAGCAAATGCATTTGTGCATTTCCCCTGAACAACATACGGAAAGGGGCGAATGAAGCCGTGCTGCTACACATGCGTGTGTACGTCCTAACGTGAAGCTGGAAGTCGTTAATGTCAATACAAGTAGAGCGCAGGTTTTTCTTTTAAATGCAGCACCATAATGGATATTTATTTTATACTTTGTAGTTTGAGAAAATATTTGTGTTGCACAGGTCCAATATGAAGCTGAAATGTGAATACAGTACAGATTCGGTACAGTTAATTTTCTAAATGTGCACCTTAACAGATGCACTTAAGTAAATTTTACTTTTATTAGTAGCTTGCAGCAGTATTGACAGAGACTTTACGACAGTCGTACTTTATTCATTAAGCTACTACTGCTTAATAAAAAAAGAAAAGAAGCAATTTGTGTTTTGTTTCTTTTACCTCAGCTGTACCGAAAAGGTATCGATCCATGACTTCAAAACCGAGGTTCGTACCGAACTGGGATTTCTGTATATCGTTACACGCTTAATACCTATCAGTTCTGACCCATCTGAAAGACTTGCGTCAAACTATAAAACACAGCCATGTTACGAACATTTACAGGCTGCAAGAAACCAAGAACTGAAAAAGAATTTTTTTTTTTTTTTTTTTTTTTTTTTTAAAACATTAGAAGGATTGGTAGGATGGTCCAAAAAACATCATAAAAACATCTGGCTGCTTTGGACAAACTTCACAAGATTACCCACAAGATACTGAAAGCTTGCTTGCCTGGAAACGATCTGTGTGGTTAACAGATATTGATAAGTAATTTGTATTAATAACGAATTATTTCGATGCAGCTGTCAAACATTTACTGTTGAAAAGAATATGATTACAGTTCTGGAGAGTAACCACATGCAGCCCGTTTAACGGGGAGGAAATGAAGACAAGCTTGAGCTAAACCTCGAGGTTTGTACGGGGAAGTTACACTGGGTCAGCGCGCGCTTTGCGATTCCTCCGAATGCAAGCAGATTCGCTGTGCATGGGGGGATGGGGAGCCCGTGTGGGTTCACGTGGGTTCACCCAGAAACGTCGCTCCGCCCCATGTACAAGAACAACCAGAGCAACAGCCTGGACCAGCTGTCACACAACGGGTCACCAAGGTTCAAACAAACAGCGAGCCGTCGGCTGTAAATCCTTAACCCGGCCAATCATTAGCTAATACTCAGCCCTGTGTGTGTGGGGACAGGGCCACCGCGAAACCTCCACGCACCAAACTACAGGACCGACTACTGAAACAGGGCCCTTCTTTTACCCCGAGATGATTCTGGAAACCGAGCTCCACACTGCAGCTTACAGACAGGCTGTCTTGACTCAGAGTTCACTGGGTGCAGGTTTTCCCGTCATAAGGGGTAGGGAGTTCTCGCAGCTGGGGGTAGGAGGTGGTGGAGGCGGCGCGCCAGGCGGCAGGGAGCACCAAGAGCCAATACCATTCCACCTCCCTGCTCCAAGGGTGGGGCCTGGGCATCGGCATTGTCTCCCCCACCGAAGCGTGACCAAGCCTGTCGCCGGGTTCCCACGGGCTGGAGGGCGTGCACAGAGCCCCACCGCCAAGAGGAGAGCGGCGTGTCTCACCGTGCCGGGCGACAGCCGTGGCACGCGGGCGGGCGGGCGGGCGGGCGGGGCTCCGTGACCTTTCTGTGCAGACGTCCGTCATGCAAACAGGATATTTGCTTTCAGCTGTACGATAGCTGTTCCTCCACAGTGTGTTCTGAAACCCAAGACGTCCAGGCCCTCGAAGCAACACCTTCACAAAGATCTGTCACTCAGATAGCAGCCTTCGTGAACCTTCCATACTGGCTGAGCAAATGTCATGTACAGCACAGGCCCACCTCGCAGATTATACCAGTTTTATAAACCAATGCATGAAGCGTTTGGGTCTCAAATACGATTAATGAAATGGAAGTGAAACAATGCAACAGTAATTTCCATATTGGACTATTATGTGTACTATGTTGATGGCAGCTGAACAGAAGCTTCTACAATCAAACTAACAATCTCCACTGAAGAACGGCATCCTCACTGTACCTTTTCTTGCAATCCAGCACACAATGGGCCTGGCACAACACTCAGGAGTCGTCATTTTGGAGATCTCAAAGCTACAATCTACCATGCAACCACTCAGGAGAACTTATGAAGGGCCTCATCTGCAGCAGGCACGAAAAACTGCCTATGAAGCTAAATATTTACACACGGTTCCACATTCTGTTTGTATGTTGGGCAAATTCACTCAAACTGCCCCCCGAGCAGACCAATGGTCAGATGGGAGCCATACCATGTGGGAGGCTGGCAGAGGCTCACGCCAACAGAGCAGTGCACTTCCCATCAGCATGAGAGGCAAACAATCACCAGTGGAAGATGCCCAACCTCATTCACAAAATAAACATATACATACAAGTAGTACTTAATGCAATGAACCTCTGATTAAGGAACCTTGGTGGCAGACATCCCCTAATTAAAACTCAATAAAAATACCAACATTAAACCACTAACAGATGATTCAGTACTTGGACTTGTGGTGTTTCCATTCTTTTAAAGTATTTGCGCTGTTCCCCGAGTCGACAGCAATTAATCGCATGTACTGACAAATTACTTGCATAAAGTAATTTCATTAGTCAAAATATGTACCGACTGTACAAGGAATCAACTGTACAAGTAGTAACAGCGAGCTTTTAAAATCACTGAAACCAGTTGTTAACTATTCATTAAAAAAAATGCATTTTAATCTATTGTGGAAAATGACTTCCGAGACCGAGCTATCAAATTTTGAATGAACTGTGACGCAAGTAAAGGGAGAAGCATGGAGCCTGATGGAATATTCTGTCCCTTAGTCCCAGGTCCCTCCCTCCCTCTCTCTCCTTCCCACCTACCTGCTCCCTCTCTCTCTGTACATTCCCAGAAGGCCAGCCCTACCTTCTACAAACATTCCACAGTGGTGACGTCACGCGACGCACCTTCTCCGCTCAAACACCACAAAGTCAGAGCAAACTTCCCGTGTGGCTCGTGGACACGGGCGGCCCAGTGCTGGCGGAAGTGGGTGACTCAGGCCAGACGCAGGAAACGGCGCAGCGTGAGGCTATAACGATGGCAGAATTAAAAGCCCCATCATTAGCCACAGGCTCATTAAGCCAACATCATGCCATTACCCGCTAATGGCACTTCACTCTCAGCTTCTCATTGACAAGTTGCAACAATTCTCGAAAGCATAAAGCTATTTTCTTAGCAAGTGGTTCATACTTTGTGGATATGAACTGTGGTGGGTTTCTGTTCTCTGTGACATTAATCGAGTACCCTAAAGAGCCCGTTTAATTCCTTGAAACCAAAGCGTGATTTCTGGGATACTAGAGACTCATTTAGGTCTTGCCCCCAGTGCTACTACCACAGGGTCAAGCAGCCTTCAGGAAGATCACCATCAGCCACAGAAGGCAGGGAGGGAGAGCAGGCACCCCCGAGGCCCAGAATGACACAGGGGTTGAGGGTGGAGGCTGCCAGACCAGGCTCTGCACACGTGCGCATACCTGCTACGCACCTCACCCACACCTGGGCCCCACAGCTCGCCTTCATTCTGCCGTCGCTACGACTCGAAATGGCGGGAGGGTACAATGACATCGCAGTTATCCCCACCCAAAACCACCCGCAAACAACCATTTACATGCTTAAACAGCTGGCAATTTACTGAAGCAACCGGGATTAATAAAGGTCAGCAACGCTGCACACCAGATTCTTAACACAAAGACAAGACCCCGAAGTGTGTCGTGTAAATTTGAGAATAAAGAAAAAGCAACAGCTACCACGCTAGCCTCTCTATTACGACCGCCGCTCTTCAGCCGGAATTTCCTAGCAAGGGCTGCCCTGTCCAATAACTCAACCAGATTAAACCTCCAGTAGAGCATCAATATCTCTTTTAGTAGAATTTATTTGCGGATCACGGCCCACCTTGACAAAACAGCACTGGCTCCCTCTACTGGCAAAAACTGGTCTTACAGCAGAAAGCAAATCAACAATGACCAGAAATCCACATCATTACAAATTCTTTTGTAGGCACTAGGGCTGTGGTACTAATATCACATTAATATTAAAACACTTAACATAGATATTTATACATTGAATTCTCATTTGCATTTATTATCGTTGAAGTGGTCAGGCTACGAGAAGACATTCACGTTAAGAATTTTACTACATCCTGTACTTAATGCATAAGTCAATAAATATCTAATCTTGAAATTAATGGACAATCAACAAGAAGGGGAGTGTATAGGTCATTGTCTTGAACTCATTACCATAACAGTGTTCAAATCCAGCTGTGAGGACTCTTCAGCCAATCAATCCTCTAATTAGTAATCTAATTAGGGAGTTGCAGCGAAAACCCGCACACACACCGGCCCTTTGCGGATAAGATTGGCCACCCCTAATCTAAACTGTCGATTTTGCCTCTAGGGCAGTTAATCAGTTTTGTTACCATTTATTTCCATAATAATTTGAAGACATTTCTCTGTTTAAGGGCAAGCATTACTGAGATCAGAAAAAAGGAGAAAAAATACAAAAACAAAACATAAAACAAAAAATGAACAAAAATATGCATCGTCATACAAACTGAAAGTTTATCGTGGAATACATGCAATAAAACTGAAAGGTTTAAAAACAAGTGTAAGCTGAATTTCAATACTTTCAAAAATGCACAAACAATACAAAAAGGGGGGGCACGGCATCAGAACAAACAATACGACAAGGGGGGGCACCGCATCACAAGCGATGATTTATTTATTTTTTTAATCAAACACCTTAGCCATTAATTGCGTGTACCACATGTACATATACTCAGCAGATAAAAGCAGGTACAAGCCAAAATAAAACATATTGCAAAAATTGCGATATATAATCCCACATAGTCCAATTTGGGATTTCTTTTAAAACAAAACAAACAAGGTAACATCAGCTTCCCAATGAGACACCAACTGAATGTTTTTACTTTAGTTCCCAATTCTCAGATTCCGTCACAACTAACACTCACACAGTTTACAACCAGGAAGAAATATAGCTCTCTATTAAATCTATGCTCATACTACTCTCCCATACAGCATGATCAAAGAAATAACATGTTTTGTAATTAGAGTTTTATAATTATAAAATTAACGCCATAGTTGGCACCATTACTAGTCGTATTAAATGCATAAAATAGGCCCCTAAGTTAATTTGTGCAATCCGAAAATTTCATTGTAAAAACAAAAAAAAACACATGAAAAGACCAGTAATAAACCACATAAAACGCAGGCAGCACCGAATGTGTTCAGGAGCAGAACAGCAACTCTTTTAGCTAGAAGGATGAAAGCTGTGCACTTACCACAGAGCCTTTTGGAGAATCATCCCCATGCTGTGACACAGACTCACAGTCTGAGATTTCCACCTCGCTGTCGCCTCCCTTCTCATCTGTACAGTCGCTCTCCCACTCAATCTCCTGCTGTTCTTCTAGAAAAGCATATACACACACAATTAAGGTTATAAAATTCTAGGAATTTTCAATTAATTCCCATGGAAAGTTTCCAACTTGGAATATTTCTAAAATTCCCCAGCTTAACTTCCCATGGAATGGAAAGTTTCTAGAAATGTAACCTGCCACTCTTTGGCAGCTCCATGCACAATACATTCAATACATCCATTCAGGGCAGAGAACACCTTGGAGAGGGTATCATATACAGCCAAAGGGCAATTTAAGAATGACAATCCCTCCCACAATCCCAGAGGAACAATGAGCCACTACACAAGGAACAAACACAGACAAGCATTATTAACACATCCACAAGCTTCCATCAGACTTGATAAGATGTACAGGTGAGTTACACAGAACAATCATAACACCCAGAATGCTACAATGCAGTAAATGTAATGGTGCTTCACCTCCGCAACAGTCCAGAATTCCTCTATCGGTGCATATATCATTATGCAGTCATAATGTCAGCTGAAGCTACAGAATTCAGGGGAGGAACATGCTCAGACCTTGCTGGGGTTGGGTGATGGTGGTGATCATGCGGAGATATGCGTTGTAGGAGTCCCGCACGGCCTGCAGGCCTGGACCGCCCCTGACCGGGGCTCCACTGGCAGCAGGACGTTTGGCTTCACTGTCTGACACGTCGCTCTCACTGGAGCTCCAAGCGATGTGCACATCCTGTCCCTCCGACTGGTGGCACTCAGCTGATATGGATTACGAAAGAAGCAGAGCTCCAGTGAAAAGGGATGGAGCATGAAAGTCTAACTAATGATGTCTTTCCCTCAAAGACAACTGTGGACAAAAACACCTTACCAATTCAGGCAGTTCACCATATACATTATATGGACAAATGTATGTGGACATCACTATTATTTAAAGGACCTGCCTAATTAAGCCACATCTATTGGTAGCAGGTGTATATGTAAGCACAGTCACACAATCTCCTGCAAAAACTTCAGCGGCAGAATGGATGGCCAATAAAAAGAGGTTAGTGACATTCCACCATCACAGGACACTTTCCAACAAGTCAGTTTGTAACATTTCTGCTATGCTAGAGCTGCCATGGTCAAAAGCAATTGAAGGAGAAACATCTGGGAGCAAGTTCAGATGAAGAGGAAGGACACACAAGATGACCTCATCACCAAACATTGATACTAGGCATGAAACGATACATTGCGCGACGATAAATCATAGTTAACTTTTATGACAATTCGAATCATGGAATCATTAGGAAGTGCAGCACGGTGGTGCAGTGGTTAGTACTCTCGCCTGACACCTCTTGGGACCTGGGTTCAAGTCTCTGCCAGGGTTCCGAGTGTTTGAAGTTCGCCCCATGTTGTCATGGGGTTTACCCCCAGTCCAAAATCATACTGAGGTTAACTGGAGTTACCAAATTGTGTGTACATGCACAAACGCCCTGCGATGGGTTGGTGGCCCATCCTGGGTTATTCCCTGCCTTGCGGCTATAGGCCCCAGACACTGTGACACTGAGCAGTTACAGAAAATAGATGGATATCTTAGTTTCTCCTAGAGGTAACTGCATTGTTTAGACAGTAGAAGGCACAATAACTACCACCAACCAACTAAAGCAACCCTTAGGAGTAACACTACGGAATGGCACAGCAGTTAAGAAACAGCCTACTAACTTTTCATGTTTAACTAAAATAGTTCTTTTACTAATCAGCTACTATATTTTACGCCAACCATTACAAATGCTACAAATTATTTTTGGTTGTTAAATTGATTTTTTTTTTTTTTTTTTTTTAAGGAATATTTTAAAAATTGGTTTTGGTAATAAAATTTCCTTCATTTTTTAAATTTTTTAAATATCGTGGGAAGATCAAATCATGAAGCCAATATTGTGAATCGAACTTAACTGTTCACTGTATGA
The DNA here is from genome assembly GCA_026770805.1 of Boulengeromyrus knoepffleri. Classification (NCBI taxonomy): domain Eukaryota; kingdom Metazoa; phylum Chordata; class Actinopteri; order Osteoglossiformes; family Mormyridae; genus Boulengeromyrus; species Boulengeromyrus knoepffleri. Next base: position 9,353,375 of record JABJVO010000078.1, on the reverse strand, counting down.
ATCAAGGCATGCCTAATCAATACCCAACATGAATGGCAAATCCCACCAGAAACCTCACAACATCTAATGGGAATCCATCCGAAAGAGCAGAGGCTATTATAGCAAGGATACTATGGTATGTTTTAAGCTCATCCTTTATTCACAATTAAAAATGTGCGTTTGTGGGTAAAATGGTGCACAGAATAGAGATGGTTATCTAATTTGCAGTGGTAAGAGCTTCAGATGCTTGCCAACTAGACCAGAATAGGCATTTAGAAAACGGATGGAAAAACTTCATATGGATCTCAAGAAGCAGTCTGCGTACATATGCAACATATCCCAGAGAGGGTTACGAGTTACGGGTTGGGGTAAATACCAACACAAGCCCGTTCAAAGTGCTCACACTCAACTTAAGAGTAATTCATACTTCAACCTTTTGCATGCGCTTGTAGTCTGCACACAGAGACGTAAATTTCATCACTAGAGGTGTCCACCAGACTGTGTGCATGCAGTTCAGATTTTTATGTGCAGGGAGGCATTATGCATGTCAACTGCACCTGTGCAAGGAAATTTACTAGGTATTTCCAGTATGTGGCAGCACTGACTTTCACAAAGCAGAAGTCAATGGAGGAGGAGTAGAGAAGGAGGAGTTATGAGGAGGTATGGAGGAACCCGCATATCTAGCTTTTCAGATCATCCAAACATAACACAGTATACAGTATTTTCAAAAACAATGCAATCTCTTGTTTACACAATAGATTAGTTGCGAGAGACCGCATGCACCCTAACTGACACGTGGAAACCTGGTAGCAATGAGTCAGCATTTTCAAACATTTGAATATCTGAGAAGGTGTATAAAATCTAAAAATAAATCTTGAAACAGAATAACAAATGAGCCATTTTAAAAATGATTTAGCAGCAGTACAATTGCTTGTCTTTGGCCATTCTTTAATAAGTTTGTGGTTCATTCGTTCTGAAGTTTAGCTGCAGCGCTTCCGCATGAATTCTGCATGCAATCTCCGAGCCAATCATAATCACTGTACTCCTTGCTCACTCAGTGCGGCACATTTTGAGAAATTTAACAAAAACAAGTGAGGTGAACAAGCAAACAAGAAGTGATCCTCAGACATTTGACTTTCGCTGTATGGAAACATCAATTCCACAGAGGAAACACTGAGCAAAGGCATGATATGTCGGTGCTGCCTTGTCTCTACTTATTGTTTGTGATTTTTTCCAATGTTGTTTCAATGCTACTTTTAATATTTTAAGTTATTTCGCAGCGATGAGCGATGTCTCATTTGGCTGGGAAATAAGCATATAATTAAACTGTATTTTCCTATATAAAAACACCATTTTACTCACCAACACTTGACACATAAGGAACTGCCTGTCTTGTACTTTTCTTTTCCAGAGAGGAGAGATCATTCTGAAAAATGAAATGAATAAATAAAATGAAAAAGGACCACCCAGGAAAACATTCTTTTGGAACAACACCTAGTCAGAATTGAAAGTCTTTTAACACATTCCATCATCACTCATGCAAACAGTGAAAATGTAAGTAAAAACAAGCTCTCTTTTACAGTTGTTCTGGCAGATTTAAAATAGTTGAGCACCCAGGCCTTCCTCAGGCACTGAATAGGTCACTGGATATGACAGGTTGTGAAGTTTGGATCAGCCTAAAGAACTCTACCTTTTATAGAGAACTTCATTAATCCTTTAGAGGGAAATTCTCATAGGGCATTAATTAATAAAGTACTCTCCCTCTACTCTGTAGGTAAAACGTTGTGGGATATTTCTGGGTCTTCTCAACCTAGCAAAATGCTTGGATTTAAATTTAAAAAGGTACACATATCTGTCACTGCTTCATCAAAAAGCGTTCATGAGGCCAGTTCTCTAAAAACAGAATATTCCTTTTTTTTAATGTAGCGTTCATATATTAATACAGTAAAGTAGGGAAAGTTAAGTATAATCGATAATGACCAGGGGCACCATAAATGGGTAAAGTCAGGATGATTTCAAGGGCCCCTGAGTGACAGGAGCTTCAAAAAAAAAATTGGAACATAATCGGATTGGTGCGGGCCAGGGGCCCAATATGATTTAACTTCATGGGGCCCAAAATCTCTAGTGGCGGCCCTGATGGTAACTACGTCAGTTTAACCAGCTTATAAATTTAGCTCTGTTGATGTTTTATCTTAAAACGAAGCTCATGCCGAACGATGTCCTCCAGAAATCCAGTAACTGCCATGCATCGCCCCGACTTCCTGAGTGGCCGGAGAGCAGGACGTGGCGTCCCCGCACCTTGACCGCCGGTGTATCGGCGAAGGCGTCCCCGCAGCGCTCCCACGCCCGGCGCACACACTCGGCCCGGTTCTCCCTCCGAGTGCTGCCCTCGTCGCGGAGGATGGGGCGCCTCACGGCCAAGGAGCCCCGCTTTCCCTGCAGGATGAGGCGCCAGGCGTTACTCATTACTACAGCAAGCCGAGGCATTCACTCCACTGCCGATATTACTGACAGGCAACATTAATTCCCCTCCACTGACGCTACTATTACTGCGGCTGAACAGCTCGTTCAACACTAAAGTTGTACCTGTTCTTGTGTGCTGAGGACATTAATGTGAACGTTACGCGTCAGTTTCTCTACGGCTTATTTCCCATATTACGGTCGAAATGAACATCTATAAATCACCCCATTTTTTGCGTTATATCTTCATGCTTACCTGATTAAACCGAGACATGTCAGTCTTGCGGCAGACCGATTAATAATGTGAATTTGTCGACAGTGACCCACTAAATAACATTATTACGACATGACGAGAAGCGCAGTGATGAACAACTTAGCGGAGTCGGTAGCATTGTGTATATATTGAGTTTGCCGAGCCGCGCGCCTTTCTGACAGCTTTCCTATTGGCTGAAGCGGCTTCCTCTGCGGCTAATCATTTATGTGTTAAAGACTGACTACTGCCACCACGCGTAAAGGGGCGGAACTCACCGACTGATCGTGCGAATCGTAATCAGAGTCCTTTTATTCGCCATGAACAAGTACAAGAAATTTGAGATGTAGCGCTTTTCAAGACACTCAGAGCACTTCAACCACCACCACTGTGTAGCACCCATCTGGATGAAAGCCATTCTGCGCCTGTATGCCCACCACACGATAGCTAACCTTTGTGAAAAAATAGTGTACTTAAGTGTATTAACAGTGTGCTTTGATCACTAGAAGTGTAATAAAAATGCATTCTCTTTACACGTATTTTTTTAATACACTGACATTACACTTATGTGTACCTTTAGAAAATATATTTTGCATTTAAACATAATTAAGTACGCTGAAGCACACTTGAATAAAAGTATGTCTGTGATCAAATACACTTCAGTACATTTTTTAGGGATATAACACACTTAATAGACTTTGCTGAAAGTATATTTTTGCGCTAAGTGTATTTTTTTAGTAAATACGTTAGTACACTATTTTTTCACAAGGGAAGGTAGTGAAGAAGAAGGAGAGAATTCACCAGTTAGATATCGGGGATGATTTGATACGGCCACAGTGGGCAATTTTAGCCACGACTTCGAGGTACTACAACTACTCTATTTTATTACCTCTGAGTGTCAGGATCTCAGTTTTATGTCTCATGTGAAGGACGGCGCCATTTCTACAGCACCGTATCTCCATTGCTGCACTGGCGTGGTTTGCATGCTTTAATGAGTAACATATGTACATATAAATGAGAACGTGACAGCGAAATGTGGGGTACACACAATTGCAAATAAGCTTAGTGTCAATAAGAGTGTTATTACAGTGGGTGACTTTGTGCAGAAAGGTCCCATAGGGGGCAGTATGCTTCTCATAGGACCTCGGTTAGGATGGCAATGGCCTGGGGGCAGAAGCTGTTCAGATGGCAAGACCTTGCATTCATGGCTTTCACTGAGAAGAGAGATGCTGGACAAGAGGCAAACCAGGGTGAGACGGGTCAGACATCATTCTCTTGGCCCTGTTCCTCAGCGCTTCAAGGGAGCTGGCAGCCAATGATTTTCCCTGCACAGAGCACAGTTTGCCGTGATCTCTGCCTAGAGTGTGGAGAGCTAAACAAAACAGAAATGAAAGAGGTAACACTGGATTGTACTGCTGCTGCGTAAAACTGAGCCATCAAAGTCAGCTCGAATTTCTCAGCTGTCGCAAGAAGTATAGGCGCTATTTGGCCTTTTAGTTACTTAGATAGGTGATGTTTGTCTCCCTCTTGTGGTTTCGTTGAACGATGGCGCCTAGAAATTCAAATGAAATGTGGCTGCCCATCTTCACAAACCGTGTCCTGGATCCAGTAACAATAAATATTATTTATACTGACATCAAAAGATTAGTTAGATGCAAACAGCAACTACTAATGTCAAGCAACATAACCCTGTGTTAGTTTATTAAGTTTCCAACTATTTTTTGCTCCATGGCTCAGGGATTAGAGCACTGGCCTTATAAACCACGAGTTCAAATCTCAAGGGGGCCTTAGCTTTAAGGGTGTTAAGTGGCTCAGTACGGTCTGTGATCAGAAGGTCACCAGCATGAGCCCTGTGATTGACAGAGTAACCACATCTCCTTTGGGCCCTAAAACCACCGCAGACATCTGAGGTATATTCTGCATTTGATGTGAGAAATCTAGTCATCCTCATACTTTTGCCCGTGCCTGTGGAATACTTTAAGTGCTGTATTTCTAATCAGGGATTGACATAACTGGTACGCGAGTACGCATTCACTCTTTAAAAGTGATACGTACGACGATTGTTGTAATAGTTGAATCTGTACCTATTTTATGTGCATTTATGCCGATATGACAAGAAATTACCGTGCATTTTAACCTCTATACCATAAATGAAGAATGAATTAGCATATAAAGGCATATAACTATGAATTAGCATATAAAGGCAGATAACTATGAATTAGCATATAAAATGCACGATAATTTCTAAATTTCTAAATAAAGTACCACTACTCCTACTAAGTGTTCCCCAGAGCTGGTTCAGTTGCACCTGAGATGCCTTGGGCAGTTCTAACTACACGCTATAGGGATTTGCGATCCAGTAAAGAGCAGTTTCCAAACCAGACCGTGATGATACTGGTAAAATGGATCTTGATAATACCCCTGCAGAAGTTGCTGAGGATTCTGCCAGACAACTTTAGCCTTTTCAGGTAGTTCAGATGCTGTGGAGACTTCTTTACCAGTTGAGTGGTGTCGTGAAACCAGGAAAAAAATCATCGCTGATGTGAACACCAAGATAGTTCTGAGATGGTTCTTATGTTATAAGTCCATGCAGCAGTACATCTAAATATGATGTGATTATGGAGGAACTCCAAATTCAGTTGAAGACTGGGGGTAATGGAAAAACCTAATATATGAAGGATCTAGTAGGAGTAAGATCACCCTTTGCATGCAGAAGAGCTTCAATCATTCTTGGAATGCTGGCACAGAAGCTGGGGAAAAAAGAGGAAAGACTCCAAGTCTTTACAGGACAAAAGAGGTGGCCATCAGCCTCACAATATGCAGTCCACAAGTTCCCATAAAGCAGTGTTTCTCAAACTGGTCCTTGCGGACCCCCAGACAGTCTGTTTCTGCTCCATCCCAGCTCCCGGAAGAGACAAATCATATATAAATGTTCTGCTCCTGGTAGGGAGCTGGGAGGGAGCAAAAAATCTGGATTGTGGGGTGGGGGGGGGGGGTCCCGAAGGACCAGGTTGCCACAAAGTTTCACTGATGTTTAGTTCTACAGACTGGGGAGGCCATGGAAGACATTTCACTCCATCCTGGTGTTTATGATGCAAATCTGGAATTTGTGTCGCAGTGAGTTTGAGGGGCACCATCACTTTGAAATACAATGAGGGAACAATGTTTGCACCAAACTGTGCACCTGATACTCTACAATGGCTCAATATCCTACGTAAAGCAATTAGCATACCTAATGATCCCAAAAGACATTGCGGGTTGAAGACATCCATTCACTTTCTCAAAATATAAACCCATCTGGCTGATGGTGAGTGACGACTCATCAAATCCCACAGAAAATTGTGATCATAGCATGGTGGCGTGGTTTGCATCCCAGTCCTCGGGGAACCCCAGACAGTCCACATTTTTGCTCCCTCCCAGCTCCCAGCCAATCAGGAACACCGAATACCTGGTACAGGTGCGCTGGGAGCTGAGAGGAAGCAAAAACATGGACTGTCCGGGGTTCCCCAAGGACTCGGTTGGGAAACACTGCTTTAATGATCTACAGCAGTGTTTCCCAATCCTGCCCTGGGGGACCTACAGACAGTCCAGGTTTTTGCTCCCTCCCAGGTCCCTGAGGACCCGATTGGGAAACACAGATCTACAGAGCTATGTCATCTGGAGCTTCAGCTCATGGTAAGGCTGTGTGGAGCCCCCTTTTGGGCTCAGTTACTTGAATGGAGTTAACCTTACCTCCACATATAGCATGGGCTCATGATTTGGGGGGGGGAAGTCTCTCCAACTCTGGTGTTCCCCACGGTGAAAGATCTCATAGAGGTGTGGGAATACTCACAAATCACATGCTGAGGACTACGCAGAGTTTTTCCGGGTAGACCTGACGGTTGCCTCTATAGGACGGCGAGTTGCAGAGAAAAAGCTCTGAACAATTCAAAGTACCCTGAATAAGGTTCTTGGAAGAGGATCGTCTCTGTGGTGCTACTAGGAGATACCAATGCTCACCTAGAGAATGATGGAGATACCTGAAGGGGCATGATTGGAGGAATGGCTTCCTGGATCTAAGCCAAAGTGCTGGATAGATATTATATGTCTATGCAAGCTAAAGATTGTCCAAAGTGAAAACCATCTTCAAACGCGAGAGAGCAGGGGGCTATGAACTGATCATTACCACTCGGCGATGAGCTGGTAAACTGGTGTTTCCAGAAGAACATGTACCTAATGAGTTCTGGGAAACTGGGGATGAATGGATCAAGGCCAAGGTTTCGATCCTTGTTACAGCCAGGAAGCAGTCGGCATCATTTATGGTGGGACCCCAAAGACCCCAAAGTGGACATCTGTAGGGAAGCTATTAAGTCAAGAAAAAGGAGACCTTAGGTGCAATACTTGCAAGGGGGTCTTCGTTTTAATGTTGCTTGGAAAGTGGGTAAAATACCTCTGGACTGAAAAGAAGAGTGGTGGTCCCTATTCTTAAGAAGAACATACCAGAGGGTATAGTCAAGCTCTATGTCAGGGAACTAGAGATAACACAACCAAATGGTCAGATCTAGGCTTCAGAAGCAACAATGTTGATTGTGGCTGGCTGTGTAAGAGTTGGAGAAGGCATGTGACCATATGCCCCAGCACAAACTATAGGAAATGTTGCAGTAGAATGGATTATAGAAACAGTACATTTTGTTCCTTGCATGAATGCAGTAAAAGTTGTATCTCCATCTTTGGTACAAAACTGAAGCTGTTCATACTGCTAGGATGTCCAGTATAGGGGGCTGGAAGTGACTTCCCTGCTATTTGCAGAGGATGAGCTTTTGGCCTCATCCATCATGAGTGTAAAGAGGATGAGAATCAACACCTCCATGGTGTCTTCTTACAAAAGAAAGGATTTCTCCTTTAAGGTGAGACGAGAGATTCCCGATAAGTCCGGAGATCCAAAAGGAGCTTTGAAATACTGTTGCTCCACTGATCCAAGAAGAACCAGCTAAGATGGTCTGGACACTGTATAAGGACGTCACCTGGATGGTTCCCAAGGGAGATGTTCCTGGCACGCCCCACTAGGCAGAGGCCCTAGGGAAATCCCAGAACGTGCGAGATGCTTTACATTTCCCAGCTGGCCTGGGAACATCTAGGGATCCCTCACAATGACTATGGAAAAGAGAGGTCTGGTCTGTATTCTGCCACCGAGACCATCACCAGGAGAAGTGGCAGGAGAATGAGAGAACTCAAACTGTATTAGTCTTCCTGAGAGGTCCTTGCACCAGGTAATGCACACTGGCCCAGCAAAATGAAACCGATTCAGCAGTGGCTAGTTTTAGGTCATTGTCACATATTAATCTTACAGCAGACATCTTGTGAAGTGTCTGTCTACTCTGTAGATGAGCAACGACTATTCTTTGGTAGTGCAATTAGTTGGATGTTTTTTGAGACTGCACTCCATGAGACATTATATATATAATTTATAGATTCACATATCAGCCTGCAGAGGGTCAGACTGCTTTTACAGCCAACATTGAAGCTGAAATTACTTAATCTTTGTAGCTGCATTTGTAATTCTGATTTAGCGACTTCAGACTTAGTCCTTTTATCATGTGGTATTTATTTTATTTTCTCCATGCAGGTCCAGAACATGTACTGAAAACAAAACATTACCCAATACCGTACATATACATCTACATCCCATCAAACCGCTCATCCAGAACATGTACTAGGCTATATGTAGGCTAGTACATTAAGTTATTAGAGCGACATGCGGTTTCAGAAAATGGATGGATGGTTGGATGGATAGTTATATAGTCAGAATGCGATGAAAATAATACTAATGTAGAATGTTTGAGAAATTGATAAAAAAAAAATAAAGATGAAGAAACAAGATTGCCAATTGTCGTGCATATATTGCAAGCATTGGATTATACTGTAGGTAGTGTGGTAGGGAAGCTATTAGAATTACAAGACGAAGAGTACATCGGCGATGTACACTGGCGCACTGAATTCCTCTAGGCTGTAAGCATTTGCTTAAAAATGCGCGTTTCACAAGGCGCTCATTGTAGTAGCAATACCACTGAATTCGGGGCCAAATGAATAATTTTATATATATATATATATATATATATATATATATAT